>QYAJ01000014.1:0-344200 GCA_003988865.1 Phialocephala sp. D728
GTCCAAGTCTCGGCCCAAGCCAAATCCCTGAAAGGGGACAGTTCTCGTAAGAACTGTAGAATGCTGTACAGAAGTAAAATGAATTCTCACCCCACCACACTATCCAAGAATCTAATCCGTTATATAATTATTTTTATTTTTTCCTTTATTATATTAAATTCGAAATAATCGATCTAATGCTTTAAAACTTTCATTTTTAGCTATATGAAATAATATTTAGCGAGCGAAAGCGTAATTTCTATTTTGCAAAATAAATCGAGTACTATTACTAAATATTCGATATAAAATTTAATATTTTTCGAAAAAATAATTATATCGTTAATATAAATTAAAACAAATTATTAAAAATAAAATTCGAAAATACTTTCTATTCGATATTAAAAAAACGCGGGAGAAGTACTAAAGCTTATAATACTAACGATTAATTATTCGTGTTCGCGATAGAAAGTAACGAAAGCTATTTTCTAATAATTTTTAAAACGGATTTTCTATTAGAAAAAACTTTTAATTATATTTAGGCAAAAGAATATTATTAACCCTTTTATAGCTTCGAGGATATTATTCTATTTAGGAAACGAGTAAACGTTATTATATATTTTAATATTTACGTATTTAAGATCGACGACAAGTTTTAGTTTATTATCGCGCTAAATTAAAAAAGCTGGGGAGGCGGCTGGGGAAGACTTTCTTAAGGGAACCTTTTCTACCATGTAGAGGTCCTTACCGCAAGAAATAGAGACGTTTGAGGTCTCTAGTCCTTGACTGTAATGGGTTTTTATATTTGGTGCGTCTAAGGAAGGAAGAGCTCGCGAGAGCGAAGCTATTTACATGAAGTGGGGTGCTAGGGCACGTGACTACCACCATTATAAAACCCTTCGGGTTGCCTTCAAGGTTGGCCACAAGAAGTATGTCAAATATGCTGAAATGTTGGACGAAAGCCCAATGACATATGCTGTTCATGTCATGGACCCTCGCTGTCGCACTGCCGTGATCAGAGATATGATGCCGGGCAAAGCTGAGAAGGTTCTCGACACTATCAGAGAATATTTCCTCGAAAACTGGCCTCAATTGGCCATTCTTGAGAACCCAGTTGTAATTGGAGATGTTGCTACTGCTTCTCGGCCGGAAGGGACTTGAATCGCTCAGTGAAGAGGTATGCTCGCTCGGCGGAAGAATCAGATTGCTGATTCAATAATTCGAGCTACTTCGGAGCTGGACCGATGGTATAGTACTATCGCTTTGCAATGGGACAAAGACACCAACAATAACCCTGATTTCCTCCCGATATGGTAGAAGGCCAATCATAAAGATTGGCCTCTTCTAGCTGGAGTTGCAAGACACTTGCTCCCTTGCTGTAGCTCCGAGGTTGATGTTGAACGCTTGTTTAGTGGCTGTCGTGATGAGTATGGTATCAGACAGCATTCTTTGAAAGCTAGTACTGTTCGTGTGCTCACTCTACTGCGGAGCCAATATCAATCAGAAGATGAGATTGATACAAAGCTAGTTGCGTCTGCAATGGAGCTTGATATCGTGAGCACCATGCGGAATAGTATATTGTGGCGTCCGGATCGATTTGACGGTCATGTGGAAGGTAAGAACTCCCTTGCTTATCGTCTGCTTGCGTAACGTTCTAACTGATATTTGTAAGACCCCAGAAACGTTCCTCCGACATCCGCTACTGAGACTCCGGCTACTGTTCTACCTGTCGCTCCAATAGTACCGCACGAGCCTTCCATTTTCATGGGTGTTGATATTCCTGCTTCAATTGAGCCAAATGCATTCCTCCCACTACCAGATTTGATGATTGGAATCACTTGATTTGTAAATTTGCGAACATAAATTAGAATAAACAAAATCCAGGCCATGTTCATGAATATTCATGAAGATTTTGAAGAGCTTAAAAAATGGGCTTGAATCTGACGAATCAGGGAGCAGAGAACTTGAATGGTAAGCAAAAAATTTGATTCATTTGATTCATGATTCATTCAAAAAATTCAAAAAATTCAGCTTCAAATATCACCGGTGCGGCACCGGTGAAGCATAATAATGAACAACGAAATGAACGACTTCTCCATCCCCGGCATCCCCAACGCATTCGGCTTCGTCCCCTCCCCAATCAACTACATCGCCCCTTACAAACGGCCTCTCTCTTCCATAACCCCCATAATCGTCACCCACCCCAACGGAACCCTTTACCTCTCCATCGGCGCCGGCGGCGGCTCACGCATCATAACATCTACCGCGCAAAGCGTGTGGCATATCTTAGATCATAACATGACGGTGCCGGAAGCGTTGAGGCAGCCGAGATTACATGATCAGTTGATGCCGGCGGAAACGACGTTTGAGGTTGGGTTTGATAGTAGGGTGGTGGAGGGGTTGAGGTTGAGGGGACATAATGTTAGTTGGGCGGGGGCTCATGGGAGTGCGGTGCAGGGGGTGAGGAGGTTGTGGGATGGGAGGTTTGAGGCAGGGAGTGAGCCGAGACAGAGGAATAGTGGGGGGTCGGTTGTTTAAAGGTGTAAAGTACTCCCAAGATTGAGTTCTTCGCTAAATTTCTTACATCCTACACAAGGCGTCTATCCATGTTCTAAACCAAGATTCCAATACACCCATATTATCCACTTTCAGCACCGCTTTACTCCGCAATAAGCCCAAAACTGACAAACTAAACAAATTTTATTCTTCCAACACCTCAAGAAACATAGGCTACACAGCTCCACAAAAGCTCTTCTCACATGACCATTTCATGGCTTTTCCGAACCAATCAGAGTTCGGTAGTAGCTCACATCTTTAGCCTAGGAAATCGTCAGAAACCTTCTTTTACAAGTCTAAAGGATGAAGTAGGTTGTGTTATTAAACTTACAGGATAATGCTCATCGATGTGGGCACCGATGAACAAAAGCTGGATGTCTGCGGCTTCTGACAACCCTTTCCAAGATTTTGTCTTCGGAGCCGAAATGAGGGAATCCATTTGGCCAAAGCTTGCATCTTATGCTACTGGTGATGGGAGGTAGGAGTGCGCCGGATGTCTCGCGATGTTATAGCCTGCAGGGGAAGCATTGTAGTTTATCTCCAAAAAGATATCTGCATAAGAGGCGTCATTTGGGATTTTTTTCCGGTAGCTTTGCATCTCTTGGTTGATAGGTTTCGTATCCGCCAAACGTTCAACAACCCACTTGGACCTCCAGGCGTTGTCGATACTTCGTTGCGCAATGGCCTCCGCCATAAGATCATTTGCTGTTGGATATTTGAGCGCAATACCATTAGATTCCTTCGCATAGCCATAAGTTGGTTCTTGCGAATCATAACTTGACACCAACACCCATTCACTGTCCTCAGCTGACTGTTCTGTTGCTGCGTTGAGGTAGCGATCATGGTAACTGGATGGCATCTGATAATTCTTGGCATTTGGAGAAGCCTCGAGATTCTGGAAGCGGTCTTGGACAGATCTATTTCTTTTCGAAAACCGATGCCTGTTGAAAGTGGCCATGTTGGGAAATATGTCTTGGGTGTGCTGGAAACACTCGAGATTGATGGAGCGGACTCGTATATTTATATCGTAAGGAGATCATATCGAGAGAGCCCTATGCAATGTTGGTTTCATGTTTCAAATTTGTGCTGCCTTTCTTACTCCCAAGTTGTTCTTCTTCTTCTTGCCTCTTTCCTCCTTTAAGCGAAATCACGAGGTCTAGTATTGGCTTCCTCCTCTTCTTGCCTCTTTCCTCTTTCCTCCTTTAAGCGAGATCACGAGGTATAATATTGGGAGGAAATGAATGACTTCAAATTTTGTGACCAAGAAGTGCGATTCAAACATATTGTAATCTTACTTGCTTTTTCACGAAGGCTACTCGATCACGCTCGATAAATCTGAAAATATAACTTGAGCTTAAATTATATGTTTTGATATCTCGCACGAGGGTACTTGTAAACCTTCGAGATCCGCGGACTGATTGTTCTCGAAGATATATAATTGGGCTTATTAGTAGAGTGAAAATAGTCTTCGATGACGATAGTAACTACGAAGAGAAAAATCCCTTAGGATTTAATTGCTCCTTTTGGATGCAATGCGAAATTAGAACGTAACGATAATATTAGGTAAATCTCTAGTAAATATATTGGAGGCAAACCTGCATTGGACAATGATATAGCGCTACAATTAGGTAGAATCTGATGGCTGAAAATGCGGGTTGGAGGCAGGAGGAAACAACGCTAAAGTTCCTTGTTACCGGCTGTTCAATTATTCGTTTGCCTCGCAGATGTGATGACACTAGTGTTTGCTTTTGCATGACCTGACATATTGTCATCTCGCCGCACTCCTGCTGGGGACGATAAACACCGCCACCTAAAAAGGACATATTGCCCAACTATCATCCCAAGCCATTAAAGAAATCAGGCAGATTTTTAATCTTAATTCTTGAAACATCACGAAATATGGGTGTTGAGTCTTTTGTCATCGTTGGTGCTGGCATTTTTGGCGCGTCAACGGCCTTGCATCTAGTTGAGCTTATGCCAGGGGTGCCAATCACATTGATCGATAAAGCTCCATTTCCAAATCAGGCGAGTGCGTCAGTCGATATCAATAAGATCATCCGTACCGACTACGCAGATGCCTTTTACCTCCGTCTCGCTGTGCAGGCAGAAATCCTCTGGAAGACAAACAAGCTGTACTTGCAGTTCTATCATCCTGCAGATCACGTCTACATGGAGAATGATGGCGAAAGTGCTCAGATTCTGAAGCATTATGCTGATTTAGGGATTCAAAACGGTGCCGAGATGATCACCGTCCATGCATTGAAGGAGAGATATCCAAATCTGTTCACAGACACTGACTATCAGGGGCTCGACCGGGTCTTCCTAAATCCATCAAGTGGATGGGTTGAGGCTACGTCTGCTCTGGCTGCTGTGGTTGAGCGCACGGTCGGTAAAGGAGTCACCTATTTGCAAGCTGATATCGACAAGCTTAGCTTCAACGAGTACGGAAATTGCAACGGGTTGTATACACGCGAGGGCGAGAGGATCTTTGCTCGAAATATAATTCTTGCTGTAGGACCAGGAATGGTGGAGCTTCTTGCGAATAGCAGCTATAAAGGTCTTGAGTTTAAAGTAGAAGATAGGATCCTAAGCGCCGCTATTGTCTTCGGTAACATCAAGGTCAAGGAATTTCAAGCATCGCGGTTCTAGCATATTCCGATTTTCGTTCACGATATCGGCGATGTTGATGGTAGATATTTATTAAATTTTTGATTTGTTTCCTCTAATTCTATTCTAAAGGAAATATTGCTTTTAACGAAGGACTAGATCTTTAAAATCGCAAATGAGACGAGCTTTAAAAACACGATCTACCATACTCCTTCAAGCATAAATATTTCCATACCTCCCAAACTTCTAGATAGTGGATAGTGGGTAGTTCTTTAAGATCTAAAGGACGAATGCCGTAAGATCTGCTCAAATATATTTGGAACGTTGGGAGACGAATTAGACTTCGAATCCTATAGAATCAACTGGTACGTCCTATATCTTTAATATTGAATTGAGAATATCGGACTAATTGATATCGTGCCTTATTTAGGGATTGCATCAATGCGGATGGGGACTTCATTATTTTGGGGCACTCGGAATCTCGTGGCCTCTATTTTGCGAGTGGTGGATTTTTTTATTTCTGGAAGTTCTTGCCGATTATCGGCGAATTTGTATGTAAGGCTATATTGAACACATTCGAATTTGAGTTTAAAAATAGGTGGGCTTGGGAGAGAGATATGGTTAAAGGACTTTAAGGCGGTTTATGGCCAGATCGAGAATGGAAGGATTTCTAGTTATATATCTTGTAAGGCAAAAGGTTTTGGTTTTAGGGCGATGGATTCGAAAGGGTTGTAAAGGCTGAGCCGTGCCTAACTAGTTTGAATTCTATGAATCGTTTTGCGGGTTTCAATGCAGCCTATTGGAGAAGAGATCGATCCGTAAGCGAGTCGTTCGTGTGAGATGCTTCACGGCAGCGGCTGACTAATTTTGTGTATATTCCTATAATGTCTACTAAAGTTCTCCGGCCGAGTAAAGCCGCTGGTATTTAAATATCCCGGAAAGATACACATGAAGGGTTTGTCGTGCTTTTGCATATGCTTTTTATGTTTAGATGAGCAGAATCCTTGTGATCAAATTATTTTCGTTTTATCTGGTACTTACTTGAAAAGACTATTTTGCTCAAAGATCACGAGCTTCCCGGCTTCATCGATGCCCTCCTTTGTGCAAGTGTTGCCAAACTTACACTTCCATTGGCCCTTGCCTCTCTTCTTGAGTAGATCGAACAATTCTGAAGACTCGAGTACCTGATCTGGGTCTTCACCTCGGTCACCAGGAGCATGTGCCTCTTCTTCGTTTGAGGGAAGATTACAGTCCGCCATGAGCTGACCATGCAGTAAGCCCTCTTCTTCTAATTCAAAAGTCAACGGAGCCATGACTTGAGCTTGTGAGGGTCGAGATGGCTGATCTGCAAGTGATGAGGGGTGGCTGCTCTCTACGCCAGATGACACGTGATCTCTAAACAAAGAGATTATTGATTGGAAAATGCTCTGGCTATCATCATCGGCTTTTTTGAGCTGAGTAGCGAGTATTCTGCCAGATGTATGAGTGTATGCTGAGAATAAGGTATTTAAAGACGCTATAGTACTTTAGCGCGGCGTGTTGTTCTATTATCGCATCGAACACACCTAGATCCGAAAAGTCGTCCACATTTTCCATCTTCCGAATTGTCTTTTCCGCATAGTCTTCCAGTACTTTAGCTTTAACGACAATGGTCGCAAAGGTTGCTAAAGTGTGCAAGGCGCTGGTGAGATATCGTCCGGCCTCTATTAAAAGGTTATGATTGGGGGATTGTTTGATAATTGTTCTCCGCAGGGCTTCAGGGAGAGCTTCGTGCATCACGAACTCTGCCTATGGCGAATCATCTGAGCCGAGATCAATGGCTGCCGGAAAGAAGGACTCGGACATCTCAATGTGGCCTGCAGGAAGCTGCTGATCGTCAAAGTATTCAGCATGGGTTGTCGTGGAAGATATGGGAATGAAATCAAAAACGAGCTCAGAGCCTGCGCCCTGGTGGCGCCTGTGCGACACAACACGCCCGTGTTACTGTATCGCCTGTTCGCCCTACGACCACCCCAATATGCAAGGTCGGATTTATTTTACTGGCAGAAGTTTTCTTTTGCGATGCAACCTTTTCAGGGCGAAGATAAACGCAGTCCCATACCGTACTGAAGTGTGGTGACCTCCGACATAGATCCTTTTACTCAGCGCTGCCAGTCTTCTTTGCGCCTGATTATCATATACAGTGTCACAAGGATCTTATTCTATTTACCAACTACTTCGCCAGCCATGTTCCCGTCATCAAGTCGGTCTCAACGTCTCAAGCGAACGGCGACCTCGATCGTGAACGAAGACTCAGAGACTGCTAACCGCGATCGGGGCGACTTTCCTGCCATCCGGGCCTTTGATGATCTCGCTTTGTCCAACTTCGAATATGACTTTCAAGCTGCGGATCTCATTAAATGGCTAGACTCGATGTCTCAACAGCAGCCTGAAGTCCCGCACGAGCCATTGGGCATCGCTCTCGGGAATCATTCTCAGACCGAAGTTCTTGAGCCAGAAGATGGCTCGGCTCCTCATGGGTGGTGGCAGGAACATTTCCCAGAACAATGGGCCTCAGTGCCAACTTTAGGAGATCGAACACTATATACAGGTTTGGTGGTACCCAACCCATACGCGATGGAAGGCGAGTCGTATCACCCAAAACTTGGTCTATCTTCTTTAACTTCTACCTTGTTTCCTGCCAGTGGATCGAACGGACTTCTTAAATTTTCCGTACTTCGAAACCTGGGCGATGAAAGCACTTTTTTTACTTCAACAGCTGGACATTCTATTTCAACCTTCAATCGTGCTCAGCAAAAACGACGTCGGCATCCATTTGCAAATCCAGAGCAGCTTCAGTATCTTCCTCCGAACTTTGGCAGAGAGATTGAGCTGAATCCCCTTGATTCAAAGCTTTTGAAATTTTGTGAGTAGTTTCCTGTGACGTACCAAATCCAAATTGACTTTTTGGCAAGATATCATTGCCTTTTGTACAGGAAGAACAATACTCCCTGAGTCCAACAGTCTGTTACGTGACATTACACCAATGGCAGAAAAAAGTAGATGTGTCATGAGCGCTCTCTTGGCGCTTTCCGCTACTTACATCCTGGACTTTCAGCCCAGCGAACAACTTGAAAGAGTTGCCAATTGGCACCATAGAGAGGCGGTACGATTGCTCGGGGACGAACTCAACAAGCAGGAGACTTACGAACCGGGGAATGAAGATGCGGTGATAGGTACAATTGTCCTTCTGAACCAAGACGACGTAAGTTGCGCTGATGTATATGATAATCTTGGGCCTTGGGCCTCTGAAATAGCATTGCTTAATTCGCATCATAGACCGTGAACTGGGAATTTAGAGACAAAGAAGCCCTTCCGAAATGGTTTCATGGTAACCAAACTGCTATATCAATTCTGGATCGATCGGATCTAGGGTACAAATATGCAAACCCAAAGAATGTGCAAAAGTCAGCGGCTCGTCGCCATCTTGGCAGCATGTGCGCGGAAGATGCAATATTCGCAGCAGTTATTGCGCCACTTAAGGTCGACAACATGACGACTCGGCAATACCTCTGGTTGTTGGAAGGGGATGAGAACGAATTGTCGAGGATAGGTGGTCTTATTGGAATGTGTCCAAAGCTGCTACATATCTTCTCGCAGATCACCCATCTTTGTGCAAGGCTTGACAAGGTTAGTAGTGTATCAAAGATATCTTCGCAATAGTCATCAGCTACTTATGTTGAATTCAATTTGCAGGATCCGACTTCGAAGATAATCCCACTCGGAGCAAGGCCCATCGAGAGAAAACTCAAGAATCTTTGGCAGTGGTCAGATCATTCAATATGATATGCGTCTCCAAATGATCTATTGGATGCATGCGTTTTAAATGAGTTCGGAAAGGTCAGCGGGGTCGGTCCAGTCACCGCTCTGGGAGCAGAATCTCATGCAGCAGCTGCAAGAATATACCTTCACTGCAGGTTCCACAGGTCTGTACAGGTCATGACAACTCACTTACAAATCTAAATTGCAAACAGAAAGCCAAGGTGGCACCCCGAAGTTCAAAAGGACTTGAGTATTCTGCTTCGATGCATCGAGAGAAGTCCCAACAGCGGAGACCTGTTCACTTCACAGGCGCCCTTTTTCAGTGTTTGTGTTGCTGGTTTTGTCGCCTTCACCCCGGAGGATAGACAAGTAGTCAAAAATTGGTTCATACCTGTTGTTACAGGGTCGCGTGGCGTAAGTTACACTCCAAATTCAAAATTTACCCACCATACTGAAGTTTTGCTGCACAGAATGTTCCTCCAGCATGGTCAGCGGTACAACACGTGTGGCACACCAACGATATCGAGCCCCGAGATTTGACTTTTGACGAAAAGCAGCCCATTGCACAACGTCGTGCGTGGTGGGAAGAGATGGTCGTCGAGATCATCAAGAAGGAAGGAACACTCACCCTAACTTGATAGGCTCTTCATAGTCTTGAACAGATTAAGACCACCACCCTATTGGTCTCATGCTGGCGCACTGGGGAAAGGCAGTACTGACTTCACCCTAGCCAATTATGACTATTTGGTGAATCCGACATCATACACTCAAATATGCACGTTCCCATGATGGACTTTACTAGGCTCGCAATAAAATATCTGTCCAGGGTCGTGTGTTGTCAAGCCGATCCAATATTGCGGTTAGTAATACTTTGACAAGGCGTACTCGGCATGCCGTCAATAACGAGCCTGATTCCCTCTCGAGCCGCCGGCAGCCTCGTTTTATCTGAAATGATAAGAGTTGTACAACCTTCCAAAAACGAGCATATGAGTTCAGCCCGTTTTGCGCGCTTTCCAATCCCCTTCGAATCAGTAATCTTGCGTTACAGTGGCTTTGGAGTGTATGGCTCTGAGGGGTGTGGGGGATCTGTGCACGAGACCGCCCACACACGAGGTGGCTGCATGAGCTCAGCCCGTTTTTCGCACTTTCCAATCCCCTTTCCAGCAGTAATCTTTCATTGCGTCCCTTCCGTCTTTCTCGAAAAACATTGTGAGGCTCTGCCAACTATTCTTGAGATAAAGTGGCCGTCAGTCATTCTTGTTTTGCTGAAGACCCACATTCAACATCAATACTACCTCATCGCTACTAAACAGTAAGTAAAGCTCCTAGCAACTATGGCCTCGATGAATAATCCACTTCCACCTTCTACTCGCTGACGAACTTCCTCTTCAGAATATCAAAAAACCAAAGCACCGTTTTTGCAGCACCTCTTACCACAATGCCCAGCCCCCAATTCAATGCCACCAGTTGGGTTGACGAAGAAGACAACCGCAACGAGAGCCGTATCCAGCCATGGCAGAAGTGGGTCGGGGAGAGAGTTGACACTGGCCTCGAAAATGTCAAGAAAGAAGATATTGTCGTGGTCGTCAATGCAGAGGTGCATGAGCGTCTTTTGGGCAGCCTGATCGATATCTAAGGTATGCCTCTTACCAATTTTTACATCACAAAGCTGACCGATAACCGCTCGAGGGACTGGCAAGATTTACTTCAAGTGCTTTAGGGTCTGCACTGCTGGACACTATTCACGCTCTTTTGTGGAATTTCATAGCTCATAAGGCGACGAAATTGAAACTTCTTTCCCAGATTGACTATCCACGTTGTTGAACATGCACGTGAATCAGAAACGTATAAATCATGCTTAGAGATAAGTGACCTGATCGCGCAGCGAACCAGAATTTGCTCTAAATCAATCGTGCTACATATTGTACTACGCGGCTCGATACTACTAAAGATCCTGAGATCTACATAAAGGCTGGCAAGCCCCGGAGTTGAGCTCGACTTATCTACGTACTCTTTTCAACACTACGAACACCAAAATGGCGCATGACGAAACTACGAAGCTGTACTTTCTCGAATAGCAAGACGTGTATAAGAAGGAAAAGCCATATTAAATCATCATAACGAATAATAAACAAATAAATGAAGAGTTCAAAGACACGAATCTAATCTTTTCGAATAACTACTCGAAACAACTTGTTAATAATATTCGAGATCGAAAAAATAACTTCTACTTGGATTAGAACGGATTCGCAATCGTGAAATAACATATTATGGTTAATTTCAAAAACGAGAAAGAGATCGACGACGTGTATATCCCCGAAATTGAAAAACTGATGCAACAAGAGGTTGAAGGCGTAAATCGGGTGTTCATTTTCGATTGGCGCGTATATTTAAATCTCCCTTTATGATCTCTAGCTCGAATCCATTTTTAAACGAAACCAGCTGAAGGTATATAGCTTAGACGTAACGAACGCAGCTCTTAGCTTGGAGGATCTATTAATATCAACGATCGAATGAATCATCTTCTGCCGGCTCGGAACGTTCATGTGGGTGAGTAGTTTTGCCTCAATTATATTATGGGCTGGAAGTGGCTCACTAATGCTACTAGATCAAAGCCCAGCTACAATCTTAAAGAGAATTCGCTTGCAGTTCAAGGAAGAAGCAGATGTGCTTTTGCAAGGCAGGGTGCGAGTCATAAAGTAGGTTTCCGAAGCATGTCATTTAGTTCGGGGCTGAGATTCAGAATCAATGCCTGGAGGCCATTGTATAATCCAGTCGAAGACTGGCCACTTCTTCTCTGCGATGGTGGTATTGCAGATGAAGCCAACTTAATACACACAGATCACATCCGCAGGCATCATGCTGGTGAGGTTATGTATGCAACATACAACAAGAGAAACAAGTGGTATTATCTCAATCAACAGTCCAGAGACGAGATTACGTTATTGAAGAATTTTGATTTAGATCCCACTATCTTTGCGAAATATGAGAGGTTGCCATCTAAATTTTTGCCCCTAATTATGGCTGATATAGGATAGATTATCCATATGCATCTTTCAAGCACAAAAATATCCGCGAAGAAGCACCTTTGAGAGAAAGTATTGAAATTAGAGCATTTGTGTTTACTACCATTAAAGGAAACGTGCTAGGCTGAATTTGAAGATTATATATAGGTAACGAAATTGTGATAGGTTGTGGAAAGGAACAAGCTCACTTACTATATACTGTACTGTAGGAAACGAACCCGTTAACTCTTTCAGGTAGTAAGTCAAATTTAATGTTGGTTGAGTATCGGCTTAGCTTTCTCCCAAGCACTTTTAAAAATCCTCCCCAAATCGACCCGGTACCCTACACGATGATCCTTATTCCATTCATCAAATAAACCATTACATATCTATCATCAGCTGCTTCGAGAATTTAAGTTCCTAAATCGAAGGTTTAAAGAAATTGAAGGACTCGCATTATCTAAGATTCTTTTTTTCATAGGTTATGTAACGTTTTTGAATAAAATTAGCATCTTCCCCCAAATAACCACCCAATTACTGCTCCCCCTCCCAATTATCCTTAAAATGCACCAAGTTAGGCGCATGCGTCTCATTCCCAAAAACATCCCCCCCAAATGTTAAATACCCCTCCACCTCCGGCGTCGGCACCCTCCCAAAAACCTCGCTATATCCCCCATGACCCAAATAGTCTGCATCCCCATCAACATATGCTGCAAGATATGATAATGAATCATCCACACCCCTAGTTCCGTAACCCTCAGTCTGCACGCTCGCCACCTTATCTCGGTACTATTAGTGGTCGACTTGGCGTACCGGTATAGCATTGTGGTGTCGCGTTTGTTAGGCAAGGTGCCGTTGAGTTTAAGTTCGTTGGTGGTGGCGTTGTAGGTCCCGTTTCCCGAATTAATATTCTAATAGTAAGCGCCGTGAGCGTGGAAGGGGTGGGCGTCGAGATCGCTTTTATTGGCACCGGTGTTTACGATTATTATTTCTAGCACTTTTCCGATGTTGGCAGGAAAGGCGCGGGTTACGGGGTCGATGCCGTTGTTTCGGAGAGCGCGCTCGAGAGATGGGTATTTAATGCTGTCGTTTTTGTAGAGGGATATGAGGTATGGCTTGTCGGCAAATTCCTCTATCCAATTATAGTTGTTTTGTACCCTAACAGTTTGGCCCTCGACTTTTTGATGAACGACTATTGTTACTCGTTTTGTGACTTCTACTACGAAAGGGAAATCGGTGTCGTTGGAAAGGGGGCGGAGACCATAATCTAGAAATCCGAGGGTGGTATTTGGAAGGGTTATGACTGGCTCGGGCGGAGGATACATGATTAAATTGTTGACCTCGGCAGGGCCATAGTTAAAAACCGTAAAGCCACGTGTAACAACTGGACGTTCTCGGGATTCGAGTTGCATATAATACAAGCTCTTTTTTGGTGCTATCTTAGTAGTTAAAAGGACGCTAAAGCGTTGTCCCGGTCCAACTTGAAGGAATGAAGTATTGTAAGGTTTTATATAAAAACTAAAATCTATATTAGCACAACGCTAATCAAAAAACAAAGTACATACCCATCTGCTTTAATAACTATTATAGTATCATATCCTTCGATGGCAAGTAAAGCGAACGTTAACGCGATGCTACCAATGAATGGAAGACGATATGTCTTTCTTGGGCAGACATCGATGGTAGATAAGGTTGAATTATATTTAGTTTTATTATAAGATCCCCCTTCCTTACTGTTAACTAAAATCACTCTAGCTTCACTAATAAAGATGAGTGGAGTATGGACCAAGCTAGCCTCAATAGTTGAGTGGTTGGTTGTGAAGGTATTTCCGATGTACACAATCTTATTCTCATCGTACTAGTAAGAAGGATTGGTTTAGTCATCCACTATCAAAGATCCTCCTGCCGAGACCGCTTGGAATCCAACATAAGAATGATAGAAATATGTGCCAGCTATACCCACCTCGGGTTTCATTTAATAGTCGAAGAAATGCATTGGTGGAATAGGCCATTGTGATGCTTGTGGTGTTCTGCATGATGAATTAGCGACATCACAGATAAGGATTTGTGTACATACCCGTCAGCAAAGGGTGACATTGCCATTGCAAGTCCATGCCAATGCTGGTTATCACAATCAGCAACTGATATAGATAGAACATGAGCAAAACACCATAGTCAAATTCGCATCGGGCATGTCATTGTATACTCGAATCCAATATGTTGACCCTCAACGATGCGTAATTCTGGCCCAGGTGCTGTTCCGTTGACTAAGACTGTTGACTTGGACGGAAGACATGATGTTGTTTGATTCTCTGCCGTGACTCGCAGGATAGCATCTGGCACAAATGTCTCATCATGGCAAAACGGTGCCAACGGCTACAACACACCCGTAGAATAACAACAGCGAAATCGAGAGAAAGTCAAAGAAATGCATCTTCAACGCTTAAAAGACAACTGCTTGAGAAAGTATGAGAGCATTTTGACGGAGGCGAGTCGACACTTAAAGCCAAGAAGATTGCCATGACTTGGGATTCCCGCTGAAAAGCAAAACCCGACAGCGTCTGTAGCCTACCAAACAGTGGAAATGAAATTGTAAATCTTGGAGTTCAAAAGTCAAATTCGACATAGCGTTGTGACAGATATCGCCTGTTGACCAATCAGTAGCTACTCAGCCCCTACTCAAAAATCGTGTTCGTTGTCAAAATCTCGAAAACTGATGTTGAGCAACTTGAGCTGATCATCTTGTCAGCCCTAAGGAGTATCTGACAATAATAACGATTTCCAGCGGCCGACAATAAGGTCTCTCAATTGGTGCGCTCGAGCTGCTCCCACCTCGTGGCAAATCCATACAGACACCTGGCAACTAGTCACTAAATACTAGCTTGGCGTTGTCGATCAATGCCGCAAAGCTTTGGGTCGTCTCCCGTGGTTTCTAAAAGTCAAATTTCCTGCAAAATTTTCAATTTCATGCTTCAGCTGTGATATCGATGATGTTGAGATGTTGAAGAAAGCCAGTAAGCTGTCGCGAAACGATATTATCAACATGGAGAGCCTGGTAAAAAGTCCGGGACGAGATGAAGCTGTCGAAACTTTAAATCTGGAGAAAACCCCGCGTTCCGAAATATGTTTGGAGGACGTGTTCAACAGACTTCCGGGGAATGATGGTATCACGGCTTCAGTGAATCCCATGTTCTCGGACCTTCAAAGCCCGGAGTCAAAGTCATGAACAATAATGCATTTCCGTGCGAAATTCCAAAATGCATTGATTAGTATTGGGTATCTCTGACATGCTTTGCTTGTGGATAAATACGCCATCCCCGTATGTCCATGCAAACCCCTTTACCCGTGTAAACAACGCCAAACCTTAGACAATATGAGACAGTATCGCTCGCATTTTGCTAGGACTTTTCAACTTCCTTCGTCTCCTCCGCTTCGGTCTCAGCTTCGACGGGTTCAATCTTTTCGCCTTCTCGACCATCCCAAGCAGAGTTGGTACGACTCAGCCTTCCAGCCTGGGCCGTAACCTCTCTCGGACTCGCCAGTGGGCTCCCAGGAACCACTCCACCAATGTTCCCACTAATGCTGTCGTTCCGTCCGTGTCCAAGCAGTCCACTCTTGATGCTACTGCCATCTCCCGCCATGGACTGCTTGCCAGCATAATAGCTGTTTCGCTCGCTAGGCAGCGCTGGGGCAATTCCCGTTGCCGAGTATATACTAGCTCTTTCGTTCAATCCTGCAACATTCGACCGAGTTTGGTGTGGCGGGCCATTCGAATCGATGTTCGCACTGAGGACACTCAATGGCAGACTCTCACGGCTGCCTCCAAATAAAGACGATGGTGCTAAAGCTCGGACCGATGCATCAGTATCCATAGATCTTCGTCTCCTTCTTTTCGACGAAGATGCAAGTGTAAGGATTGAAGCATTATCTGTCAGAAGGTTGTTTGCCGTTGCGGTATTGTAAGTTGAGGGGTGTCCCCCACTCCCTTGATGAGCAAGATGTGCTGGTAAAGTAGTCGTCATCGTCGTCGGCGCTGCAATTCGGAAGATTTTGCGAAACTGTGAATTTTCCTCCATACTGTTAGAAACTGCGATTCCCACGGCAAATTATAGCACGCACCTTGGATATCATTTCTAGAGTTCTGATATAACTACATGCTCCCTGCAATATAGTGCTCACATGTGTAGCGATCTGGTGAGCGGGAAGAGAGGAAATCGGTTTTAGAGGACGATGTGAAGCGGTGGCTGTTTCTGGGAGACGAGGCGGCTGGCTCACTGACGCCAAGGGGGTTTGATAAAATACAATGTTATCCATAGTGTGCAATGGGTCGACGGATTGGTACAAAACTGTAGTGGAAGAGTCGGTGCTCGATTTGGCCCAGGATGATTGATTCTGAGAGAAACTCCTGGATATATGAGAAATACATTTGTGGATCTCGGTCCTCAGTCGTCGCGAAAATGGCATAATCCATGAATTCCTCCGTGGGAAGGCACCCACCAGCTTCCGCCTGTATTTCCACCTCGCAAAGAATGTTCTTGTTGTAGCCCCTCATCACAAATCCCCTCCAATTGAGCTCCTCTCCCCATCATGGAAACCCCTTGTATGTCTCACTTGATCTCTCCCACAATGATGCCGAAACGACCGAAATGCCACCTGCCCTGCCTTGTGCATAAGAACCTTCCTGATGCGACGCACGCCCATTCTTTCATCTCCGCTTCAGACCACGTCTGCCACATAATTCTCGGCGGAGCAAGGCAGAAACCAGCTGCGCAATCGCGAGGCATCTTCTGGATTGGCCAGGAAATGCCACTTGGGAGGGAAAAGACTCCACTATCGCATAACTTGAGGCTTGCATCTCTGCGACAGCAAGGGGCTGCACTGGGTTTGGGCTCGTATCTCGGCCAATACAACACGAACTGGAGTAATGATCACCAGTGCATTAATTAAGGAAATCGAGGATTCGGACTTCAAACAAGCCGTGTGGCAAGGGGATTCAGCTGAAGTAAGGCCGCCGATAACGAGTTGCTGGCGAATACCCAGACCAGAACGACCGAGCGAGTGGAGCAAGTGGCATTGGTGAGACACTTTGCTAATTGGCAGGCTCAAAGCGGCAGAGGAGAGCCCAGGCCCTCCACTTGTTCGTACCCAGGCAGATTGTGCACAGCGCTGCAGGCGGATTCTTTGATATCCGGTCTCAAGATCGAGAGGTCTTTTCGCTGTCGCGCAGATCTCCACGGCGGTAAGCAGGATCTGGCAGAACGCGTGAAGAGAGAGAGAGAGTGAAAGATAGTGTATCTCGAAGGAAGACGAAGGTGAAGATTCGGACTCGGAGGGTTTGCAGGTCGTAGATTAACGCCAGAGTTTGCGAGGTCGACGCTCTCCTAGTAATACTACATTGGCAGCCAGACGAGCCGTTGCTCGAATTCGTGCCATCGAATGTGGATGCAGCAGGGCGATTGTCGTACTGTGGGAAAAGGATTAGACTGGTGCTGTGAGCTGAGTTGGAGAGGCGGGAAGGAGGCAGCAGGGAAGTACGGCCGAGATTGAGAGTGCGGCGAGACAGACTAGCTGCTGCGCCAGCTGGGTGGGAAAGAGGGTGAGCCGACGTGAGAAGTGTGAAGGTAGCAAAAGTTGGAAGAGATGAGAGGCATAACGATGGGGGATGGTGCAGTTCTTATACGCGACATCGCAAAGCAGCGCCGCCGCGAAGCGAGCACACCTTGCCTAAACCAGCGGCGCCAAACCTGAATAGGTGCGCACGATGCCGATTGCGGCATCGCTTTTTTGATTTAACAGTGTCCTGGGATATCGTCAGATCCTCTCCAAAGTGACACGCAACGCTTCGATCTGATTCCTGTTGAATATCTCAGTACATACCTAACTATTCTTGCGCAATACTTCTTCTACTATCGATCGTTGGAAGGGACTTTGCTGAGTCCAGCGTAACAAATTACTGACTCAACCTTCTAGTGGCTGAAGGAGACTGGAGAAAAGCTGGGTGTTGTCTTTTCTCGGAAATCACGCGACTCTACGGATGTGCGAGTCAGCGACATTGGGGCTATCACGCATTCCATCATCGCGTGTGGCCAGACGGTCCCGGAAGACATTCGACATGTCCTTCAAGATGTGATTTCCCAACGGAAGGAAGCTCGGGCATTTTATCGACGTCGACCTCAAGGTCAAGCAGATGGATGGCCACGCTCATTATATTTCTATTCTCGAGGATGCCCTGAACGCATTCGATCGACCAAGAAATGAATCTTCAGCGCAACATCACGGAAGCCCTACGGAAGCCCAGAAGGACTCCGAGTCAAGTAACGTGTACGAGCCTTTGAAAATAGATTCTGCGGATGATGCACAAGAAACAGGCTCAGTCAGTGGCAGCGAAGCTCGTGGAGATGACAAAGAGAATCGCATTGCTAAGAAGAAGGTCGGCAAGAAGTTTGGCAAGAAAAAGGGGAAGTCACAAAACAAACAAAAATCGAAAAAGTCATTGGACAAAGCAAAATCCTATAAGGATATGGCGCTCCTGGATTCAATCATTAAGAACCAAGCTGACGATTTCGATGGCGAAGATGATACTGACGAGTTGTATTTCATTATATGCTGCTTTTTCAAAGATTGGAACGGCCTTCGTGAGTATCTTCAGGAACGGTGGTGTGATTACTATCTAGACGGATCGTTGAGCCTCGTTGCTGTATCTCTCATCACGAACACTGCCTTTGAGCTTCTTCAACGTTCCGAAAAGGAACTTCTCTCATTTACCAACTCACAGCAGCCTCTCAAGCTACGAAGGCATGACCGCCATGCGCTTTGTTGATATCGGCATAGCCCACGTGGACTATGACGCAGTAGAGGGAGCGGTACAACGGGGCGAGTCCAATCTGGACGAGAATATATATCAAGAGGCGGACTGGCTTTGTCTTCATAGGTACTGGAACTTGGTTGAATGACTCCAAATGGCTCCAGCGAGGAAGATCCCCTCAACTTTCCCCCATATATCGCAATTCCCATCGACTATCACGCAGAAGGAACAGATGGAAAAACAGCTCGAGATAAGCGAATCTGTTACAAACTGTTGATCGAGTGTTGTCTTTTGAAGCCACTCCTGAAACGCAATGATGCTCACGTTCCCGGAGAGGATGAACTTACAAGAGGGATCATAACTATGTTACAAACGAGGGCGATCCCGATTTGGCTAATATTTGCCTTTCAAATCCAATGTCAGTCCTGTTTTCTATTTTTTGTCTTTCGTATCGTGGAAGGAGCTGTGGAGAACGGGATTGTAGCTCTCTTCCGAAAGTTATACCTCCTAGGGAATCTACTCATATTGTAAGAGATGGGCCTACTTTCAATGGGGTAGATGAGATTCGGGAAGCAACCCTGGTCGGTTGGGCTATTTTCTTGGGGTGAAGATGTTGAGGACGGTAACCATGCTTCAGGGACATTCAGCGCTAACGGTGTGCAGGCGATATCCGTTATATACTCGAAGAAGATACGGCAAAGTGTCACCAAGAACTTCGATCCATGGGAGATTGCGTATCGTCTGTTCTCGGCGACTATATCGAGTTCACAAAAGATTTCGATGCCCCTATGAGATCTGCCATCAAGACAACAGCGCAAGAGGTTGATTGCTGGATCACTCACGATCTCATGGAGCCAGATAGGACACAACTTCATCTCTCGCACGGAAAGCGTCAGATTGATATCGAGCCCGACTACTACTTGCGCAGGCATCCAGTCCTTTGTGGTCTCATGAAGTTCCGCTTCTCCCTGACCATGAACGAGCTTGAATTGTCTGAATCAAACCAGTGGGGGGCAACAAGTAAGTCATCTTCATCTTCCCTTGATCTCGTTGCAATAGTCAACAAGCAATATGTTCTTCATCTGTGATGGATAGGATCCTCTATTTTTGAGCAACGGTAGGAAATGCGACCAACACTCTCTTTAAGCGGAGTTTCTATCGAGTGTCCGTGGCTATCTACCATTCTTCCCTAGTATGAAAGCAGTTTTGTGTGAAGACTAATCTCGCTCAGTTGCGGCAGCGCATTTTTACAACGCAATTCGGCATGAAGACCCGGACTTCCCCATTTGGGTAGATATGGAAGCCCTCATTTTAATCCATTCCAACCAGCGAATCTTTTGGCGAGATCACCTACCGTCTGACCGTGTCCAATGCTCGCGCAGCTACGAACGAGCAACAGGCGTGAGCGAGATGGTGGAACAACGACGTAATGCCTCCTCATGCATGATGGTCCCTAAGAAAGTCCACGAACGAGGCATTGCCCCTGCCTCTGTGGTCTCTGCACAATACCACAGCCGCTTCTGCTTCGACCACAGCCACAAAATCGAAACACTTCCAGATGTAGAGCGAATACTCAACGATTCAGCGGATAATGAGATTGAGTACTCGCTTAGCAGACTCCGTCTCCTGGAAACTCCTGAGATGCTAGGCCCAGGCTTACCTACAATCATGACAATATACGAGCCACCGGAAGAAGACTCACCTCGCTCTTTAACAACAAAATTCCAGAAAACTCATGCTCTGACCAATATTCAACTATTACGCGCTCTCTGCACAAGGGTGTCCCAAGAAGCATATGCGCTGAACTTTGACTACTTCTCCTTCCATATGCGATGCATGTACACCCTCAAAGCGGTATACGAAGGATTCGCCGAGGAGATCAAAGAAAGCGAAGGTGAGCTTAATTGGGGGAGTGGAGAATTGCCCGTGATACCACACTACATTTTTCAGTGGATGCAGAACGAGAGTCGGAGGACGAGTGTGTGTGAGAGGTTGAGGAAAGCGATGGAGTCGATCGTGAAGGAGCAAGGGACGAGTGAGATTGTGGCTTTGAGGAGATTTCTTGGAGATGGCGGGAAGAGCGGACAGAGCGAGGTGGAAGGATAGATGGGAAAGGGCAGCTGAGGTTGGATATTGTTGAGTCTACTGCTGTGCCCTCGGAATAAGGGGCGGATCAAGTTTAGCGAGCGGTCTAGTACTGTAGCGATGCAAGTTTCACCCACCAATCTTG
Organism: Phialocephala sp. D728; assembly: GCA_003988865.1. Lineage (NCBI taxonomy): Eukaryota > Fungi > Ascomycota > Leotiomycetes > Helotiales > Mollisiaceae > Phialocephala > Phialocephala sp. D728. The sequence goes on from QYAJ01000014.1 coordinate 20,981, forward strand.
AATGGGATGTTTTAGGCATGCCATCCCCTGAATTTCAAGGCTACTCATTCGACTCTACATCTTAGCGCACCAAGCGGAGCCTATTCCAAGCGCGCTATCAGTTTTCAGCCTACTAATGCCCGGCTCGTGACGCCCCTCTGTGCCCAACAAGACGCATTATGAATTATTGTGAGATTGCATGACGGACCAAAATCAACACGATAGGTCTCAGTTCATGGCTAAGAAGGGTTGCATGTTCAATTGGCAACTCAGTCTTCCGCTACAACTTTCCAGGTATCTATAATGCAGGTGGCGGAGGAGCATTCCAGATTACGAGAGGGTAAAGAGTGAGAGACCCTCCCCTAGATCCGAACGGTCGTTAGTCGCACACCATAACAAGTTAAGCAAAGACGACGACTAGAAGATTTCTGAATATGATTCATACCGCAGGGATCAAGTAACTCTATACGCTGAAAAGCAATCACCAAATCAAAGTAGAATGGCTCGAATGTACACCCGAATGTAAATCAACCGCTGCCCTTTTTTCATCAAATCCAACTCCACCCCTTCATGCCGAGGCCCCCATTGCTGGTAATGACTCATTTTCGACCTCCAACTTGAAGCGTTCTCCAGAAACCCAGAATCCAGCAGCCTCGATAATTCGAAATACGACATCGAGCTCCGAGCGAGTCCTAGGTGCATAGATCATGAGGAATTCACGAGGGACATACTGCTTCATCCAACCACCTCTCGCTAACGGATGTCTCTCACCCCATCCCTTTTCAAGGACGATCTTGGCGTCGTCCGGGTGGAGATTCATGTGCATGCTCCGGTCGCTGTCGTGCACGTGGCAGATCTCTCCTCTACAGGTCTCATTGATGGGAGACTGTGCAAAGAGAGCAAGCCTACCAGAACCATAGTATTAGTGTCTCTCTTTTCGATTGTTGCGGATGGAAGTTAGGAGTAAAATGCCTGCAGTTGGAGTCATGAGGAACTTACCCCTTCTTCTCGAAGCACGACCTAGCCGTCTTGAACAAATCTGGTTGCTGGACTGCTAAGTTCTGGAGTGCCTTTCGAAGCTTCTGATACATCTCTGGACAGCCGGGCTGGTCGATTTGTCGTTGAGGAGCAATTCCGGCAATCTTCGGCCGTGGCCCTGAGCGTTCTGGAAGCCAGGAGTGAGATCTTTGGTAGTAGCCGATGACGGGATACAACTTGTCGGAGATCTTTGCTGGTGTGTAGGGATCTGACAAGGCGAACATGCGGAGGAAAGCAATCTTGAGATATCCGAGGAACGTGGATGGTGTCCCGCCTGGACCCAAGTTGATGAAGTTCTGGTAATCGTTGTGGATGATCCATGGCAGAGGAGCCAATGCAAGAAGTGTGCATGTGAAGGAAGGTTGGAGCATTTGAATGCTAATGATAATGGCCAGTATGATCAGGGCCAGAGCGGGGCCATTCAAGGTGATCTCGAGGATGTCATGTTGCTCGAGGGAAAAGGAGGATTCTCGGTGGTACTTGGGTTCCTCCACCATGACGTGTGTTATCGTTGTCGAGTGCCCGGGGTCCATGTTCTACTGCCTGTTAGCAAGACGAAGAGTAGTTCTCGAGGTGAGGTCCTCACTGTATCGGTGGGTAAACTAGCTCTAAGGAGGATCGGCGATGCCTGTCACGTTCAGTAGCTTCGATGCTCAAGAGTGACAGCAGCAGCTTTCAAGAAGAGATCCTAGGCAGTCACGTTGGGAGTGCAAGAGCGAGAGAGGAAGCTGCTACGTAGAGTGCTCTGGTGGGGGGTCGGTCTTGAAGTGGGCGTGGGCGTGGGCGTGGGCGTCTCAAAAGCTGACAACTACAGCAACACAAGGTCTCAAGCAGAGTGAGGTGAGGCACTGCACGGCACTGCACTGCAGCACGAATTGAGCTTTTATTGAAGTCTGAGACTGGTGGACCACGCCGTGACCTGGATATCCCTAAAAGCAGCCCGAACCCGCGTGAAAACGAAGAGAGCGAGGAGAGTCCCGGAGGGATGTGGCAAGCGGGGGGAAACAGGAATTGGGGAGAGGAAGGCCCTTTTAAAGCTGAGGTTCGAGGGATTGATGGGTTCTCGCATCTCTAGGGGCCCGCTTCTGACTGCCCGAGACGTCTGCGCAGTGCAGGCTCAGGCTCAGGCACCGCAGCGCAGCGCAGCGTGAGCTGTGGAGCTGTGGAGCTCTGGACGCTGCGCGCCTGGGAGTGGGAGCGAGAAGCGTCGACGTAACGCCGGATCACTTTCTGCGCGTCACGGGGTGTGCAGAAAGGTCTGACACTCGAATGAGAGCGCGGCGAGGGATCGTCAGTGGATAGAACAAACGACCCATTGGTGGGAGGGAGAGGCGGCGGCGGCTGCTGCTGCTGCTGCTGCGTGTTGGGGCTGGGCGGTCCTCTCGCAGGAGTTGAGAGTTGTGGTCGGATGATCTCACCGCAACGTCAGTGCTCGTGCGAGTGTCGGTGTTAGTGTTGGTGTTGGTGTCGGTGTCAGGGTCAGTGTCAGTGTCTCTCGAGTACAGGAGAGCCCAGGACAGCACAAACAACACAGCACCGCACAGGAGAGCCCGGGACAGCACAGCGCAGCACCGCACCGCACCGCACCCACAGCAATTGACTGTCCTTTGATGCGTGGAGCCCGGGTGGAGGCCGGGTGGAGGCTGGGCCAGGCAGGCGGGGTGGGAGCGGATGGGTCTCCCCTTCTCTCCTCCCCCTCCTCCTCCCCTCCCCTCCCTCTCCCTGTTCCTCCAGCCAGTGGTGGATTTGCAGCGGTTCAATGGCACTGTCGTATGCCACCGTCAACTGCCACGGCCGCGGCCACCGCCACGGCCACCGCTCCCATAACCTGACGAGTTACAACGCAACAACCAAAATACGATGCAGGATGGAGGGAGCGTACAGCACCAGACCTGAAGAAAGGCTCACCGCTCTCGCTGACTGTGCAGGCAAAACGATTTGATTCGTGGCAGAACCAGGCGGGGCGCCATTTTCAGATTCTTCAGGTCTGGCCTTCCGAACGCACCGGACGTCGCACAGGACCGTTACAGTACAGTACGTACAGTACCGTCCTCCCAGCACTCCTCGCTAGGGCCCAGGGTTCGAGATCCGCAGCCAACCGGGCTGCTGCGTCAAGCGGGATCCGCTTCCGCGGGTCACGCCCAGAAAACCACCAGCCCGTTTGGGCATTCCGGTATCGGCACCGTGTACCGAATGCCGTGCATCCCGACGGGCGGGGGGGCCATTGTACGGTCCGGGCAGAAAGGCACACCGGCGGGGCAGTGGTCCACGGCGAACGGGGTTGGGTTGTGTGTGACGGCGACCGTCTCTGCTGCGCTCGCGGGGTTGCTCTGCGCTGCTTTGAGATGCGCTGCGTGGCGTTCACGACCACTGGCGGCCGTGCTGGGAGTGAGGGGTTGCCGTGGGGCAGAGGAGGAGCGGGAGAGGGGAAGGCGATCGATCACATGTCATATGAAGATCGTTGACAGAGGGAGAGAGGGCGCGGGGCGGAAGGGAGGGGGGGAGGGGGGGTGCATGACCAGACACGACGCCGTGCCGCTTCTGCCCTCTTCTGCCCTGCACCTCCACCCCCTCGCTGGCCTGCTGCTGCAAGGTACGACGAGGACTCGTCCGACCTTCCCTCGTGTCGAGAGCCTGGACCATGGACTCTGGAATCATCGTCATGGACCACTGAGCGCCAGGAGGAAGTCTTTCTGCTGACATGCAAGGGGACTGCTGCTCTCGCCAACTGCCCGTCGCAGTGCTGCATTGCATTGGCCTCTTCTGGCCCGCGTCAGTCCAGATCTTACTGTTGGAGATGGAACGCGGGCGGTTGTCTCCTCTCTCGTGACCATGTACGCTTGACCACAGAGAGGTCTTTGGCTTCTTATTTCTTATCGAAGAAGAAATTCATGGTTCGTCTTCATACCCATACTACGTACTCATCCTCATTTTCATCCTCAACTTCCGATCCAGATGCATCTCACTACTGCGGGAGCGTGCTCTCCAACACAGCCTCCGCCACGAGGGACCTCCGGGTTGGGACCTGGTGGACCTGGTCCAGAACACCGCCTTTTCAACACGCCTTGGTACCACGAGTCGGGGAAGTGCCGAGGGGAAAGGAGAGTCCCATGCACTCCAGGGAGTCGACACGAGAGACCTCTCTGCTATGATCCAATCAACAGTTTCCCCCCTCAGCACCTTTCGTTCCAGCGCGGGGGCTTCTGAGATGGCCATTCGACCCGCCGATGTCCAGCCAGCAGAGAGTCGAGAAGCTATAGCTTCAACCACCTTCGTCTAGCAATAGATCTTTTTCGGTCGCTTGCGGCGAGCAAGCAGCGCCCCTCTATAGTTCGCCTGGGTCTGTACTGGGATGGTGGCTCTCATGCTCCGAGCTCGTCGGCACGACAGTCATCTCTTTGTTCGGCACTGCCGTAGTACCACAGACGCACCGGAAGACTGTCTCGGGTCTCCCATGCTCGAAGGCGCCAACACAAGCAAATCATCCTAAGAGTAGACTTTGCTGTCTCCTGGAGGATGATCGACCCTGCAAAAGCCCGAAAGGATGCTCGAATCATGGTCTCGGGATCGCGTTCCCGTGCGCGCGATCCGATAAGGCTGAAGTCGCGTACTGATGCATGGTTGCTGGGCCACCAGCGGTTGTCAACCATAACAAAACATACACCCGCCATATGCAATTGAGCTTTTCTGGAAAACTTGCCGCATGATACTCTGGTACGTGCATGAAATTATAATTACAGGTACGCCTCAGTCCAAACGCTTCCTAACTTGTGTTGATGTTCCTTGCAGCACACAGTATTGACTGCGCACTCGGTTGAGCCCCCTTTCAGAATGGCAGACTTTGGTTCTCATAACCCGATCAAAGTCACAAAAAGACTCTCGCCCTCAAAGCCATCAAGGCTCAATACCAGTCAACCAATTCGAGACATTGATGTCGAAAGATGCGAAAAGTATGATTATTCAGACGACGATTCCGACTCCACCTCCTATACTACATCTCCAGTCTCATCTCGAGAAACCTCCGGATCATATTCCCCACATAGACCAATGCTACGGAGGAGGCCTTCCACCTCGCATCGCCCTTCAAAATACAGATTACCAAATAGAGTAATACGGTATCTATGCTTGACATTGATCTCGACTCTCGTCATATTCATGTTAAGCCTGGTCCGTATGAGCATTGTTTCCTCGAGAAGAGTTGAGGTTGGCGATTTTGGAGAACGACCTGCACCGCCTGCACCTGCTTGGGAGTCCTTCCAATTTCTTGCAAGATATTATGGAGGCATTCGGACATTGCAGCCTCTAGCAGAGAACAATCCAGAATACCCATCTCCTGACGACGAGCCTCCGCCGTCTAACGATACTTCCGCAATTCCTATTCGAGAAGTCCCTAGGAGTCGCTTATTCGATGCGTACAAGAACCAGACTTCTAAGGTATATCTGAGCGAACACGCCCCGGTTGAAGAGTGCTTTCTCGATGCGAAATCTACCATTCGAGTTCCTCCTTTACAATTTTACCATGGGAGACCCAGTGGATTCCCAGACAATGTGATGGGTTCTTATGAACTGCTCAATCTTCCCGAAGATGTGTGCTTTGAACGGTATGGTCGATTGGGACCATATGGCTATGGTTATGCTCTAAAATACGGAGGCACGGGTACGGGTTTACATGGAGAAATGGAAGGGTCCGAAAGCGTATGGGAAGTGAACGGTAGCATCAACCAGGTTGACTACAGAGAGGTCGACTGGGCAGATGCGCAAAAGAGATGCTATAAGATGAATGCTGCGAGGTTCGAGCCAAAGAAGGCCGCAACTGAACTCCCAATGACATTTTCTGTCCTCACCAGTACCGATAAACCTATCGAGAAGCGAGATATATCTACCACTTCTTCGAATTCAAGTGGACAATCTGCTGTTACGAAGAAGTATCTAACCCGAACTGCCGTTGTCATTCGGTCATGGGACGATTTTCAGTATCGAGAGGAGGATATTCTCCACCTCAGAGCCATGATATCGGAACTGTCGCTCGGGTCTGGTGGCGAGTATGATGTTCATTTATTGGTCCAGGTGAGGGATGAGGGAAAGCATCCAGTCTGGGCCGATGCCGACACCTATCAGAAACACATCAGAGAATCGGTTCCAAAAGAATTCTGGGGTATCACAACCCTGTGGAGCGAGACCCAGATGCTCAATCTCTATCAAGGTATTTTCGACACGTTCATTCGAGATCTGCCGGTTCATGGCTCGTATCGGGGATTGCAAATGGCTATGCAACACTTCGCTCACATCCATCCTGAATATGACTATTTCTGGCACTGGGAAATCGACATTCGATATACTGGACACTACTATAATTTCTTCTCGGAAATTGACACTTGGGCCAAAAATCAGCCACGTAAGGGTCTTTGGGAGAGGAACAGTAGATTTTATGTTCCATCTGTACATGGATCCTGGGAGGACTTCAAGCAGATGGTAAGGGTTCAAACCGAAATGGGAACAGAAAGTGCGGAAAATATCTGGTCGGGTATTAAGGGAGCAAAGACGACAGAGCGCAAAGGAGACAGACCAATTTGGGGTCCTGAGAGGCCACAAGATCCAGAAGACTGGTTCGAAGTCGACAACGATCCAATACCACCTACGTCATACGACAAAGACAAATATAAGTGGGGAGTTGATGAAGGAGCTGACTTGATCACGTTCAACCCTCTCTTTGATCCCGAAGGAACAAGTTGGCTTCTGGCAAAGGACATCACTGGCTACAATACAAGCGAAGGACTTCCACCACGCCGTGCAGCTATTGTGAGTGCTTCGAGGATGTCGAAACGCCTGCTCCGGACCATGCATCGGGAGACTGCCTTCCAGAAACATCATGCATTCTCGGAGATGTGGGCTCCTACTACGGCTCTGCATCATGGATACAAAGCTGTCTATGTCCCACATCCCATGTTTGTTGATAGGGAGTGGCCAACGGCATATCTCACAGGAGTCATGAATTCGGGAAGGAATGGCGCTACTGGTGGTTCGAGAACCAGTGTCTTTGGTGAACGAGAGCACAATCTCATGGGTATGACCTGGTATTACAATGCTGGGTTTGCTCCAAATTTGTGGAAGCGGTGGTTGGGGCTGAAGGTCAATAACGAGGGCGGTGAGGAATTCGAGTTGACCGTCGACGAGGGAAGGACGGGTAAGGGGGTGAACCAGATGAGAGGAGGAGAAGGGAGAATGTGTCTGCCACCTATGCTCATACACCCTGTCAAAGGTGTAGACTTACCTGTGGAGGGTCTGGCCGAGGATGAAGAAGAGGTGCCAGAAAGCGATCCTGCTGCATGATTTCTGCGTAATGATTTTATATACACATGGGCGTTGAGCGATATATACGGGAAATTGGGGCACTGATTGGAGCTCTTCATATGCAGGATAAATTGGCGTCTAGGGTAGGATTGATGTTGGAAGTATGTTCGTGCCGGGACGGGAAAGGAGTCTCGATGTGTGTGCTTGAAAATGAATGGCTGCTACTAGAGTAGATATACATGGACTACCTCGCCCATGTTCTTGACCATATACTGAATGAAGTTCTGTCGCTTGGAGGCTCCGATATTGACAAATGTTCCGAGTCCCATCGTGAGACACTATTATAAATCAGCGGTTTAATTCCGACGACTTTTGCGAGGTACTCGCAAACGGTTACGATACGTATCGTCAACTTCACGTAAACTATATCTTGTCATAATTATATTTCCTTGCAATTAAGGAGTGCCTAGGCATCGCAGTGCCATCAATTATGGGTATCTTACAAGTCCTCCTCCGAGTCTCCTCCCTCGTCGTCAGCTTTTTTCTTCGACTTTTTGAATTGCTCCTTTCCATCCGAGATATACGCAACAACTTTTTGGCCCGCGAAGCTCCTGCCATTCATGACGCCAACACAAGCCTTTGCTGCTTCAGCATTCGAGAATCTGACACTTGCGACACCATCTTCCTCTAGGTCAAAGAGTACTACATTGGTAACCTCTCCTAACTTGCTACATTCCTCTCTGATATCCTCCTTGATGTCGAGTATCGCGGCTGAGTCCTCCGCCAATTCCTCCAACGTGAACATGTGCTTTAATATCACCACTTTGTCCCACCTAGAGCTAGTCTCCATAATCGTCGATGGCTCGTCATCGCTCCAATCTGCTAATCGCGCGTCAAGCTTCTGTGTCTTCTTGATGATCTTCTGCTTGTCCTTCATGCTCGTCTTCTTCTTTTCTTCCTCGCCCTCGTTGTGCTGTACTTTCTTGTAACTCGAATCCGCAGCCTGAACTCTCATTGTGACCTTCGATCTGTCCCCTAATCGGAATTGCGTGTCATCGAGCAACGTGATAGCCATATTCACAGAGGGTGCCTTGAAGAAGACAACCAAAGCATCGCCTTTGAAATCGCCTTTTGAGTCGGTGTAAAGCTTTATTCGAGGTTTGCCGCTATCGATCTCCTCCGCAATGACCCCACACTTGCGCGAGAATACTTCATGCACTTCGTCTACCGTAACATCGAGGGGGAGACCAGTAACGTAGACAGCGGTGTTTGCACGGGGTGGGAGAGGAGCCTTCGCTTTCTTGGGAGCTTTCGGTGCGCGACCGCCTTCCTTGCGGATGTTAGCTAGGTGTGAGACGAGATGGGAAATGCTCACATCTTCGCCATTAATGTATTCCTTCTTGCGCTTTTTCTTTAGCGGCTCGGCCGGTTCTGATTCATCTACGCCTGATACTCTGTACGCCTTCTGTTGCTCCTCCAATAATGCTTCGTCTACGACGGGGATCCATCTCTTGATAGCATCGTCGAATTCGAATTCGGTGCCATCGTCTTGAACGAGAAGGAATTTGTTGTCGAGCTTGGAGAAGGAGATACGTTCGTCAGAATCGAATTCTTCAGCGTTAGTCGGGAAGGCGGACCCTCCAGGCTCATGGGATTCTCTTTGTTCCATGGTCAATGGTTGTGTTGATGTTGCTGGTAGAACGTCAGGCAAGCCATCAATGTACGTCTTTCTATATACATTTTGGCCTGAGGCCCTTATCGTAATTTAAGGCCGAAAGCTAATGATTACCTACCTAGGCTTCAGTCACTCCCAAATAAGCCTCAAGCAAGATATAGCAAGGCCATATGAATTACTTTAGATGTAACCCCGTACTATTTCCTTTTCCCTTTTTTAAACTTGAAGAAATAGGTCGTACGATAATTATGGTTAATACATCATCGTCCCCATCCCCCTTTTCCACGAGCCCCTTTCGCTTATTCAATTGTCTATCAAACGGTGCAGCTAATGACAGTTAAAGTGATAGAACATTCCGAGTAGGTTTTAAATTATGACACACTAGGACAGTAAAAGTGCTGTTCCAATTAGTAACGTGGGATGTCATTCTGTGCCAGAGCCGCAATGCACGAAATGGAGTTGGCCTGGCGTCTCTTGGCTGCTACGAGATCACTCTGTCCTATCTGACTATTCTTGCACAACGATTCTCTATGTCGTCAAACGAGGAAGGATGATTGAAGAAGGCGCTAGACCAGCTTAAGGAAGATGGTTTGTGGTACTCTCTGTTGGATCCTCATCATGATCTATGACTGTGGTACAGCTAGCCGGAGCATCCTCTACACACTGTGCTTAGCGCTACTCTATAATCCGCAATTATAAGGCTATTAATTCAATCGGAGATTACAAACGGCAAGTATTTTCTCACTTGTTTGCCAGAAGCAATGTACTCGTGGGAATAAACACTGCTTACGTGTTTTCCCCGAACCAGGCAGTTTGGCGACCCAGTTGCAGCACAAGCTCCACACTGATCTCGATATAAGCATAGCTCGAAAACTTTTCAGAGGTTGTAGCTTGGGCTTCGGCTCGAACTTGTTGCTATTAAATTAGACTAGATCGGAAAGTACGTCCGATGAAGGAGAATCATACTCGCTCTCTAGTGAAAACCAAAGCCGTAGATCAGTCCTCTTCCTAGACAAACTCGCAAAATGCAACTTGCAGCTTTTCTATTGCTGCTTCGTCCTCTGCTCCATCATTCTGCTCTCCGTACTTCACAGACTCGTGATCCACCTTCTGCTCCTCCCCATCACTACGTCTAAGACCATGTTCTCTTCGTCGAATGGAACTTTCTCATTAGCTGAACTCTCTTGATCGTGCTTGGACTTGTATTGAATTTTCGTGCTCCTCTTTTGTGGTACCACCATGCTGTATGTTGCCGGTATTTGGCCGGTATTTGCGGCTACTGTCTCCTAGAAAGGTAAATTGGAGCAACCCCTAATCTTGTTTACTGTGGTCATTGTTCCATGTTCGGAGTCCACGGGATGAATTTGAGAAATTAATATTTGAATGTCGGTGTTTTACATCTAACAATGCCTCTATAGAAATTAATATCCGAATGTCACTCTTAATTAGGAGAAATGATATTGTTCGGTTTAGGTGAGTGCTCGGCCAAAGCAGAGCTTAGACTTATCGAGCTTAGTGGCGGGAGCTAGAAGCCCCTTTTTGGTAGCCGAGGCAGCGCAAACCATCAAAAAAAATCTTTTGAAAACTACAAATGATCGCAAGTATAATCACATGTTAAAAAGCATATTTTAGCAACACCATGTTTCGATCATGGGACCTCCGGGTTATGAGCCCGGCGCGCTTCCGCTGCGCCATGTTGCTTTTCTTTGTGTTGTTCGCTTATGCAGCGAACTGCTGATTGATGGAAATAAATTGCTTATTCAAAATTATATTACCTTGAGAAAGTTTCAGGACACTAGTCTCGATCGATCACCACGCTAGTCCAAAATTGGATAGGTAATTAGAAAGCTATGGGCTCGCAGTGTTGCTCGAAATTTCCTTATTTATGATAATTTCACATTTTTTGGCTTTGAGGGTTACGCAGTTGGTATTCCACAACTATCTGTATTAAACGTAACTAGATGAGAAATGTCTGGTACTGCTAATGTCTGTGTCACTCTTTTCTCGCCTACACTTCTCAGGGTCGAAGATTCTAAAAATGCTAGAAATTGAAATCTATCGAGCAAATAGAAGCAATAAGGACCAGTTTAAATGCTATGAGATCAGCTGTCACTCTATAACTTTAGCTCGTCCTGGCAAAGATTTCCTAGGACCCCGCTACATTTCTCATGAATTATACAACTCTCTAAACGCACTCGCCCTTGCCATCAACGCCCGCGGGCTATCAAACTCCCTCAGCTCCCCATTACTCAACAACGCAATCTTATCAAAATCCATGATCGTATCCAATCGATGCGCCACCGCGATAATAGTGCAATTTCGAAACTCATTCCTGATAACCTGCTGCATCAACTCATCAGACTTCGTATCTACGCTGCTCGTCGCCTCGTCAAGAATAACAACTTGACTCTTCCTCAGTATCGCACGAGCAAGACAAAATAGTTGCCTCTGACCATGTGAGAAGAATTCTGCATCCAGTTCGGTATCCAGACCTCCTTTATTAAGAACCAAGCCCCAGAGATGGACCTTCTGTATTGCAGAGATTATCATGAGATCAGTGTGTTCTCCACATGGATCAGCATTGGCGCGAACGGTACCTCGAACAAAGAATGGCTCCTGCGGGATCGCATTCAATCTCGACCGGACCAGCTCTCTTGGTAGATGCGTTATATCAATCCCATCAATCGTGATGGAGCTATCTTCTGTGACCTCGAGCATCCGGAAAAGTATCGTTATCAACGAGCTTTTGCCACTACCACTTCGACCACAGATCCCTATCTTCTGACCAGCTTTGATTGACATGTGGAGGTTGCGAATCACGAGATTATCATTGGCAGTATATGATGCGGAGACGTTTTTGAACTCGATGTTGCCATACGCAGGCCAATTCTCTGGTACGTCTTCGTCTTCGCCTGGGCGGTTCTCAGAAGCTGTCTGCATTGAAAAGTTCATCAAACGAGCGATGGCTCCAATCGAGGTCTCTAGTTTAGTCCAGTTCTGAATGATCTGTGCCAGCGATTCATTGAAGCCCATTACGTTTAGTAGAGCTAAACCAACGAATCCTGCGCTGATCTCGGTGCGCTGCAATTGTTAGTATTAAACCATTTACTCTAGCCAGAACGACTTACGAGCTTGACCACAAGCGTCATCAAGATCACTGCTAGAACCATCACTAGCAAATCTAACACTAGGGCTAGCCACCGTTGTATGCAGAAGAGAAGATAGTAAGGCTTTTGTGAGATATCTAGGAGTGTCAAGTTACGTTCCTGCGCCACATTAGCATCCTTGGAGTGCTCGTTGCTGAAGACTATCTACCTGGAAGTTCTCACCCCATCCAAAGGCTCTGATAGTGACAAGACCACTTAGAGATTCGATGAAATGGGAGTAAAGTGGCGATTTCGCTTCAAGATCAAGTAATCGCACCTGACGAGAAGTCCTTAGATAGTATTTCTGAATAACTGTTCCTGAGTTAGTATATATTTTACACTTTCAGATAGATACTCACCCCAGACAATCAAGATAACTGGTGGTACTGTAGCAGCGAAGTAGCCTGCTGATACGCACATCAAAGCTGCACTCATGAGTGTGACGACCAGAGAGAACGCTAGGTCGACGAGGGAATAAGGGAGTTCGGCATCGAGGACTGTCATATCCTGACTAAACCTGCAAAAGTATTAGCAAGGATTCGGACATACGGTCAAGACCTACCTGTTCGTGGTCTGACCAGTATCAGTTTTCGTGAAAAAGGTCAACGGAGCTTCCATCACAGTCTTCAGGAGGCGAGCGTGGAGAACCTCAGCACTACGGCGCACAACTCTCAACGCGAGTTCGCCGATACCTCCCAGCAATCCAACCTGTCCGAGCCCAGAAAGCAGTGTATACATGCCAATGTAGAAGCCATTGACTTCGTTTCCATGCGTTGCGACAGCTTTCGTCCAATAAGTTAACAAAAACTCGGTCATCTTGGAAGCTACCCCATACAGCAACACCCATCCAAAGAACATGGAGCTGCTAACCCAACCAATAGAACTGAAATAGTACTTATAAACTGCGAAGTCGCCAGTTTGTCTATTGAGGTCTTCAACGCTGATTTCGATTCCTTCAGCTTCCGCAGAGAGAACGGCTGCCAACTTCGCCACAGTTGCGGACGAGGGCAGTTGTCTCCCTCTTGGCGAAGGCGCTTCCTTTGATTTAAGCTTCAACGACAAACCCTGGACATACCCGCCAGCACTCCTCAGCTGCTCGAAACTGCCTTGCTCGACGATGCGTCCTGTAGGACCAAGTGCAATGATGTGGTCGGCATAGTTCAATCTCTGGACGGCATGGGTTGCGAAAAGGACTGTCGTCCCCATTTGTCGGAACAGCCCATCTTTCCCAAAGAGATTATTACAGATGTGGTCTTCGGTTTCGGCATCTAAACCCGAGAACGTATCGTCGAGTATTACGAGGTCCTTTTTCGCGTAGACCGCACGAGCGAGAGCTAGACGTTGTTTCTGGCCGCCACTCAACGAAATGCCTGCACTGCCTACGGGCGTGGCTAACCCAAATCAGTTTATGGTCCCAACATGCAAATTTGGCTTTGGGTAACTTACCGTGACCCCTCGGTAAGATAGCAATATCACCCTCCAAACCACAGCTATGTACAACTTGGCCGTACCATGTCTCATCGTACGACGATATCCCTAGGATATTCTGCTGGACTGTACCATTTCGTATCCAAGATGTCTGGTCGACGAATGCAGTTTCGGGGGAAGAGCTGTAAATGAAACCTTGTGACGATGGAGTCTCTCCCAGCAAACCCTTTAATAAAGTGCTCTTTCCACTCCCCACTGGTCCTATGATGAAGCATAGATGATGACGATGTAGAGTAAAATTTAAATCACTTACTACCGGGGCTGCAGTCCGATCCCAAGCAAAGCTTGCATCCTGGGCAGTTATTAATGAGGAGCCGAGTTCTTTTTGTTGTGTGATAGGCCAGATAGCTTTCATCGCGATCCCATTGTTTAGCGAGGCGGTCGACGAATCATCTACAGGTTCCATTGACTCCATCAGCGGCAAGCGATGGTCCTTTCGGGCATCCGACTTGAGGAATGACTCGATGCGTTCAAAGCAAGCCATTGCAGCGTTCAGCATTGGAATCGTCATTACAATAATATTCATGGGCATTGACAGTAGCGAAATTAACGACAGTGCAGTGTAGGCCGAAGCGGTATCAAGAGTCCGACCGGTAGTCTTCGCCACAATAACAAATACAATGAATGTGGCAAGTGGGGAAATGGAGCTTGTGCTATTGCCTGACTCAGACGTTAGCATGCAACCGAAATCTGAAAGATCAAGGAATGTTTACCAAAGAATACTCGGACACAAAGCAGTTTTCGGAAGAGAGTAGATAGATTTAATTCGGTGACACGAAGACCTTGTATGATGGTAGTTAATATGCTGGTAAATCCAAGCATTTTCACAGACTGTGGTGTGATTAGAATGTCATAATTCGAATACAAGCATGAATGACCGACCTTCATTGATGAAAGCATAGTTGCAGTAACATCAACGCGCGTCTGGATGCCTTCCATCCAGATCTTCTGAGCATTGCCCATATACTTTGACACTATAACGAATCAGTGCTATATTTTCCGTAAAGGTGAGGAGCCGAGGATGAAACATGAGCGCTGGATCCCTAGACAGCAAGATTCAAGAGGCGAAACTAAACAAAGGGTTGGTTACTGGTCAAAGTTCCTGCTGTGGAGAAGATAGCCACTGCTGCTGGAGCTAAAAACGCCAGGCCTAGCTGCCGGTTCAGAAGCCATAAAGCTATACCTAGCTCAATCGGCACTGCCCATACTTCATGAATGTACTGGAAGCCTTGACAAATGGCCTCTGGTAGCTGTTAGCTAGTTTCGGTGAATTCCCGTTGGGTGCTTGCCTGTATCATTTGACATCAAAGTGACAGCCACGCTCTCATCGAGCGCAGTGATACTCAAATCCATGGTTTTAGCATACACCAAACCTACCAGCGTCCCTCGGACCGTAGTGGTGAAGCGGTAACACATGTGGTAGTATGCACCATTAGAGATAGCAAGACCCAAGAACACGAGGCCGAATGCAGCTGTAAGTCCCCAGCCAATGCTATCAGGCTCGTCGGTATTGTTTGCAAAGTTGACGGTCCTTGACAATAGGAATGGCTACACCCCGAATCTCCGAGTCAGTCTACCTCTTCATCTATTTCAGGAGCAGGTTGCGTGTCTTATGAATAGTGAGAGATTCGAATTAAGAAGGAATGTGAAATAACTGGACGTCTCAAGGATCTAGAAGAAAGAGCAAAAGGATACATTTCTCAAAGAAAGTGACTTACCTGTGCATATCGAAATCCGATGATACAAATTCGTGGGAAAACGCAGTACAGTAAGGGGGTTCGGGTCGCTTTGAGTGTTGCCCACACCAAGACGCGGTTCTTATCCTTGTCTGCCGCCCTCCACGTCTTTTGCGCACGGTCGTGCAAGAATCTTGAAGTCATGTCATCGTCGATGGGGTATAGGTCTTCGTTGTTAAGTACCCTCGTGAAGCCGCTTCGCATTAGGTTGTTGAGCCAGAAGAAAAAGCTGCGACTGTAGATACCACTTGTGGCTTCCGGCGACGCATGTCTGTAGCGACCAAGGAGTATCTGCCTTTTTTCAATTGCTTCGGCGATCAGTACTATACACTTGATGCCGATAGCGCTGCTAAAAGCTGCTGCGACGGATTTGGTTGAACCTAACATCCATAGCGTCCTGCAACGAGCGACGTCAAAGGGGAGAGTGATTAAGAGATAAACATTGATGATAGCAGATGGGCGGATGGAATAAAGGTGTTCCGCATGTGATAATGCACATAGACCTATTGCATCGACGAGAGTGAGCACTGATGCGGCTATAGTTGCTGGTGTCCTAAGGTGAGATGTTGCAGCAGACAGTCCTAAAAGAACAGTCTGCATGCAAGCAAAGACTACTAGGAATAGCTTTTTTCGATTAGCGACTGCGACATATATAACATCACGATATCAAATGCCATGGATGGTTCCAACACACCAATTTGTTTTCGTAAAGCTGGCTTCTGACGACTTTCCGAGGCCTTCCACGAAGGGACAAGATTCTGAATGGCAAAGCCACGAGCAATAATGTGGAAGGTAAGATAGACAATATGGTATCTTCGAAAAGTAGAGTGAAGTCAAACATCCCTGGAATCGTGGGGCCAAAGGAGTCGACCGAATACTTTAGCGAGGAAGAATTTGAAGCCATGTTGGGAGATGCTGCGTCACTCGACTTTTCCACAGCTCCCTATCTTCGTACTGGGGACACAGGTTTTATACAAGAGAATACAGAGGACGTAGTAGAGCGGAGGAGATAGCTGCGCGTTCAGTATTCAGGCAACATCCCTCTTTAATAGCTGACTGCAAGGACCTCACGGTGGATCTAGGTTTGGATATGATTTGCGGGGGCATCGCAGACTATCCGATCTTACGTTTCGAATGGCGCGAGCAGTACCATACTGTATCAACGCAAGACGCAATTGAGGACGATAAGGAGATTACGCGGCGGACGAAGGCAGCTGCCTAATGACTGAGGTTTCGTTTTTCGTATGAATAGTCATAGTGGGAGTTGCCTTCTACTTAAGGGCCTTTACCATAAGTGGGCGAAAGCAATGTGTCCCGTTTTTGATATTTTTTTTATATCAAAATCTAAAATAACTATATCTAATATATTTTTATTTTTATATCAAAATTCATTTTTAAGTTATTTAATTAATGTAGATATATTAATAATATTATGGTGTTTTGGTGAATAAACACACAGTTGAGGGTTCTAGAGCACAGACAGATCTAGGATTCTCGACTAATGAGCGGGTTGCTTTTGCTCAATTTGTATGTGGAAAGTGCTAGAAGTATAAACCCTCAGGGGTCACTTATTTATCCAAACACCAAAGTAAAGTCGAATTCGAGTTATATATAGATTTATTTTGGCGATTTCGCTTGAAATAAAATAGAAATTTAATAGATTTTTATTATTTTAAATTATATAACTAATTAAATCTTCGATTTAATTAAAATTTTGAAATAATATAAGAGAATTATCAAGACGCAGGTCATTTTATCGTCAAAAATCGCAATTTTTAACGATTTTTCGAACGATTTTTGTGGGTAAAAAAACGGGACACATTGCTTTCACCCACTTAGGGTGAGGGCCCATAAGTGGCGACGTCAAGTCCCACTATTACGTGCCCCTTTGATGCTTGCTTACTGTGAGTCGATGAGGCACCGCGCAGTTGCCTTCTTAAGTTTTTGCGAGCTGCTTCTTTGGGAATAAACAACTTCATCCGGTTTCCTGACATCTGCTAGCTATCTGTACTGTACTGTAGAATGAAATTAAGACATAGAGTAGATTAGATCCTTAGTCAGCGCTCGCTTCTGCGGAGTAACCTTCCGCCCTTTGGAAACCGTTGAAGCCACCCACTAGATCCGCTAGCACGTGCCAAGGACTCTTTGACATTTCGACTTCACACCAGAACGGACTTGCCCTCTCGGAATGGCTTCAAATCCTGGAACTACGTCGTTTGGCGGTCCTACGTCTTTCCCGAGACAAAATGGCTGTCTCGCCCTTGATCATAAGAAATCTGACCAGCACTTCACTCGAGCTGAAACTTCTTGAACGATTCGATGCTGCCCAGTCTGGCGACAACGGTAATGGCGGTATTGCAAACATCACCAGAACCCTGAGTGGTCTTATGGGAAACTTCACGACCCCGTCGTCTTCTCAAATTGCTGCAAAGTCCGAAACATTTATGAACCAAGAGGTCTCCATTCCAATTGGTCCTTTTGAGACTAAGGCGACAGATATTCAGCCGGACCCGAAAGGCATCTTGCGACTGACTTTCGAAACAGAAGGACAGCGGTATAGAGTGGACACGCCAACCCCCTCACAGCGCTCTACTGTTCTTACCCCCCTCAACCCCAATCCGCGATTCGAGTTCACAGCAGTGCATTTGCCAAAATCCTCATACCTGGCACTCTACTCCTCAGCGAAGCTAGAATCATGGATGGGGAAGATCAAGAACGAAACGCCTCTCTCAGCTCTCAGCATACCGGGCACCCATAATTCACCTACACATCACACTGCTTTGCCTTCAGTACGTTGTCAAGCGGTGAGTGTGAAAGATCAACTGAATAACGGCGTCCGGTTTCTCGATATCCGAGTTCAGCCTGAAAGCCCAGACAACCCATCAAAAAACGGTCTTATACTTGTACATAGCGCCTTTCCCATCTCTTTGACCGGCAACAAATACTTTCGAGATCTAATTAGTACCGTATTCTCCTTCCTGGATGCGAACCCGAGCGAGACAGTAATAATATCATTGAAACGAGAAGGAATAGGGAAAGCCACAGATCAACAACTCAGCAAGATTTTGCATCAACATTATGTGACTGATCCCAATCGATGGTTCACAGACAACCGAATTCCGACCCTTGGAGAAACACGGAACAAGGCGGTTTTGATTAGACGATTCGCTATTGACGATTTCTTGAAAGGGGAAAATGATGGCAAAGGCTGGGCCATCGATGCTGAAAGCTGGCCAGACAATTGCGCCGACGGGATTTGCTCAAGTGGCGAGATTCGAGTGCAAGATTTCTATGAGGTTGCCGAGAGCGAAAACATTGAAAAGAAGATATCATTTTCTACTGATCAACTTGCTAGAGCTGCACAAGCGTCCTGCATTATTCCGGACAATATGAACGCTGCAACGGTAGAGGTGTCCAGACAACCTTTTTTCATGAACTTCTTGAGTGCATCAAATTTTTGGAGAGCAAATTGCTGGCCAGATAGGATTGCTGCGAAAGTGAACCCTTCCATCATCGATCACCTTTGCAGGAAGCACCACGAGCCAGCGGGTTCAGGCGATGGCAGCTGTGGGATAGTGGTCTGTGACTGGGTTGGCTCAGGTGGGGACTGGGACTTGGTGAGGTGTATTGTGGGTATGAATGCTAGACTTCAAAGGAGATAAGATCGCCTTCCTGCCGAACAGAAGATCTAAGAGATGGAAGAGGCATTATGTTTCATATACCACATAAATTTACATGTAGAGTACAATGCTGCTATGCATTACACTATACTTTGCGCACCTCAGTTGAAGGCCCCCTTTCCTCGTCCTCTAACATAGTCCATCTGCCTTCAACGGTAAAATATAGACTCCTGCCAGCACTTTCCAAGGTGTTTGTAATGCCAGCTCCAGCTCCTTGCAACATAGCCACCAATTGAGCCCGCAGACCATCCAGACCGCCTTCAATATTTCCGACCCATTTCGTTCCGTCAACGTCGAAAACCTTACCTTCAACACGAGCTCCTAGCAAGAGAAGCTTCTGAAGACCACTTTGAACACCCATATCGTGCCATCCAGGATTTACTCGTCTTGTTGGTGCAGGAAAATCAGGTGCGCTGGGCGACAGAATTGAAAGTGCTGCTTTCATGTGTTGGGGCGAGACATTAGGGAATGTCAACAGCATTAATGGTCCGGAAAGTAGAGGAGCTAGGGCATGAGCTGTTCTTGTATCTGCAACTGCTTCGTGCGCTGCTGCAGACAATGTGTGCGTTAATCCTTCACCGCTTGGATTATACAGCGGGACTGTTCCGGAGGAAGATGTAGCAGGATGTGTGGGGTCGAATCCAGATGTATCAGATTGTAATTCCGGTTTGTAGAACTCGACGATCCTCAATGCCGCGGCGAAGATTCCGGTCTGGATAATCTGGATCTTGATGGCGTCTGCCAGAGGTTCAGAGGTATACCCTGCTGCGGCTCTAGCTTCATCGACTTTCTGCAGAGCTTTCGTGAGTTCTCTTCTTATCCCGACCCATTCGCCCGATTTAAGATTGTTGTGTTGGAAGAGAAGCATAAGAGGCGTGGTGCGGAGAAGTGATGCATATTGACGGAGTAATTGAGACTTCCGGAACTCGGGTGGTTTATATGAGGGGGGCTGGGTGGATGGGAATCGAGCTATAGGAAGAGAAGATCGGGTCATTTGCTCATGGGAAGGTGCGGGCGCAATTGCTGCTGCTGCTGCTGCTGTGGCATAATGTCGTTGTCGTAGAGGTTGCTTGCATCTCAAGACTGATGCTACCACCCGTGAAGGCGGATGTATTCGTGGAGGCATCTGAGAGAAGGAGTTAGCATCTGTGAAGAGAAAAATACTATTGCTGCTCTGTTACTCACTGCTACGATCTTGCCTTCCCAGTTTCAAGCAATTGAAGACGCTGAGTGCAGCTCGAAAAAGTTCCGAAAGGGATTAGCGCGAAGTATTAATTAAAGCCTTGACGCCTTAATTCTTCTAAGGTATTAAAATCAACGTGACTCAAGTAGATACAGTACATCTCCCTCTGAGGTGTAGATATTCTCGTCATCAATCATAATCAATTGACTGGGGAAATGTCTTCCAAAGAGAAGGCGGCGGAGCATAGTGTTCCTCAGCACATTTCGATCACACCACTTCTGAAGAGGTTGTGGCCCTCACCAGCAGAGAATAACGTGACAGTTGAAGAGATCGCTTTGGCAATTGAACACATCTTCACAGATCAATTGTCTCCGGTCCAGACCGGTGCCCTTCTCACCTGCTTACACTTTACAGGGTGGGATCGAAGAGCAGATATCATCGCAAAATGTGCAAAAGTCATGAGGGAATTTGCTTCTCCAATTGACAACGACGACCTAGACAAAGTAGTCAAGGCACGCGGGAGACCAGAAGGTGATTATCACGGGGGACTAGTAAGTGATGCTTGAGTTTAGTTGTGGTTCACTCTTATCATGTTGCAATGACTGATTAGTGATTAGTGTGATATCGTGGGCACTGGAGGCGATTCCCACAACACTTTTAATATATCCACCACTTCTTCCATACTGGCCTCTTCCCTCCTGCTACTGAGCAAACATGGCAACAGAGCCTCCACTTCCAAGTCGGGCGCAGCCGATCTCCTCAAAGCTACTCTACCCAGGCCACCTGATCTCGCAGCCGTCACACCTGAAACAATCTCTACAATCTACGGGAGAACCAACTACGCGTTTCTTTTTGCTCCTGTTTTTCACCCTGCAATGAAATATGTCGCTCCAATTCGAAAGGAGCTTGGATGGAGAACCATTTTCAACTTACTAGGCCCGCTTGCCAATCCTTTGGAAGGGAGTCTTGAAGTTCACCTCCTCGGAGTTGCTCGCAGAGATATCGGCCCCGTCTTCGCTGATGCGTTAAAGATGAACGGCGCTAGAAAAGCTATGGTAGTTTGTGGCGAGGAAGATCTTGATGAGATCAGTTGTGCTGGCCGGACTTTCTGCTGGAGATTGGTAGACAGGTCAACCCACGAAAAGTCATCACCAGATGATGTCGACATTGAGAGTTTCACCATCTCACCCCACGATTTTGGCCTCCCAGCTCATCCATTGGGGGACGTCTCTCCCGGGAAGGAACCTGCCGAAAATGCAAAGATCTTACTGAATATTCTTAACAACAATGTTCCTCGAGATGACCCTATCTTAGACTTCATTCTGATGAACACTGCTGCTTTGTTCGTCATCTCGGGAATTTGTGAAGCTGATACGAGTAACATGGGTCCTGAGGATGACGGTAAAGTGATCAAAGAGAGGGGCCCAGGCGGAGGTAGATGGAAGGAGGGTGTTAGGAGAGCACGTTGGGCAGTTGAGAGTGGTGAAGCATTGAGGCAATGGAATGAGTTCGTGAATGTCACCAACGGTAATTGAGCTGTTCATTTCACTACTAAAAGTTTTGTCGTGTTACACAGCCAAGAGAGCAGCGAAAAGGTTAGGATAATCGCCCATTTGGCTGAAAGAGAGAAGACTTGCGAGCATGAGCACGGGCAAAGGGTAACTTCATCAGAGATAGAGCAATTGATGGCTTCAGCTTTCATGAATCATGGCTTCAGATCCATCACTTCCTGTCCATTTGACCCCCCATCTATTGCCGCGACCGGGAACGCTGCCATCCCACCGATCCCATTCTCAGATTCGCGTATGCAGTACATCGGGTTGGGGCCGATGTCGCCCTTCAGGAACCGCGTTCTGTACCTGACACAGCCGCTTTATTACTCGAAAGAGCATCGGCACCCATCTATACCCCTACTAAGCCGTATGAGGAGATCTCATCCATGCCCGACCGGGGCCGCATCGACCAGTGACGGCGGTGACGATGGTGCTGCTCGCTTCGTTACCCCGAATTTACTATTTCACCCATATCCATGGAACGACCCTAGACAATTTGCTCTTGACTTGATCAACGGGAGTCCAGCCACCGGAACAAGGGACTTTCTTGTTATCAGTACCTCTGTGCAACCATCGTACTGCATTCTCTTGAACATTTTCGTGAGGGGCACAAGTGTTTTCTATCAGATAGATACATTTTCTAGTACTACTTCTCAACTTCCTTATCAGTTCCGGTTCCATCACCGCGGCGGGGTAACTTCGACCCCACCACCACCAGCTCAAACATCCACAACTTTGAATCTGCAGTCTTCAACAACATATTCTCTAAACTCTCTCTATTGAATACGGGATATATCGCAATGGGGAAGCCTGGAGTTCTCCTTCTGGGGAAAATTGACCAGTAAGTTCTCCCGGGTCCTTTTTTCTACTCTGCTCTTTGGTCTTAACGCCGCCCCACTAACACACCCTCCCGCCCGCAGTGCACACAAAGAATGGGCAGAGAATGTCGAATCTATTTCAGATGTCAAAATTCCCAAAGCCGGATCTCGAGCAGAGTTCTTGGGGGAATGCAAGTCTGGAGCCTTCGATGGATGCGTGGCTGCATATCGAACATTTGGAAGCTTTGCAATCACTGGCATGGTTGATGAGGAGGTCGTTGCTGTTCTACCAAAGACCTTGAAGTATATATGCCATAATGGTATGATATTAAACTTCAGCGAGGAGGCTCTGGAAGCTGATGGCTAGGATAGGTGCTGGATATGATCAAGTCGATATCCATGCCTGCACTGCACGCGACATTCGAGTTTCCAATGTCCCCAAAGCGGTGGATGATGCTACGGCAGATACGAACATGTTCCTGATTCTGGGAGCATTGAGAGGATTTAACACCTGTGAGTTTCGTGAGGAAAGGGCATTGCCAGTTGTCTAATATCTCCTCTAGCAATGCTAGCACTTCGAGCTGGTCACTGGAGGGGATCTCCTGCACCGCCGCTTGGCCATGATCCGCAAGAAAAAGTCCTTGGTATCCTCGGCATGGGAGGCATTGGAAGAAACCTGATGAAGAAAGCTGCTGCATTTGGCATGACTACCCAGTATTACAACCGCACGCAGCTGTCCGAGGAGTTGAGCGGAGGCGCCAAGTACGTGAGCTTCGAAGAGCTTCTCAAGACCAGTGACGTCCTGTCGTTGAACCTGCCTCTAAACGTAGGCTCACCCTACGGTCACCCCACAAACCCCCGCTTATATGATTCTAGAAAAACACGCGTCACATCATCTCTACCAAAGAATTTGAAATGATGAAGCCCGGCGTCGTCGTCGTCAACACCGCCCGAGGAGCTGTCATAGACGAAGCTGCCCTCGTCAAAGCATTGGAGAGAGGTCAAGTCTGGTCAGCCGGACTCGACGTCTACGAGGAGGAGCCTAAGATTCACCCTGGATTGATTGACAACCCACACGTCCTGCTGCTGCCTCACATGGGAACTTGGACTGTGGAGACACAAACCAAGATGGAGAATTGGTGCATGGGCAACGTTAAAAGCGCTATCGAGACAGGGAAGTTGATGAGCCCTGTTTTCGAGCAGAAAGATATGTGAAATAGTTTTGTGGAAGACTTTAGCTTTCGGAAGAAATACAATTAGATAGGGTTATAAGACAAAAAGATGACCGGGGCAGCTGCTTGCTGTTAAGAACAAGACATAGACCGAGAATCGATACTACTGAGCCTATCTTCATGCACTCTAGTTCTAGTGAGGCTGGCAAGAGGTTCATTCGTCCCTCCCAGATTCAAATTCCGTCATGGAACTTGTACTATACCGGAAGAAGGAATTGCATGTATGGTTGACCTGTTGCAAAATCTGTAGGTTCCCTGCACATCCTGAGATGCACAGAGTAGTACTAGAAAGTAACTCGATCACTTGGAGCGCCTACCTGTGCAACCTACAAAAATAAGCTGGCATGCCGAAAAGCCGCGAGAGAAAAAGTATGGAAGCATATATCTGCGGCCTGGCATGTCTGCAGCACTTAAAATGGAAAATATTACAAGTGAAGGGGTAGCGAGGTCGAGAGACTAGAGAGTACATTTTGCGAAAAGCTCCTATGAACTTATTTGTCTTCTTCCATCCTTCACGAACCTTCTTTCCCTTCAGATATTCCCCGCAGTGATTGCTCAACCTGCACTCTTTCTGCACTCCCATTCACCATCCACATAGCGCAAGCAGTAAAAGAGAAAGAAAGACCAATGGTGTCCATCTGTCCATCCTAAGAGTACATCTGATGTAGTATAAGCGCACCTCTCAAAAAATCTTTCCTTCCAACCCATGTTGATGCTGTGCACGACTTTTGTGTGACATGCAAATGCCTGCCTGCTAGCATGACATGAAAGAATGAAAGACCCGTGTTCCCATTTTCAATGCCACAGAGAAAGAGAATGAGCAGAATGCAATGCGACGCCAGAACGAAAAGACCCTGGAGACCGTTTAGACGCCAGAAAAGGGACGGATTACTTGGCTTGAGCCGGAGCAGAGGCTGCCTGTGTAGGTGATGACCAAGAACGGGCTGCCATGTCGCACAATCTTCGGATAACATTAGTCGTTCCGGAACCATTAGCCTCATCACTGACAAACTTCTTGGCCACAAGGAGTTTGCTTTTATTGTCGCTTTCATCGAGGTGCAACGGTTGGTCGCTTTCAGTGTACTCAGAAACTCGTTGTCCAAGACCGCGTACGACTGCAATAGAGTATAAGACATCCCGATTCTCGCGACCATCAAGCAAGTTTCGCAATGCTGCAAGGCAGTCATCAACTTCCTTAGCAGCGCTGGCTTCTTCATATTGCAAAGTAACGAATTCTGCTAAGGTGTGCCAAAATTCAAGCTCACGAAGACGATGATGATCAGTGCTTCCTGGAACAGGTGCAGTAAGAGGGTTGGCAGCAGCAACTCGTCCGGTCAAGAGGGTCTCGAAGATGTTGAGACGATTAGTAGCTTCGACAGGGTCGTCATTTGACGGGACAGTCTTGAACTCTCTGACACCATTTAGCTCTCCGGCCGCGCCTCGAACCATACTAGCAAGGGCCCAGACAGTGCGAGCTTCGACACTCGAGGTGTAGGCAATCTCTTTTGGATCATTCTGGGCGGTCTTTCCAAATTGCTGAAGGAGGGAAGCGAATGATTCAAGGAGTTGTTTGCCGGCAAGCAATTTTGAGAGGCCCTTGACGGAGAACCATTTCGACTCAAGGAAGTTTTCGAGACCGGGAGCGTAGATACTGTAGTAAAGGTGTTTGATCTCATCGAGCATATTTGGAGAGGTCGTTACGTCTGTCGTCGCACGGGGTGGAGGTGGGCCACCCATATCAAGGAGGTTCTCAACGGTCCGCTTTGCTGAAAAAGTGGTGTAAGCCGCGTCTTCTTCAAAAGATGCAACTGAAGGGGAAATGAAAGAGGAAGCACCACCCCTCAGATGCGGCGTCTCCGACGCGCCCGAAGAGAATGGACTTGCGCTCTGTACATCTCTTTTGATGTCCTCTCGGAAGTGTGGCATACCTGGTGTAGTAGTTGCATAAGCAGCGGCAGCTGCAGTTGTAGTAGAAGGTGCAACGGCCTCTAAAGCTGGGTCGATTGCAGAGGCATAATCAAATTGTTGGCTTGCTGAGCCAGGAGAACTGACTCCCGCGGAGAGTGCTGGATCATAGTTCATGTTCGCAGCGGCACCGTAGCCCGGGAGCATTTGAGGTTGATGACCGTAAGGATTGGCCGTCGCAGCGATACCTCCTGCAGAGGGCGCAGAGCTGGGGGCTGGCTGGATGGCAGCGGGACCTGGCTGTTGCTTGAAGATGGGGTCGTAACCCAAGCACTCACGCTTCGACTTTTGGCAATTTCGGCACGCAGGATGTTGCTCGTCACACTGTGAGACAGGTTAGCGGATCGCGCTCGCGATGGATTATTCTTCAGGCTTGAATATAAAATTTTTTTGATATCGACTCTCGCTCGCCTCAAGCGGCTTGCAAGCTTCTCATGTGCCTTCGCCTACTTAGGTGTATTCGCTTGAATAAACGAAAGATCCATCGCGAAGAACTTCAACTTCCTCTCGCCTCCATCAAACCCAAGAAACTCGACAATATTTGAAGCATCGTGAACTGACCTTGATTCTTCTCTTGCGGCACGTCAGGCAACCTGTCTTGGTTCGACGCTTAATTTCCTACGCGATGAAACATGTCAGCGAAGTACGAGGCTCGAGACTATGCTAACACCCACCTTCTTGTGTCGACCACCGCTCATGACCCGGGAGTCGGTGACGGGAAGCGCGTATCGCATGTTTTGGCCGGTCGGGTCAGAGGTAACATTGGGATACTGGTGCGATGGATGAGGTAGGGTTTGACCTTGGTTGTGGTAGTATGGTCCACCCATCTGGGCGACCGGCGGAGGCAGACTCGAGCCCATGTTGTGGTGCTGCTGCTGCTGCTGTTGTTGCTGCAGAGGATCTAATGATCGCATAGAAGGGAGAGAAAGGGATCCGTTGCTGCCAGTGGGACTCGCGCGATAGGGTTCGGGACCTTGTTGATTCGGAGGGGGATAGTTGTATTGGGCGTTCGAGAGTGAAGGTGACGGATACGAGGTTGGGCTGGGATAGCTGACCGGTTGTTGACGAGTTTGTCCGCCTTGCTGTTGCTGCTGTCCGTTCGACATCGATGGTGACGCCGGCGCAGAACCGTTTTGGAGATGATTTGAAAGGTGTGGACTGTTTCGATTGTTCTGCTGCGCCATGTCAAAAGCGACGCCGTCGGTCGGTCGCACTCGATCTCTTTGCCCGGCCTAGCTCTCCGGCGGCGAAAATGAAACAATGAGCGAGTGCACTGCAGCGCAGACAACAAAGACAATAACTGCGGTTCTCCAGCGTCGCCGTCGCTCGCTCTTCTCTCGATGGGATGGTATCAACTTTCGATGGAAGCGAGGAGTCTACCCGAGACGCTTTCGTTAAAGGTCAGGTAAGGTAATGTGAAAGTCCCCAGGGGCGATGGCAGCGACGGGAGATCACACTGGAGCCTGACACCTGAGGAAGGAGCGTCTGTCATGAAAAATTTGCGGGCTGAGCTGACCGAAGCGTTTAGCGCCGTTTAGGATTATCAACGAACGGCGTGCAAATAATTACTCCCCTCTGCAGCGGGCATCACGGAAGGCCAGATATTTAACTGTCGTCGAGTCCTGCCTTCGCGGGGGCACTGCAAAGGGCGGAAACGACCAGGCACTTCCGACCTAGGTAGGTACTGCTGCGCTGCGCTGCGCTGTTCTAGCAGACGGTAGTGCTTCGTCGCTCGCGCGGCTTGCAGCGAGCAGCCCAGGCAAGCGATGGGACAGGGCGCCATGGAACAGCAATCGAAGCATTTTCGAAGCTGCTGACGGGATCCGGGATCCATCCAGCACCCCCTTGGAGTCGCGGAAGTGCACGCGAGTGTGAACGCGCCGCACGGGGGCCGCACTGTAAATCCACCCTGTGGCATCGTCGGCTCAAGATACGGCATCAATAGGTATCGTAGAGTCGTGGCTTCACGGGCTATATCTATTGCTTGGACGGGACGGGCACATAGAGTTCCACCTATATGGGCCGCGGTTGAGTTCGCGGGTTCTGGATGCGAGCGCGGTTTACCACTGCATGAACTCGGCTTCCTCTGATACGCACTCGAGCTTCAGGCATGAAAGAAATAATCTTTGATGATTCATCTTCGATATCCAACCAGGCTGGATCGACAGGTAACTCGTAAGGTTACTACTTACTTACTGTGTACTGCTCTCTGTCTTAGTTCCGATGTTGGCTCACTAACAAATATCATCTCGGTGTCACCCCAGGTCTCTGCATGGCATGATGACGCGGGGGCTGTGCCATAGTCAATATTGAATTATAACATCGGGCTGATCTTACGAGATGATTTTGAGCATTGAGGTAACTTGCTTACAGTGTCGTTTGCTCCGTCCCTTTGCAGTGTCCCGAATTACTTGGTACTTTCTGATACTTGTTCCTGCTGCTACTCTGCACGCTCATTCTCAATGATCCAGAGCCCAAAACGACCGAGAGGGCAATATATCCCGATCATCAGGGGCACATGCATCTTGCACATCTTAGAGATCTGGAACTAAGATGACGTGCGGCCTACTGTACTCCTAAATCTCCGTATCTACTGTACGGGATCTCCCAGGAATGTTATTACCGAAACATAAAATAGCCGTCGCTTGGCTGGCTCGCGCTCCCCTATTCTTGTTCCTCCCCTGTGTGTTTGCCCTCTGTCATCTCATCCTCCTGTGCTGTCAGCTGAACCTGCATCCGACCCGAAGCCTTCAGCTTCAAGTTGACAATTGAGCACAGTCTTGCATCATTATACGAATCCTCCAATGAAACCTGAAATCTCGAGGTGCTTTATTAGCCATAGTAGGATCGTATCTATTCGGAGCTTTTCGTCTTGCCGCGAGATTGCCCCCAGCCCCCTAACAGTTCGAGCCATTGTGCAAATTGTTTGATGTTCTGCTGTCTGCCGCGCGCATGAACCAACAGCACGCATTGTTCGAGAAACAATCACGATCGAACGCATTCCTGATATTGTTGCCGTGGTCATATGGAACTGGTAACCTACATTTTACTTCACGCATGCACGTCTCAATCTGATGCTGCTGGCCACTCGAATAACTCGGTCTGACCATATCATCAATGTTTAGTGAGTAGGATGTGGTCGCACGACTAGATTTGTATTCGTGTCTACAAACGTTGTACCTTTTTTAGAAGTCTTAAACATGTGGATGGACAGGAAAGGAAGGTCAAGGTGTTTATTTAAAGTAGTTCGAAACACCATTAAGGCACCTAGCATGAACTGTCTGCCCATGCTTGCTCTTGCTAGGATCTGACCGATGAGAGCCCGACTCTCACTGTTTCAGTCAGCAATTGTAGGAAGGAAGCCATTGATCGAATAATTTTGGTACATCGGATTTCTGGGCGAGTATAGGATGCTGCAGTGGCTGGACAATTATGTTTTCCGAGACTCCTAGAGTCAACGTCGATCCACGGTTTGCCCGTGAATTACCAAATAATTGGACTCTACTGCTGTTGTGTTGCCGTTGAACCTCACCGAAATGTAGACGGAAAGATGCAGGCTACTGTAAGCCGGGAAAAGCCCATCGTTATGGTGTTCTTTCCTGCCACATGCGTTTCGTTCGGCCGTTAGGTAGGTTGTCACAGTACATGAGGTCGAAATAGTTAATGACGGTCTTTCAACATAACAAGCCCTAGCCATGCGCGTCATTCACTGCTCCTTACATCGCTGCATATAACTTTCAGCTTCCGGCCGTAAATTGTTATTGAGTGTCTGTATACAGCCAGCTCTCTTGCTCTTCCACTTGATCACGTGACCATGCTTTGAGATTGGAGGATGCGGGCCGAAGGACCACCAAATCAGATGGCAGTCTGAAACGCTTCTAGCTGAGACTCATATGGACCATACTGGCATATCTAGCCATCTGCGAGTACTCTGGTCCAGTCAAATTTCCTCCACCGCGCCTTAAACCCTGCCGCTCGCCTATCCCCTCGGGCCCAACGGCCTTGCCTCTTTATCACATCAGGCTCAATATCAAGCATCCCTCCAATGATTTCTCGTGCAAACAGATCTCCTTTCGGCCATCGGTTGGAGTCTTCGACGATATGGCCCAGTCCACCATCCAGATTGAACCATGCATGAAAGTATGGCATTTCTTTGGCGAGCGATCTCCTGAAAGCGGACTTGCCCATTCCTTCTCGTGCTCGTGCAGCTGTGTCTATCAGCTTTTTATGCTGTGTCCATTCTTCATCGGCGGACAGGATAGCCTCCTTGAAAAATGCTGGAGCCGTCTCGCCGAGACTATAAGGCAAGGGGACTGCCTGCATAGCCGCATGCATCTTTCGATGTGGTGCAGCGGCATTCTCGTAGAACACAACATCTCGACCCTGATCATGATACATACGTGTCAAGCATTTCATGAAATTCCGGATCTCTTCCCATTCATCCTCGTCACATTCTAGAAGGTTTGTTTTGTGCTGAATTGGAACAATGACTGCACCTCCTTCATTGAGTTCTGGCTCTGTGGGAAGAGTCAGATAAACTCTGGTAGCAAGGGATATGATCGGAGCGATGGGAGGTTGATTCTTGTCCTCGTGGTGGCATAACTGGCAAGAGTCCAGGATCCTGTTCATCTTTTGAAATTCTCCGATCGCTGCATTCTTCAAGTTGATCTCAGACTTTTGAACGCGCTTCGCTAGCCTGTTGGCGTTATCGTCCATGTAATCGAGGTCGTCGTCGAATTTAGCATCCTTCGCAATGCGCTCAGCAGCCCTCATGCCTTCGCCACCGGCCTGTCCTTTTGTTCGCCTTTCTTCACGAACCATATCCTCAATACTCATATCCTCGTTCTCCTCCACGAGCCCTCTTTCCCGGCCACGTTTGTTGTCAATGGCCTTGACTTCACCACGGGTGCCGGCTAACATTCGATTGTCCATCTTTCCCAGTACCACAACTCCTGGATCAGTAGGATTGTTCATGAAGCTGGCCATTGCTTCATCGTACTCTCTTTGAAGCCTGGCTGCATCTGGACTATTCTTGAGTTTCACTTTCATGAGCTGAGCCTTCATCCGGTTTAAAGTCGTAGAATCTAGCACAATCGCTGTTGCCGAAACTAGCTTTTCCTCCATGATAGTCCCTTGTGGTGGCAATTCACTATTTTCCCGGACTTGTTCCGGACTTCGTCGTATTCCTAACTCCAATTTGCGCTCCTGATACAGCTCTCCACTTGGCTTTTCTTTTCCTACATAACCTTCTCCGTAGAGCCTTCTCCTGTCAACTTCAATTTGCTCTTCCCGAGTATCATCGAACTCGCGCAGACTGCCAAAGCGCTCTATAGCAATCTCCTCAACGGGTCGACCACTCTCCTCCGCTTGTGTATACACTGCCTTGAGCTTGGTCATTCGCCATTGAGACCCGGAATCTCCGAAAGTATACTGCACTTCGTGCTCGTTCTCGATGTCCTCCAATTTCTTACCACCAGCCAGATCGTGCAAATGATGATTGAGCTCGTTCTTGTGAATTTTCAAATCGTAATCCGGCTTCGGAGGAGGGGCCTTGACAACCTTCTTGACGCCTTTCTGTGTATAGTCGAATTCCAGAGCTGACGGCGCTTCCATCCATGAATCGCGAGATAGCTTAGGAGTAGAAGCAGGTTCCTCGTCGTTGGGAATTGGTAGGTCCTCGTGGGGATCTGAGATCTTTGCATGTTTGTGACTCCTTCGATAATTCTCGTCCTCCCCATCTCTGGAGTGTCTTGATCGTTTGTGCCTGTGATCATCCCGGTCGTTATCTTTGTGTCGTGTATCCCGATCTCGATGGCTCGACCGATGGCGATGTCGATGCTTGCCTGTTTCTCGATCTTTCTCCCGATTGCTATGCTCCTCTGCCTTTTCTCTATTTCTCCTTTCCTCTGCTAGAGCTTTCTCAAACTCATCTAGGCCTTCCATTCTTCTTGTGGTAGAGATGATGCGAGGTTGGGGAAGCGAGCGGAGCTTGACCTTCGAAATTTTGACATCCCACTTCGCGCCCGGCCAATCTTCCACACCCTCGTCAACAGCTCGACCTTCAACTTTGAGAACTGTAAAATGACGACCCCACAGGTTTCCCCCGGCAGTCCACCAACGGCTATTGTCTGTATAGGCATGGCTGGTAATTATACTTTGAACTGCATACCATATGCATCACTGACTCCCCTCCAGGCTCTGGCAAGACTACCTTTATGCAACGAATAAATGCGCATCTACACGCCCAAAAAGAACCTCCATATGTCATAAACCTTGACCCTGCCGTGCGAACTGTACCATTCGACAGTAATATTGACATCCGCGACTCTGTTAACTACAAAGAGGTCATGAAATCCTATAATCTTGGTCCGAACGGCGGTATCCTCACATCCCTCAACCTCTTCGCCACGAAAATAGACCAGATCCTTACTCTTCTCGAAAAGCGCACGACCCCAGATCCAGCAAAGCCAGAGGCCAAGACGATCAAGAATATTCTGGTCGACACACCAGGCCAGATCGAAGTCTTCGTATGGAGCGCATCAGGAAGCATTTTGTTAGACTCATTAGCATCTACCTTTCCTACAGTAATCGCATACATCATCGATACACCAAGGACGACTTCTACAAGTACGTTTATGAGCAATATGCTATATGCCTGCAGTATATTGTACAAGACGAAGTTGCCTATGATCCTGGTCTTCAACAAAACAGACGTCAAGGATGCCGAGTTTGCAAAAGAGTGGATGACGGATTTTGAATCTTTCCAGGCTGCATTGAGAGAAGAGGAGGAGGCTGGCAGTTTTGGGGGTGTTGAAGGCGGAGCAATGGGTGGGGGAAGTGGTTACATGGGCTCTTTGCTCAACAGTATGAGCTTGATGTTAGAAGAGTTCTATAGTCATCTGAGTGTGGTTGGAGTGAGTTCGATGACTGGCCAAGGTATCAACGAATTCTTCGAAGCAGTGGGGGAGAAGGCGAAGGAATTTGAACGCGACTATAAGCCTGAGCTGGAACGAAGAAAGAAGCAGAGGGAAGAAGAAAAGCTGGCAAACAGAGAGAAAGAGTTGGGCAAGCTCATGAAGGATATGGCAGTATCAGGCGAACAGTCTTCTAGAAAACCTGCGCTGGACATGGATACACTCAGTGATATGGAGGATGATCAGGATGAAGAAGGCTCTAACGAAGAGAAAGGAGGCGAGGACGAGAGTTTGAATACTCGTTATAAACAAGCCTTGGAAGGATCGGGAGGATCCTCAAAAGAGGAAGATTACAGCTTCGTGAGATATCTTCGAGCTAGTCAGATGAATATGTAGACCGGATAGTGGGGACGGAAATGGCGTTGGGTGGTAGCATTGCACGGCGCATCTTGATACCAATGGAGGACTTTGTATATGCCCAAAGATGTACGAATCTAGAAATACAATAGTATTCCCAAACCCAAGACCGTGTTATGTGACACCAGACGCCCCAGCCATGCTTTGTATTGAATTCTTGCGTCTCAGTATCATCATATCTTCCATTCCTTCAAATCATCCCAATCTACCACTCCTCCACTCCATCCCGTCATCTTGCTTCGAACTGCACCATTCTATCCACGTAATCAGCACAGAGTATGCGCGAATGCTGTACAAAGCTCACCTCTTCGTTCGCTCTTTGTAGAGTACACGATGACCGCACTCCTTGCAACGGATGGGGTCTCCTCTTTTCAGTGGGACTTTCGCGTTGCAGTCACCGCACAAGTAATTGATGGCAGGGCCATCGCCGGACAAGTTGGTTTGGAAGGAATCTCGACCGGGAGTTGGGACAGCAGTAGGAACTTGATAGGCTTCGCGCGACATATTGACTTCCTTTGTAAGACTAAAAGGGAGTTTGTTATGTAGTATGTGTTAAAGTCGCGTGAGTGAGATTCTAGTAGAGGAAGGATTCTGAAATCTTTTGGCAAAATTTAGCGCTATTTCTTTTCCGAACGCGGAAAGATTCCTCGATGACAGGGACATTGAGCAGGCGGAAATATGAATATCAAATATAGAATTGTTACCCTCTCATTCAAGATTTCACTTTTGATACACATAGACATCTAGAAGACAACTTCATCTAGATCTAATATTGTCTTCACCCGACCTCGCCTTACAATTACTTACCATAGCACGCGCAGGCCCTAAGCACGCTGTTCATAAGCCACTAGAGCCTCGTTAAGCTATTGACCCGTAACTAGCTACGAAATAGGTTACCTATATGGGCTTGAGATTATCACAACTATTGGAGTACGGCAGTTCTCGTCATCAGCTCACCAAAAGGCATGGTGGTGGGCTGTTGACCTGATTGATAATATTGTGCCTGTCAAGCATCATCCCAGCAAGTGGCAATGCGGGGGCTGAGATGTCAAAAAAGGAATATTTCGTCGTTGCAAGCACGATTTTTTTGAAGATTTGTATAATGGTGAGAGTCAGGAGCAGAACAATCCGTCGTGAGTTCTTATCAACGATCGTTATCTTCTATTATTGAATTCAGGGCAGGTGCTCAGACTGCCCAGCAATCAGTGACTTGGAAGCGGTGGGGACAAGTTTTAGGAAACCACTACCCCTGTCGACATGCACCCCAAGTCGTTCTGGGCTCGTCCTCCAGATCTCCTTCTCTTCTCTTGAACACAAAATGCTCTCGACCATTGAATAACCAACATACATACGAACAATTTTTTGGTCAAATTGTATGCGTATTAAATAGCACTCCTTGTACTAGAGCCTTTTCATATTGATAAGTTGCTGGCAACTACTAACGGGAAACCTGCTTGGTCGAGGGCATCTGGAGAAAGTCATTTGAGGCAATATTCTACTCTTCACAACACATGGTCTGCAATGGTAATAAACATCTCTATCTTGTTGTTTCACTACCCATCAGTCGTTGGGCGCAATGTCTGACCTCTTTGCAACAGGGTTGCTGTGCCTCGACCCCCTCGAACTCGCCATACCCCGCCCAGCAAGGCAGTTCCTCCTCTCGAGCTATAACTGCTTCGCAACCACCCTCACAAGCTGCACTTCCAAGACCTTCAACCAATGCCTCAAGTCATAGCCATAGACAGCATCCCCATCGACCTCGAGACTTAACTGCACATCCTAGCCAGCCCCTGAAATTGCATACATGGACTAGTGAGAACAAGACGTGGACTCGTCATGACATAGACAGAGAACGCAACGCATTCTTTGATACACGAGTGAGTGGTCGGCCAGAGATATGGCAAGCTTTAAAGGCCAGTCTAGAAGTGTTGTGGGGTGGTGGCGATCTTGGGGACAATGATGGAGGTCTCGCAACTGCGCAGATGATAATAGATGCGGCTGGTATAACCATACCGTCTGGCGATCTAGTTGGAGGTGCTTACGATTCTTTTGGAAATCACTACAGCCTGCCAGAGCCTATTGTGTCGGATCCAACGAACATGGCCATTGCGCCACCTGTGAACGAAGAAGATGACAAGACTGGCGACGAGGGGAGCGAAGTAGCAGACGAGGAAGAAATAGCCAGGAGAAGGGAAGAGAAGGGAAAGGGGATTTTGAATGAGGCAGATTTGATGGTAATCCAGGCCAAATTGAGTGATCGTGATGCTCTACCTCTCAAGATCACAATCTCCAAGCAGGATTCAGTGAGACTTGTTGTCCAGAAACTGTTTGACGCGTCTGATGTAAGTTCTCCAAAATTGAATGAGAGATTTGCCTGATGATCGAAATAGCTTCAACCACCTCACCATATTAGGATTGCCTATATGGGTAAGATGCTCAAAGAAGGCCAGACATTGCAAGCTCAGGGATGGAATGATGGGGATGTTCTTAATGCGTTGGTTTTTGGTTGATGCTGTACATATGGCGGCAGTTTTGAGCAAATCCTTGGGACCAGTCCAGGATTTTGAGCATCGTTTCGGTTACGAGGGACTTGGTTATACCCAGGCGTTCGAAGGATTCTTCAAGGCCTATGCAAGGTTTCAGTCAAGCAATTTTTAGCGTGCTTGCAAACATAGTATCTCTCAGTGTTTAATACTCAATGACAGTCGTCTCTGACGGCAGCTTTCCATATGAAGACCATTTCCAGCGCGACAAGGTTATGATCATAATAAAAGAAGTGTTCACATTGCCGAAGCTCCGCTTGGAGCTAACATAATTACTTTGGGATATTGAAATGTTTTTTAATGGAAAAAGATAACATATATCTTTGAGGGCTTATACCAAGAAGACTATCGCTTGAGCCCATGGCAAATCCTCGATTGGTGCTAAAAGACTATGATGATAAAAGCTAGAAAGGGTGCTGCGTGTAGCCTCAACATTCGGTTGTTGCAGCGAAGAGACAGGCTCGATATAAGGACTCTACATTCATACTCGAAGCTAGCTTGAGCCTTTGAGAGCTTCGAATCCAGGATCCGATAAGGACGTTAATAAAAGGTACTGCTAGTTTAATTCCTTAGTTATCTGGAAGGTCCTCATGGCATCGCATGGACTCCTCTAGCTTTGTAGTTCTTTGCCCAACCTAATCTTCACTCATGAAGTCTTAGAATAGAGCAAACGAGTATCTGCCTCAAAGCCTGGAAAAGCCTGGCTTTCTGGACAGTGCACCAATATTTATGATCCAAACTCTTGAAGTAGCAAGATATTACAAGTACACCATAGCTCTACCAGTCGTCCTCATCGGAACCGTAATCCACGAGGCCTAAAGCCGCCTTTAACGGAGCTGGAGGTTTCTTCTCAACAGATAGTTGCCCAGGTAGAAACTTCGTTTTCCTTTTCGCGGAATCTGGCGAAGGAATTGGCTTCTTTGTCTCGGTCTCTATTTTCTTCATTGCTACACTATCTGGAGTGGCCGGCGTCTTGGGACTGGGTTGGAGCGGCTTCGTACCCTCTGTCGATGTCGACGATCTGCGGACCTTGACCCCTCTAAGTCCTTCCTTTTCTTTCGCTGTTCTCTTACGCTTTCGGCCAGCGATCCACAATTCTTCCTCTCCTGGAGGGGCCTCCTCGGGTGTAGCTCCATGGCTACCCCGTCTCGCTTTCTTGTCTGCTTCTTCCTGCTGCTGACGGAAGAGGGCGAGACCTTCCTGCGTCTCCCTCTTCACCCTATCCTCTTCGGCGCGAGTGCGCTCGAGTATCGAATCTAGGAACTCGACTTCGTCTTCGTTCAACGATTGAAATTGATGTTTTAATTTCGCAGCTTCTTCAAATGCTTCTTGCTTGGCCGCTAAAGTCAACGAACCCCTACGTGATCAGCCCGAAGCCCATTGCGTGCTCAGCAAAAGAGCCAATGGCTACTAAACTACCTTTGTTTGCCTCCAATGTCTCATAGAGCGACTTTCCGTCAGTCTGTCGTGCGAGTTCGGCCTTGCGCCGCAAATTGGCTTCAACTTCATTTTGTGCCGCAAGCCATACCTCGTCTCTCTCGATAGGCGTGTCTACGGTCCCTCCAGACACGAAGCCGGATGACATGATTGACGATTTTGGGAGAGTCGAAGTAAGTTACAGTTTGTTTCGCGGTATTATCGACCAAGTGGAACCTGACCTCGAAGCTTTGATATGTTGTGAATCACGTGTAGATGCGGGGTCAAACGGCGGCGCTTTTGAAGATCGAGTGTCTGCTTCGAATGGCAGATGTTCCGTGCTCATCTTTTGCTGCATGGCAATACTACGAGTTCCCCGAACTCCTTTAAATCAAGAGCTATGCACCAGAGACGAACATTCTCCTCTTGGGCGAAGAGTTGATTCAATAATTATTCGGAGTTGTCGTCATCGTCGTCATGGCTCCAGCTTGGATTTGTTATCAGGCGCGTGGATGAGCTAGAGCCTCAGAGTTGTAGATGCACCCAGCGAGCATCCGTGTTGCGTCGTCTCCATACGAGAGATAATTTCATACAGGATCTTTGACGTTCTGTCTAAAGTTGAATCAATCGTAGGATCATTTCCTCTAAGTAGTGATCCGGCTAGCGGACCCAGAGCCCCAACGACGTGCTCTGGCGAGTGTGGCTCCCGAGAGAGACCGCTGGATGCGCACGAATCACGCCGTCAGAGGACCGTCGACCCGACCGAGTGGACCAGTGCAAACACTTGAAGCATTCAGCCTGAAGTATGGTGCTCCTCTTCCTGTCTCTAGTCGTTGATCGGCGGGGGCAACAAATATGTTCCGGCGGGATGGGAAAGGTGGGATAATGCTGCCAAACCTCTCTTGGGATGGCACGCTGCAAGATCTTAAGCTTCTGCCGTTTGGCGTTATGCCAAATCCAATCCACGTAAGGGTAACATTTTTTCCCGTGTGCCAGTATCGGAGCTTTTTACCTCATACGTATAAGTAGGAAGCTCTCCCATACTTCTTTTCTCGTATCTTTTTAATTCCTTTCTCGAACCAACGTAACCATAACTCTGACCCTCACAATGGCTTCTACAAAAGTTACCTCGTATGTCGCCCCCACGTTACCCCGCGGCACTACGCCAGCCAGTTCACCATAAAAGCAGAAGTCTGCGAAGACTAGGCGGCGTCGTGTCACATCTTTTACCACTGCGACAGCACAGCTCACAGATGATCACTACCAGGAAGACTTATACTCTCAACACAGGGGACAGGATCCCCGCTCTTGGTCTGGGAACTTGGCAATCGAAGCCTCACGAGGTTGAGAAGGCCGTTGAGATTGCGCTGCGAAAAGGCTACCGCCACATTGATACTGCGTTTGCTTATGGGAATGAAGCTGAAGTGGGACTCGGTATCAAGAATAGCGGCGTGCCGAGGGAGGAGATCTGGCTTACGACAAAGCTTGATAATGTAAGTATCTCTAATTTGGGACCAATGCTTTCATTGCACACTCTTCCTTGAGCTATGAATTTACTAAATGTCTTCTATTTTCTTTTTAGACCATTTTCTAAAATAAATGTGCTAACACATCTGTAGCCTTGGCATGCTCGCGTCCCAGAAGCAATTGATTCTTCCCTGAAGTCTCTGGGTGTTGACTATGTGGACCTTTACTTGGTCCATTGGCCATCATCCACCGATCCGACTGATTTGAAGAAGCACCTCCCAGACTGGGACTTTATCAAGACATGGCAAGAGATGCAAAAGCTCCCCGCGACTGGCAAGGTTAAGAATATCGGTGTCTCTAATTTCGG
Source organism: Phialocephala sp. D728 (assembly GCA_003988865.1). NCBI lineage: Eukaryota > Fungi > Ascomycota > Leotiomycetes > Helotiales > Mollisiaceae > Phialocephala > Phialocephala sp. D728. Next base: position 59,889 of record QYAJ01000014.1, read on the forward strand.
CATTAAGAATCTAGAGAAACTTCTCAACGACCCATCAACAAAGATCGTGCCTGCTGTCAACCAAATTGAATTGTAAGTTCTAGTCCAGGCTCTTTCAAATCTCTGCAAGAGGTATGCTGACAGCGAACTCGCTTAGACATCCCAACAACCCCTCTCCTAAGCTCGTCGTATATAATACCTCGAAGGGCATTCATAGCACCGGCTACTCCTGCTTAGGTAGCACTGACTCTCCTCTCTACAAAGACGAGACTCTTCTCTCCATGGCCAAGGAGAAGGGCAAGACGCCTCAACAAATTCTCCTCGCATGGGGTCTGCAGAAGGGATGGTCTGTCATCCCCAAATCTGTCAACAAGGAGCGTATCGAGGCGAACTACGAGCTTGATGGCTGGGAGTTGACACCTGAAGAAGTCAAAGAGTTAGACAATCTGCCGGATAGGTTCAAGGTGTGCGGGGATTCTTGGTTGCCTGTAAAGGTCTTCTTCGGTGATGACGAATAGATAATTTCTTCTCCAATTTATATATAGAGTAGTTGAGAGCGCGAATATAACCGTCTCTTAACACATGAACAAAACGTCATCTACATTAGGTCATGTGCAAAGGTAACATCAATCACGCTGTGCTGCGAAGAGCAGAGAACACTAACGCCAACATGAGTTACAGGAACTTGAAAGGGCAAAGCTTTGCATTGCTATATTCTATCAAATAGCTAAACCTTCAACCTCCCAAGGATGTGATCAATTGACTTTTACTCCATGGATCACTGACCAGAACATTGCACAATATCTATTTGATACGAGTCAGTGATTCATTCTCAAATCGAAATTAGATGCGAAAGGTACTCATTCGTGAGTTGCAGTCTCAGTTCTCCAAGGTGAAATATATGTTTCGTCAATGATTTGACTCAGAAAGAACACAGCGAATATTTGGATTCATCAGAGCAGGGTGAGGGAAGATTGTAGGAAAACAAGGAAGCTTACCTGTTTACTATCTCGCATCGTCTGAAAAGACATACCTACAAGGCAATCGCGATGTGTCAGCCTAGCACTTTCGATAAAATACAGCATTCATTAGTGCAGAATGCAAAGAACCAAAGCAAGTGTCAGGCTAGCACAAAGTCAGTCTGGCCCTGTTCATAGCGAAGATAATCAATCACGTACCTCATTAAATCAGAATTTTGTAAGTACGTTCATCTGCAAACAAAGTTTGCTCAAACAGTGTGAATAACAGTTTCATCATTTGATGCAGTGGTCTCTAGGCATTGAAAAGAAGTTTTTATCTTATTTACCTAGGAAATCAGTGTTAGCAGTGATACTTGAGATCAGGCGGCTCCTATTGATTCCAATCAATATGCAGTGGATCAGCTGACGAGTTCTCAACATGCACTTCCAAACCCGCTACTCCCACAAGGTTTGTACGCCTTGTTTTTGATGAGAGTAGGAGTCGGAGTGCGCAGTCTGTCCGCCCGTTCGTTCAAAGTTCGTCATGGAATGCACAATGCTTAAAGTAAAAAAGAGGATCGGTGTACCTGTAAGCAGAATGATTAGCATAGGAGCGAAAACCAAATTTGCAAACACAGAATTGAAGAGATAGAGGGTCAGACAAGGCTGAAACTAATGACAGAATCTACATGATAACTTCAGTTCGAGGATTCCTAGATTTGTCGATGGATCATCACTCCCTCAAGGCGCGCGCGAGAAAAAGGGCGCATGCTTCCTACCTTTAATTGAGTTCAAAGCAGTTGGCGATGGCTTGAAGCTATGACAGTAGTGGGGAATCTGCAGTCCGTTAGAATATACTCCAAAGAGGAGCAAAAGTATGGATGGTTGTAGAATGGTTCAGATTGGTAGATACAAATCCCCATTGCGTAGTAAGAGTTGGATTGTTCATTGTTGTATTACCCTCATCATTAAAAAGATCTGTTGACAAGAAAGAACTGAGCTTACCATGTCTAATCACTGCTTGACGTCTTAGGTAAGTTACCTACTCGAGAAACAGAGGTGTTGAGCCTTGAAGAAGAACAATGGTCGAGAGATGGAGAAGAAGAAGTCGGGAACTCAAAATATTTTCAAGCGATCTGGTGGTGCGGAGAGTTCCGTTAGCTCGGCTTTAGCGCTCAGCCACAAGCGGCTCAACGAGGCCGCGTGGCGAACGTATTAACCCGAGTGTACATTGACTGCCTCCCTCTCTCCTCTTTCATAGAACAACTCCCTTGAGCACTATCGAAATGGCTCCCGCAGGAGGCATTTTGGCGCCCATCGCCATAAGGGCATTTAAGTAAGTTTTTCGTCTTAGATACAACATCCAGGATATCCTCTACACCCGAATTCCCCACGTCCCTAGATTCAATTACTGACTTGTTTACAGACATGCCTTCAAGAAAACCTCGAATCTTATAAAGATTCGTCTCACAGAGCTTTCACGTCCACTACTGCAAACTGAACTGGAACCTGTTCTCGCACGCTCGTCACCAAAACAACCCATCCACCCAGCTGCTCGAGTTCGCCAAGCAAAAGGACGATGGTATACAACACATAGCACCATCAATGCTGCCCTCCGCCGGTTTATGAGCACTGGGGCTGCTGGCACTGTCAAGTACAATCGTGCTGCCTTTCCCAAGTCTGCCACTGCTACGGCTATCTCCCGATTAACAACGAGATCCGCTTTCTACCACCCTTTGAGACCCAATCTTTCTGGGGCTCTCCCTCGCAGTGCTGGTGGATACAGCCTTGGTGGAGGTGGCATCCGTGGAGCCCGTTCCTTCTCCCACACTCCGGCAGCACCCGCTCAAGTTGTGAACAATGTGTCTGCAGCTGTCCGAGCTTTCTGGCTTTCCGGTCAGAAAGCTCAGTTTGATGGATTAACTCCTATGGGAGAGAAGAGATACCGCAGCATCACCAGTCTCCAAGAGCAGACTGGTCGCAAGATGCAGTCCGTTCCAAAGACTACACCAGGCTCTTTCATCGATTTCGCAGTGAACCCAACCATCACCGCAATTTCTCCTCTCGGCGCCACCTTTCCATTTGCTTCAACCATAGAGCAGTCTGCTCCAACCCTGAACACCGAGGGTTTCTTAGAGGTCCTCTCTGTGGACTTCTCTCGAGCTTTGAAAGACCTTGCGGCCACGATGAATGATCTCAAACGCCTATCGACGCTCGGCGATCTCCCAATCACCCTGGAGAACAAAAACATCCTTCGTGTACGCTTTCCAGGCTGTGATGCAGAGACAGTTGAACGATTATGCGACGAAGTTGGTGTGCAGCGAGGTATCATCTTTCAAGATGATGATTTCGATAGCACCGCTGGAACGAAAATGGCTTTGATGTTTCCATTTGCACCAACTTCTGAGCATACACTCTCCTCTCCCGGTGGCTCCTTGCGCTCACAATCGGGATATGATTTTGAAGAAGTTGAGGAATTTGTGGATAATCCCTGGCTCGATGGGTACGAAAGCATGGACAGCACAAGCGAGGGCGAATCTACTTACTTCAGTAAGCCAGGCGAGCATCAGAACTCGTCTGATTATGAGGGGTTGGAAGGGATATACCGCTTCTTAGAGCAGTGTGATAGTGCTCGGCGGTTACAATAGTGTATACACCTTTCATTAATTTTTCTTTTGTGGCATTTAGCGATTGGGTTACCTGTGGTTGGTTTCGAAGCCGGTTCCGGATAGCTGGTTAGGCTGGGATGATACCATGAAGGGAAACATCGGACACGTTCACTCTTATGTATAGGCTAGACGCTTTTTGGTTCTACATGTGCAAGTGAGCGCGAATACAATCACTTAGTCTTCTTTTCGTTGTGTTATTTTTGCTGAAATCGGCATGTGTTTCCTTCCGGATGGATTTGCATACCAGCCTAATGATGTGCCGATAAATATCCCTTGGTTAAGATACTATTGGTGCTAGGCATGTTATCTTACTGTCTCATACTCAAACGCTCATCGTGATTAAAAGAGGAGTCCGAGTCTTGATTTTAGTAAAGTCCTCGGTGAATCAATTATTATTTGGGGCAGATGCACACTTCCCAATTGACCGTCGATACGTGGTGCAATACTAGCGATCGCGAACCCAGGACAATTAATTTATCAATAAATGAGAAACTCAAAACTCCGAGAATAGCAGTCTTGCCTTGAATCATTGTTGGTCGAATTCGAGGGAATTCTACTTTTACATAATACATCATCCATGACCATTTCCTTGCATCATCCTGTACCCTCTGACCAAGGTCATTGCCTGATAGCCCCACTGTTCTGGTTTTATTTTAAATTGCCTTCCCCATCTGCTTCTTCTTCGCTGAAGCCGACTCTTTGTTCTGGAATGGGAAGCCCGATGTTCTCTTGTCCGCACCAGTCTTTCTCGAGATTCGACCCGAAGAGCTGGCGAAGAGAATGCACCATAAGCCTATGCAAGCAAGCGCAGCAGATCCCGCAGCGCCCAAGACAAATGCAGATTGTCCACTGGTATTCCACCTGGCATAGCAGAAGATTGCCATGGCGGAATGGTAGAAGAAGCTGATTGTCAAGGTGGGAACAGCGTACGGCGCTTTTGGGTCCCCTAGATCAGTTGTAACCCCGTTATTGGTGGCTGCATATCTGTCAACATGCTTTCTGGAATTGCAGGGACATGACCGAGGTCGAAAGTACTTACTGTCCGAGAAACTGCTGGTCAGTGGGACACTGCCCGTAAGGAGAACTACCATTACCCCTAATACTAGCATAGTTATTCCCAAACTCCTATAACATCTTTAGCCAGCGTTCGGAGCAAGAAGGAAGTTTCTATACCTTGACAAGTATTGTTCAAGGGGAGTGGGCTCTCTGACATCGGGATTTAAGAGGGTAGTTATGATCATTGGAGTAGCAATCAGAGGAGCTGCCTGGAGAAATAGCCATCCTGCTGTGCCATATGTGTAGGAGTAAAAAACCTAGTACTGTCAGAAAGCTACAACTTCGAACGTTCAAGATTACCACCTACATCCATGTTAACGACTCAGGTACATAGACTTTATTATTGGAAAAGTTTTTGCTTAAGATAGAAGGGGTATTTGTGGGCAGAGATTTTCTTTGGTTTTCAAAAAAATTGATGCTTCTAAAAGATGAAGAACGTCTGACCTGACAAGCATTCACCCCACAATCCCACCAGGAAGGGTTGGCGACGTCATAGGTCAGGTCTTTGCAACTAGTGCGACAGGGATCCGAGTTATCCCTGTTTGGTGGCGGGTTTCTAGATTGGTTCTCCGAGAACGGCACATGCTTATCAATGATTTGATTGTGTTTGGATAAAAAAAAAGTCAACACTACAATTGAGCATTTCCGGTATTACACGTACAACAGTTGCTACAGCACGTCCTTCCTTTCAACATCAACTCACCTGGGACATTCAAGGCAAGAGGAAAGAATACTACGCCCACCAAGCATCTTTTTTCTAGCTTTCTTTGACAAGGCACTCAATCCAAAGACTCAGCGGCGCGTTCCGCGTTCGCGACATTCACAATGAGTGCAATACTCTCTGTAGACGATTTGTCTGACTTCATACAACCCTCTGTGGCATGTATTAAGCCAGTGGAGACTCTACCTGTCACATCCGCATCAGAAAACGTACGTCTCCATCGTTTATCATCGTTAATCACTCTAAGCATCCCTCCAGAATGAGCTTGAAGTAAACTTCAACTCTGAAGCTCAACGCGCCACTGCCCCTCCTGCCGAAATTTCCCTCACAGATTGTCTCGCGTGTTCTGGCTGCGTGACGTCTGCGGAAGCAGTCCTCGTCTCTATGCAATCACATACCGAAGTCCTTCAAGAACTCGACTCGGGACCTGCCCTGCGACTCCGTGGCAATGCTACTGGTACTGGTATCGGCATAGAGAACTTGGATAATGGTGGACGAATATATGTTGCGAGTGTTAGCCCTCAGTCAAGAGCGAGTATTGCTGCAACTTTCAAGGTTACCGAACGAGAGGCAGGTTATATGATTGAGCAGCTATTAAGTGGACCGAAGGGCATCAAGAACCGAGCCGTGTATCGGAATGGTTTTCAATGGGTGGTAGATACGAATATTGCTAGAGAAGCATGTTTGGTATTGGGTGCAGAAGAGGTGGTGGGTTCTATGGTCACGGGAAAAGGAGAAATACCAAAGCACCCTGCTAAACCTATATTGGCGTCCTCCTGTCCTGGTTGGATATGTTACGCCGAGAAGACGCACCCACACATTCTACCACACCTGTCACGCTTGAAGTCACCACAAGCACTGATGGGAACGTTGTTAAAGACAACTCTCAGTCGAAAGCTTGGCATCTCTCCTGATAGGATATGGCATGTTGCTATAATGCCATGCTTTGACAAGAAACTTGAAGCTAGTCGAGAAGAACTTACGGATGCAGCCTGGGAAGGGACCGGCACCCGAGGAGTCCGGGACGTCGACTGTGTGATCACCAGTAAGGAATTGCTCATGTTAGCAGACTCGAGGAGAGTCGATTTCTCCAAGCTGCCACGAATGCCACTGCCTACTCGAGTTCCCTTCCCAGAACCAAAGCTTGACTCCTTCCTCTTTCCATCTCCTCGACGGCGCAAAAACAATGTTCCTGCTGCTGGAACATCAGGTGGGAACCTCTACTATATCATACAGTACTATGCCTCCCAACATCAGGGTGCAACAGTTGAGACGACCCGTGGCCGCAACGCAGATGTATTGGAATACACCGTCACATCAGCGACTGGTGAGCCTCTACTGAAGGCTGCTCGATATTACGGCTTTCGCAATATTCAAAATCTTGTTCGGAGATTGAAACCCGCGAGACCATCTCGAATGCCCGGTGGAAAGCCAATTGGAAGCGCCAGGAAAGCAGGTGGAAAGCCTACCGGGCCGGATTATGCCTATGTCGAGGTCATGGCTTGTCCTGGTGGCTGTACAAATGGAGGTGGCCAAATTAAAGTTAATGATTCTGCGATCACTGGCCAGGTCATTGGGGAGGTCAAACCGGGTCCTCAAGAGCAGAAAGAGTGGTTGGCCCAGGTTGATGAGGCCTACTTTTCTGGTGATGATAACATAGAAGATAGGTGTCTCCCAAACGGTCGTGATGATGCTGTCGACGGCATTTCCCCTTCATACATCAAAAATACCTTGACTCATTGGTCTACAACGACTGGCTTAGGTTTGGACAGATTGGTATATACCAGTTATCGAGAGGTAATCAGCGACGTCGGTAAAAAGACCGGTGACACCGAACGTGTCATACAGATCGCCTCGAAGGAAGGAGGTGGCTGGTAATCTAGAGCAGAAAATCAACCTTTTTCCCTCCTCGATTTGCTGATCCAAATCCTTTTCCACTGCCATCTGGTCCTTTTGGTGCTCGGATTACTTGATCCTCGTCCCTCGGTGTAGATCTTCCAGAACGTAAAGCTTCGCCAGTCCTCTTCTGTATAGTAACTCCTGGTTTTGGTGTGTAATTCGGATCAAATAACTCCTTGTTTCCTGACTGACTCTGTGATCTTGAGTTTTCCTGACGACCATTTCCCCGGCCGCGACCCTTACCTCGACCTCCCCTACCATCTTCTGTCGGTGGAGTCACGGTTCCGGGCGAAGAAGGTCCAGAAGATGGTCCTAAAATTCTCTCGCGAGCTTCGTTATACCTTCTCTGTTTCTCTTCTCGTTCTTTTTGCGCCCGGGCTCGCAATTCTTCCAGCGTAGGCTGGGTTTTCTTTTGCTCCTCTTCGTCCTCGTCGTCCTCAATAGTCATCTTGGCGAGTCCTGTGACGGGATCAATTTTCTGGACAACCTTTGGTGAGGGCTTGCGGCTGAGAAGTTTTAGGGCTGGCTTGAATTCTGTCTTTAATGGCACATTGTCGCGAGCAGTCAAGAAGTAGGATGGTTCTGACTCGGGTTCGTTCCTATCACGCCATATCAGTAAAGAACAACCATGCAATTCGCAAGCACACTGACGCAGATTCCCAAACTTTTCTCATCGATTCATCGTGCCTTGCCAGGCGCTCAGCTTTGGAGATCTTAACCTCTTCCTCGGCCTTTGCGAGTTCTGCGGCAGCATCTGCCTTGTCTGCTTGTGATTCCCAATCGTCGTCCCACGCGTCTGCGACCGCAGCCTTTTTGCTCATTTTGTGAGGTTTATGTTCCTGTAGATGCTGGCGAGTGGGGGGTCGTGGAGATGTGTGGTCGGTTCTAGATTCTGAAGTACGGCAGCGTTTCGCCTGTTGGTGGGGTTCCGTCCTAGCGTTACAGCCATGCACTGTGGGGTGGAGCTTCCTCTAGAAAGGAATCCAACGTGACTTCAAAATCAACAACGCAACTCGAGCAACATAAATTCAAAAGAAGGTCTACAGCGAGCACATGCCAACTTAGAAAATGTCTTGTAAGCCAAGGGCTGCTTCTCTCCCTTCGCAAATCATACAGCTTATCATTACTAGCATCACAACAGCTACCCGCGCAGCCATCTACCGAAAGCAACCTCGATGAGGCTATGATGGAGGCACCAGATTCTCCTCCCGAGTTTGAGAGAATCTCTCCAACGCAGAGCTTTACCAGTCCCCCTTCAAGCTCCCAACAACCCAACACTGGCCGCGTCAATGGCGAGAGTGGCGCGAAAGTCAACTACGGTGCTCCAGGCTCCAGCTGGCAGACCAAGAAGTTTAACGAGGAGTACGACAAGATGGAGTCTCAGCTGTTAGACAAACAGTGGGAGCGTATGTCTACCATGACAGTCTGTACGGTGTATCCAAGCTGACTGGGCTTCAGAGAGATATGGTGACCCTCTCCTCCAGAACAGAGCGGTCTAAAGCTGCGTCATGTCTTCTATTCTAGGACAATCTGGTTAGCTGAATTCACACTCTCCTTGGTGTTCTACGAAATTTGGACTGCCGGCTCCGATTGTCATAGCGTTGCCGGATAGAATTTCGTGCCTAGAGCGGCACGATAGTGGACAGCCCCTGCCTAGCTTTCTTTATGGCTTCGAAACGAAATACATTGGGGCGCAGAAAATATCAGAGAGTCTCGATGCATAGTTATGGAGTATGGATTGCTATCGGTGGCGGAAGCATTGTCTGGGAGCGTTCTGGAAGCACGGAACAGAGTCTCAGATATTTCACTGCCTTGGCGCTGCCATGATGAGCTATACGAAGCACGAGACTTTGAAGAATGAATTTCAGATAAGATATCAAGGCCGCGACTAAATTTATCTTGGCCGTGACGAGGGGTGTACGCAAACATTGTGTACCGGCGGCGCAATTGGACTACCCGGACAATTTGCGTAAGGCTGCGTTGCTTTTTCTTTTCGGTCATCTTTTGCTTATTACTCCGGTTACTAAGTTGTATTGAGCTTCGGTCTTCTGGAAACTCGGAAACCAGTTCGGAACCGAGTCAAGTGGCACGGGGATCTTAATGTCTAGGCACTAAAGAAATTCCAAAAGCTCACGACCTGATTCGAAGCACTTGAAAGCCACCTTCGACCTGCAAGCTAATTCTGACATTCCATGACGATGCACGCGCAGGTCTATTTTCCGAGTTTTTATATTATAGTGTTAAATAATTCCACTTATGATCATCCCGAGATCAAGCAAATGCCTCCTATCCTTCTAATAATTTAGCCAAATATTCTTTTGTATCTCGTCACAAGAGCTATTCTTTCTTCTCCAGGATGTCAAAGCCCATCAAGAAATATCGCTTAGCAAATTCGCCTTTCAAGCTGATTGAGACTCCCGTTCATGCCCAACAAGCCTCGGTGGGTTCTCCTGGGAAGATTGGATGTTCTTTGTTTACTTAAATCGTCTGTAGAAACCTTATGACCAGTATGTTGAAGGTAAGCATCATATCTAAATACAGCAGTATCTTTGAGAAATGGACCTCAGTGCCATCTTTAACGATGCTTCTGAAATCACCTTTCCTGCTAGTTTCCACAGCATCACCATGAGCTAACCCGCTGCAGCTGCCAGTGTAATGGCACTAGGACACAATGTTTTCATTCGTGGCATGAACAGTATCTACAGACAAGCACCATACATCAAGCCAGGAGACCATGCGGACTTCATAAACTACGCAAAATGCTGGGCTGAGGTCTTAGACGCCCATCACGCCATGGAGGAAACCTCTTTGTTTCCACAGATCGAAGCCAAGACCGGCGAAATGGGAATCATGGAAGTAAATATTGAACAGCATCGTGAGGCCCGTTGATTCTACACAATAACTGTCAATATCTGACCAGACACCAGACGCGTTCCTCCCAGGCCTAGATGCTTATAAAGAATACCTCATTTCCTGCAGCACCAAACCGGAGACATTTTCAGGAAAGCAACTGGCTTCCCTCATCGATTCTTTCGCAACCCCATTATTCACACATCTCTCGGGTGAGATTCCCACTCTACTAGCTCTGTCGAAATTCGGATCCAGACTGCCACTGCTAGACATGGTCAATGCCGAGTCTCAGAAGTCACCCCTACACCAGTCTATCACAGGTGGCACGCCGTTTTTTTTCCGTAATCTTGATGTTGAGTTTGAGGGTGGGCTTTGGACGCAGTGGCCTCCAATGCCGGCTCCTGTGTGGTGGTTCTTGCAAAGGTCTTTTGTAGCTTGGAACTCAAGATGGTGGAGATTTGCAAGTTGTGACTCGAGTGGAAGATTGAGAGAGCTGCCCGCATTGGAGGATTCGTGATGTATTGTTTGTGTCGGGAATTCGTAGAAAGACAAGGTCTCATGAATGGTATCTATTTTGCTATAGCAATGCGAAGCTAGCCACCGCTAAACTTTTATGGCCTTGCAGCCCAGTTCCAAGACGCCAATTTACTCAATCCCTGACACTTTGATGCTATACAGTGCGATCGTAATCAGTCCCTTTAGTGACGTGCAAGTACTCCCTTCACAATACCATCCACCACAATCCTATCTGCAATTGCCACTTCGCCAATGCCAGATTCATCACCGCTGCCAACCTCAAGCCATCGCTTCAGAAGATCATTGCTCTCTTTTGGCTTGACTTCATCTCCCCTGGTTCCCACTGTTACATGTGCAACTGGATTGACACACTCCCATCCCTCGTCAACGAGTCTAGCAACAATAGCCATGATACGATTGTCCCAAACAACCTTAAATAATGGTCAGTGAGGCCTTAAATAGTGTCATGCAGGGAACTAACTCTCTCCAGAAGAACCTTGCAATCCCCCATCTTGCTTCCACCGGCCCATGGATCACCGCTGGCATTGGTATGCATGTCGGCGTATTTCTGCCACAGATCTGGACGTTGCTTTATGGTTGCTCGATGCATTAAGGTAACATGGAACTCGGGCTGCACGCGTCGACTTTGCTGCAATTGTCTGAAGAAGCGAGCTTTGTTAGCCGAGACAGATGCAAAAGCAGTTTCTAGAGCATCGTTGATTTGCGCCTTGGGAAGGTTGACGGAGATGTATTCAAGAGGACGTTCTCTCTTGGTTATCTGGGGTTGCTGCGGCAAATGGATTAGTGCCTAAAGCATTTCTATCCAACATGGAACCAATTTACCTGTTGTTGCTTCTGATTTTGGTTCTTGTTGCTACCCTTTGAAGGTCCTCGATTGCCGATTGTGTGTCGAATCTCAGGCTTATATTCGCTGAGTGCGATGTTGATAGCCTCATCTAGTTCCTCACTGGAAGGCATGTCGGGAATCAGCTTTGGGAAGAGGCTGCTAAGTTGGCCAACAACGGTCTCCAGATTCTCACGAGAATCTACGGTAGGGTCAAGGTCGATGATGGCGTCAAATTCGTCATCGGGCTTTCCATACGGATTCAATGGCTCAAATCGATGGATAAAGCCTTCCATAATACCAACGACCTTATTTTTGTCCGTAGCTGCCTGAATAGTCTGGTGGTTGTCACCGCGGGAGAACACTCTGTTTTGAGTGACTTCCCTGATCTTAGCAAGCATATCTGAGGAGTGCACGAAGTTCAGAGCAACAAGGCGTACGACAGGATGTGTAAGTTTTACATCGCCGAGGATTTGTTGACGTTCGTGTCTCTGGGCGTTGTTCCTATCGGCAAAAACCACAGGCATCTCCTCCAGCTGTGCCAAGACCTCTTTGGTAAATCGAGGTGGGCGGCCCTTGCCGGTAATATTGTCGTTTTGGACGTGGCCCCAGTTGAAGAGATGCACGAGCGCGACTGCTATCGTGGTCTTGCCACAACCAAGAGTAGCAATTGGAACCAAGATGATATTCTTGGTCACATCTTGCGGCGCACCGCCAATGGCTGCGTACTCCTCCCGAATGATATCGGAACCTTTCAAATTCTTCTCCTTCAAGAAATCGTCTCGTAACTTGATAATACCATGATTCTGGGCATAGGCTTTACCTAGACGGGGATTGTCGGCAAGTTGCTTACGGGCGAAAAGCAGATATTCTTCCGTGATCTTGACATGCTTCTTAAATCGAGGAGCTCGACCTGAAATCAAAGCCTTTGTGCACTCACGCCATTGGCGATACATCAAATATGGCTCTTCAAACTTATACTTGAAGAACCAGTCTGCATAAGGACCATGTGCGTTTTCACGAGACTTGCACCGAATGACAAAGCCCTCAACGTCACGGCCATTATATGCACCGGTGTCTGCAACTTCGTCGAGGAATTTCTTAGTCTCCTGGATATCATTCAGAACGAGAAAGTCCGTCTTTCGGAAGCCCCACTCCTCCGCAAAAGTCTGGACTTGCTCTCCTGAATAAGTCATGAATTCCGGGATGTTGATGTTAATACCATGAAGATACAATCCAGCATTTTCCTTCGTATAGGCAAGAATATGCTCTTCAAAGTCATCATCGCAAAGCTCAGCAACAGCAGTAGCGTTTCTGCGGCGCAACTCTCGGGCAAGGTCTTCTCGTGTCTTGCCAATGGCTGCAAGCTGTTTATCAACCCACTGCTCCCCAGCAACTGCATGGCTAAGTTCGCCAGATCTTTCGCCAGTCGAATGTTTGCTACAGACCAACAGGGTGCCATCATGAAGACCGCTGAGGAAGATGATGCATCCGTTCTCCTTCAGACTTAATTCGTAGGGTGGCTTTGTGTTGGTCTCGATGTTTCGCCATTGGGTATTATTGACTTCATCGGTGTTGAAGAATTTGTCATATCCACGGATACAGATCTCCGGCTGGCCCTTTTCATTCTTGGTCATGAAAAGCCCTCTTGCATAGGTCGGGAGATCATCACGCTTATAGTCCCAATCCTGAAATCGCCAGGAGGTGGTAGTGAGCTTTGCAGGGGATCCGGCAACATCGAAGGCGGTTTTCTTGCAGCTGAAGGACTTCTTAGCAGATTTGTCTCTCTTGAGGCCTCCTTCAAGGTTGCGAATGAGGGTCTGAACTTCCTGCACGTCCTGTGGTGCGTACGGAAACTTGCGGGAATCAGACATGATGGAAGAAATTTGTTGAAATGTTAAACGTTTGGCAGAATTGACGATCAAGGAAGGAGTAGCGGTAGGTCTAAAAGTATTGCTTGCGATCCACAGACGCGAAGAATGAAGAGCACGGGATCGAAGAGAGCAGCTGAGAGAAAGCCGTTGCCAAAACAACATCTAACAAAGGCACTTTAAATATGAGGGAGTGCAAGGGCGAGGACACTATTAGTCATACGGCGACCTCTCGCCGTTCGATACTCTAGGTTCAGTTGAGGCGCCGCCTAAGCTTAAGCAAGGTGAATGAAATTGGCAGTCAATTGCAAGAAAGAAACGGAGGAGGCGCAGGGGTGACTCTTCGGCAGGCAAGGGCATCCTAAAAGCGGCCGCCCCTCAGCCTTGCGAAAAAATAACACCGGTTCGGTGGGCCCCTTTGCACGCTCAGTCAGTCGCTTTTTGGGGTAATTGTAACATCCCGGGACATTGGTGATGAGCGTCAAACTAGGTATTTGGAAGGGATACTGCGAGATACACTGTTGACTAGTCAAAAGTCTGACCCATTCACCCCACAGTTTTTGCGCATATGGTACTGGAATTGGAGTGTAAGCGACTGAGTAACTGACAGGCAAGTACCTAATCTTCTTGAGGACTTGATACCAGAAGCTGACTTCTAGCTCAGTCCGTAACCTCTGTAGTTTCAAACTTTGCGCGACGCAGTTCTCGACCTATTTTCTTTCGTTGCATTCCTCGTTGAGCAAACGCTATGCTACCCTCGAGACAAGTTAACGTCTTCCTCCTCGCCGCCGACAACCCCCCTGAACTTCTACCTCTCCTGCAAGAAAATCCCTCTCTCGCATCATCCCAAGATGAACATGGGTACTCTCTGGTGCATGCCGCTGCTTCGTACAACCATCTAGACCTCCTCCGTGCTCTTGTCAATGAGCTCCGCGTGAATGTCAATATCAAGGATGAAGATGGCGAGACAGCTCTCTTCGTGGCAGAAACCGTGGATTGTGCTAAGATACTGGTCGAGGAATTACATGCAGACATCACAATTGTAAGCGATGAGGGGAAGACAGCAAGAGAGAAGTTTGTGGAAGAGAACGATTTTCCAGAAGTAGCAGTGTATCTACGAATGAAAGAGCTAGAATCTCAAGTCAATGGGGCTTCTGGGAGACCAACGACGAATGGTGTCCATCCTCCACCACCGCTTCCTGAAGGAGTGCAAGTCAATATTGGTACTATGGCTGAAGAGGAGGCAGGTGAAGTTGTGGACCCCGAGTTCAGACGGCGAATAGAGGAGTTGGCAGCACGGGAAGATTTCCAGGGGGAGGACGGACAACGAGCTTTGAGAGAACTTGTCACAGAAGCGATTCATGGCGAAGTGGGTCAAGAACGGGAGGTGCGCCGGCGTACATCTTGAAGGCGATGGATTATTTTATGCTATTTCCCACACTGCATACTCAGTTGGAGCTTTAGGGAGCTTAAGTATTGTGCAGCTCTTCGTCTCCCCAAGTAAGCCGCTGCCAAATCCATCTACGCAGAATGCAAACCAAGAATCTCTTGGCGCAGCTTGCAACATCTGGACAAAGGCATCTCTTGCCCAAAGAGCGGAGATGAAACCCCTCCATCTTACTTTGACCATTTTGCATTTATCCGAAGGGTCTCCTGGTGGAACATACCGAGACAAATAGGGATCGATCTTGTCATCGGTAAAAATTCGCGGGCTTTCGAGTAAGAGTAAGGAAAACCATTCATGCAACTCGACCGCATAATCTTCAAAATCGGCGCCATAAGATGCATCGACCTCTGTTGGAGGCTCAAGTGGGGGTAACTTGACCTGGATGTCTTGGAACGTCTGGGCACTGGCACTTTTCTTCACTGGGAAATGTGCATCGAGAGGCTCTGGGGTAATGACTTTATGGTCGTCAACCTTAAATCCAACGTTATTAGATGACGGGCAATGAACAAACCTTTGCTTTCCAAATTGAGGAAGAGCCACGTGACTGGTACAGTGAGCACATTCTTGAATGCATACACAATTCTGTCGAAGCCCTTTTTGCCATGCAACATGGAAGGCAGACGCAGGTTTATATCAACAACTGGCCAATTAGCCTTTGCATTTTAGGATTCACAGAAACATACCCCATCGAGGCTTCGTTCCTCGCCTGCCTTTCACACCTTCTGGCTGCCCCACCAGACCTGCTCGTTCGTAGCTCTCCTTATTCAAGTGCAAGGTCAAATTTCCTGCCCGAACATGTCAATTCTGGCCATGAAATGAAGATGCTGGGCCATACCTTCTCGCAATGAATAGACATTGTCCACTCCAATTTTTCCTTCGGAGAGCATCAGAATGTTACCTTCGAGCGATGTTAGCTTGAAGATAGCTAAACACATGCGCGGAAGTGAACGATAATGCGGTAATAAACATGCCTTTTTTGATGTACTCGTTGAAGAATTCTCCCTCTAAAAGAGCCTTCAGGGGGAGAATGACTCGACTATAGGAAGGCGCAGGAAGACCAATCAATACATTTTTCTTGATGATCTCATACAACTCTTGTGGAAGCATAAGCTCGACCTGAAAAAGATGCGTCAACCTTGATTCCGTGATATTCTGGATCCACGTACTTTTTGGATAAACTCGTGCTTCAAAATGGCTGAAAATGGCTTTCTCTTCACAGGAGGCTGTTTTGCGTCCACATGTCCGAAGACACCATGCGTGACATAGCACTTGGCCTCATTATTAGTCTCAGCAGGAAAATCCAACATCTTGGATATTTCTCAAAGTGTTGTTTCAAGTTGTGAGGTACGGAAATAAGACCAAAGAGGTTAGCGCATTGACCGCTCTTTTACAGGGTCGTTCGCACTAAGCGTCCTCTACATAATTCGACGCAATCATTTTCGCAAGACGTATGAGTCGAGAAATATAGTGAATAGTTACTAGCAAATCTTGAACACATGGATGGTAATTTTCTCTTCGAAATAACATCTATCAAGGAGCGCGATGGAGTACATGATCAGATTCACCCAGGTTCATGAGACCTTCCGCCTCGCAGAAATTAAAGCCCTAGCAGTCCTAGAAAATATTAACTTACAAGTCCTCTCATATAGTCCAGCGGTAAGATGTTGTCTCACAACTGTCTAGTCTATGCTTACATGCCTCAAGTCACCATTTTGTTTTGTCAAGTTACCATCTGAAGAAGCAGCCATCAGATTGGTCCGACGAAGTATTCTTGCAAAGTCCATCTATGAAGTTTGGGGCAAAGGTACCAATTACGAGGAAGTTCACGAGGATGTTCAGAAAATCTCACAGCATTTGTGGTGGCTCTATAAAAATGCCTCATTCAAGTTCTCTTTCGATGCTTTCCAAGGATCACGTTCCACCGCCGAGCAGCGAAAGTTGATTGAAGGCTTTCGCTTCCTCGGATTCGAGGGACCAATCAAGATGAAAGGCGCAGAACAAGATTTCTATGTTTGTGAGGAATGGCAATTCGATGCCGTTGGTCTTGGCATCCGGGAACCAGAGAGTATTTATCTAGGACGCTACCTTGGCGGGAGTGAACGAGACATTATTGGCAAGTATGACTTGAAGAAGCGGAAGTACATCTGCACCACGTCCATGGATGCGGAGCTTGCTCTTGTAACAGCAAATATCACCTTGGCGGCGCCCGGCAAACTTTTCTACGACCCATTTGTTGGTTCTGGTAGTTTCCCAGTCGCTGCTGCTCATTTCGGCGCTCTTGCCTTTGGCAGTGATATAGATGGAAGAAGCATCAGAGGGAAGGGCAAGACCAATTTGCTTGCCAATTTCGTTCAATATGGTCTCATCAATCAGTTTGGTGATAGCTTCGTTGCTGATTTGACCAATACCCCATTAAGGATAGCCAGAATATTTGACGGCATCGTTTGTGACCCACCATACGGCGTACGGGAAGGACTCAAAGTCCTGGGCAGTAGAGACCCTACGAAGGGAAAAGAGCCTGTATACCGGGATGGGAAAGCTCATCACGAGTAAGTAACACATTTCTTCGGATGTCCGTTACCGTCTTACTAAACATCTTACAGGGAAGATAGTTACATCCCACCTAAACGTCCATACAGTTTCCTTGCTATGCTGGATGATATCCTCGATTTTGCAGCTATATCACTTGTCGACAATGGCCGATTATCTTTTTGGATGCCAACCGCCAATGACCAAGACCAAGAAATACGTATTCCCCAACATCCGTGCCTGCAGACTACAAGTGTTTGCACTCAGAGCTTCAATAGATGTAAGTCTTGCTTGATACTTATTTTTATCAATACTGATCCCAGGCAGGGTCACGGAGGCTTATTACATACCGAAGGATCCCAGATGCCGAAGTAGTGGAAAGTGTTGCACGAACGGAGAGAGCAGAGGAGAACGGGGTAAATGCTGACGATCTCAACCCCTTCAGGAAAGGGTACTTCACAGGATTCAAAACTGCCGTGAAGTGAATGCGCCAAGTACCGTCTGGAAATGCTCTAGGTGACCATACTCGCACGAGGTATCTGCTATCGGGTAGTCGCACGTTGGAGGCATGCTAGCAAGATGGAACTTTCCAGTAGGATCTACTGGTAAGACCTTTCAGATCGTCCATGACCCATATCTCTATGTAGTCAACGGGATACTGCCCGTAAATTGAAATTGAGAATGAGCGCTCCAAGGGTTTGCTTCTTCGCCAGTTTAAGGGGGCAAAATTCACTGGCGAGTGTCTCGATATTCCCGAGGGTCAACCACCTAGAAGATAATCAATTGCGTGCTTATGACATCAACTTAATACTATATGACATCATGGCTCGCAGAGTGTTTCTCTCGTCTTTCGGGATTCAGGATTATCTCATCAAGCCTTTGAGTTGTTGATATCGTAGACAGTAAGTGCTATCCTTCACTACCCTACGGTCCAATCCCACCTGTCAATGTTCTAGTAAGACACTTCTACTTGGTAGCTAGGATAATAAGTGTACCCATGAGGGTTATAGGAGCACAGACAGATCTAGGGGGTTTGACCAATCAGTGATCCGCTTTTGCTCGATTTATATGTGGAAAGTGCTAGAAGTATAAACCCTCATGGGTACACTTATTTATCCTACCTACGAAGTACCGCTGCAACTTGGGCGTTCTTAGATCACTCGACAAGGCCCTTGCACTCTAGTTCCCATATTCAGGTATTACAAATCTGTGATGCAAGCCTAAGATGTCATGATTATCACAAAGTGACATCTAGTGCACGTGGTACGCCTAGAGCTATCATCCGCTTTGACGCCCACCAGAACCCCATCCCAAACGATAGAGAGCTAGAATCTCCATTTTCTGACAGGAAAGGTTGGTAATCGTACAACTCGTACAACCCAACGCCCACCAATGCAAGGTATGTTCATCTATCATAACAAATTCTCTCGGACCTAATAATCCTTCTATCGTATCTTCAATATTACACAAGCAATGTCTTATCATCTATAATTTCTCTCTGTTCTTTATTCGTTCTATCTCTCTCGTAATACCATCTCTGAGTTTCTTGGCAAGCTCCGCAGCTTCATTGTCGTCTATTTCACTTCTTTGGCCTCGTCCGAACATTGTGAATGATCTATTCCTCAGCTCAGGCGTTAGACTTGGCCGAGGGATTAGGTGGTAGTGAACATGGGGCACAACTTGTGCAGCCGCGGCTCCTATTGATTACATATTAGCATATTATCTAGCGGGAAGTTTGGTTATTGGTGCCAATACCGTTATTCTGCACAATATTCCAGTCCCAAACCCCCGTCACCTTCGCGAGCACCCTGCTCAATCTCGACAACCACATTCCTAACTCCCTAGACTCGTCTTCCGCAACATCGGATATTTTCTCATGATGTTTCCGCGTGGTAAGCAATAAGTGTCCCGGCGACAATGGCATGATGTCAAGAAACGCTAGACATAATGGCGTACTGAGGACCACGAACGCGGAGGGTGAGATGAGCTCGTAGTTAGCGCTGGGAGACTCGGATGGCGGGAAATGCTCTGCTATGTTGCAGAAGGGACATGAGGTCATGGTGTATTGCTAGGATGGACGATGCGTCTGCAAGGTCAACGTCGTGGTCGTTATCGCATTAGGCGCATGTCTGGGTTTGGCTTGTCGCGTGCTTGACTTTGGGGTTTGATGATAACTTTACATCAAGCGAACCTCGGCTCTATAAGGGGCAGGGGTAATGGACATCAACTACCTCACGTCAGGATTCAAGGATGGGGAGGCGAGTTTTATCACATGGGAGAATTGAGGCCAGAAGAAGAGAATGGCATGGCATTTTTCTTGGGGTAGAATTTTGAAGACATTATGTTCCTCGAAGATCTTGACTATCCTTGACGAAATACGCTATCTTTTCTGTTGAATAATAGACCTGAAAATTCGAGACATAAGTAGACCTTATTCTAAGCCCTAAATCTAAAGATATCTATCGCATCGCATCCCTCACATCAGTATATCTTCTCTAGTGGTTAAGATGCTCGAATTGTATCTGCCAGTTCTGGCTTCTAAATAGCAGCAGATTTTTAGATTTCATAAACGTCAGCGCTAAAAAGAAGCTCTTGTCCAATGTCAGACCTTTGTCAATCGTCTTGCGGAAAGCAAGGCTACCATTCGGTCCTCGGACTTTCAGCCTTGTATGTTATCATAGACTGTCGGATCTTATTTTCGCGATACCTAGATACATAGGGGCCTTGAGGATAAATTTAGTGTGGGGCTGGGTGTGAGCGAATGGTTTCCAATTTAGCAGACGGCATGGTGAAACTTTCGTCATGACGCGGAGTTCGTGCCCCACCAATCGATATCTCTGTTCCCGAATATTGCTTCAGTGAAGCTATAACCTACCTGCAAGGCACACTACCTTTGAAGGACTTCGATATTCACATGCTATCTACCCATCATCAACGAAAATCCAACAAGATGCTTGAACTCGTAGGAAGGCAAATCGGCAGTATCGGTACGTCATATTTTGAGAGCGCTCGAGAGGGCTTCTCCTCAATTCCCGAGACATTATTTGAAACCCCTTCCTAATTTGTGTACAGGCTTTGGCTTAATGGTAACTGCGCAAAGCCATTTGCGTCCTTCTATCTCGTAAACTTGTTGACATTCTAAGGGTCTCACGTGGCGACAAGATCCTCCTTCTGAAGAGCAGGCTTTTGCAGCCATGAAAGCTGCTTTGGCTGCTGGCTGCAATTTCTGGAACGGCATGTAATGGTCAAATCATGCCCAAATTGCCAATTGACTGTCACAGGTGGTGAAATCTATGGCCCTCCACATGCGAATTCGTTACACCTTCTCAACAAATATTTCACAAAGTATCCCGAGGACAGAGACAAAGTGGTGCTCAGCATTAAGGTATGAGATAAGAACTTTCTATTGCATATTTCTTCTCTCTAGGCCCGCTCTCCCAAGTAATGCAGCTAGTATAGCAAGAATCACGCTTACTTCACGAACAGGGTGGCCTTGTCAATATGCATCCTGATGGAACCCCAGAGGGAGTGAAGCAAACAATCGAGAACTGCCTCAAGATCTTGGACGGCAAGAAGAGCATTGACATTTTCGAGTGAGTGATATTCTTTGAGCCAGAATTCCCTTTTTTAGCAGTTTTGCGAGGCCTTCTTTCTCTTCAGGCATGACCTAGAAGGAAGCTCTCCCAAAAAAATTACTTCAGCTCCCACTTTTACCTCTAATCCAGTAATGCTAACTTAGAGACCATCAGGTACGCAAGAGTGGACAGGAATGTCCCCATCGAGCAGACGATGAAAAGTCTAGAGGAATATGTGAAGTCCGGCAAGATTGGGGGTATTGGCTTGTCTGAAGTTTCGGCAGCTACCGTCCAAAAGGCATCTGGAGTTACCAAAATCGCCGCAGTTGAAGTAGAGCTATCTCTCTGGTCTACGGACATCTTATCAAACGGAGTGGCCAAGGCTTGTGCAGATAACATGATCCCCATCGTGGCATATTCCCCCCTGGGTAGAGGATTTTTGACTGGAGAAATCAAAAAACCCAGTGATATTCCTGAGGGAGATCTTCGAAGAACAATGCCTCGCTTCCAAGGTGAAAACTTTGCAAAGGTACTGTAACACCCAAGACCTGCGTTCTGCTCTCAAAAGTATCTAAAAGACATGTACTTATATTGCAATTCTGGTGCGTTAGAACTTGGATTTGGTTCACGAGCTCTCCGAGATTGCAAAGCAGAAAGGGTGTACGCTAGGTCAACTTGCCGTCGGTTGGGTCAAACACATGGCAAATGAGATAGGAACTGATGTCATACCTATACCTGGAGCCACCACAGCCTCAAGAGTCGCAGAGAATGCAAAGGATGTTACATTGAGTAATGACGAAGCCAACGAGATCGACTCGTTGCTGAAGACCTTCACGGTAAGTGGCCAGCGTTATGGCGAAGCCGGAATGGCGCATGCGGAAGGATGAATGTCGCTGTCGGGTTTTGCTTGCTTGAAAGGGGGGCAGCATTAGCACAGGTCCCACATAAAAATACAAGAAATCTTAGCATATATATTTGCTCAGAGAATGTGTAATGTGTTGAATACTCGACATATTAGGCCAATGCCTATATCAGAACTGCAGAACTCGATTGTAATCATGGCAGAGGAAATGGAGATTTTTTTTGGAGGGAGCCTACCTAGGTGTCAATATGATGCCAGTTTTCTGCTGTGGCGCAAGCTTCCTCTGCTTCTGAAATGTCCCTTAGAGTAGCAGAAAATTCAGACCAACAATATAGAGGTGCGCAAACTATCGAAAAGGATTTTTGAGGTGTTGACAACGTGTGGAGGTGAGCAAGCTTTCGATATGGACGTATGAAGTAGAGTCGTGACATGGCGCGTCGAAATTTATAGCCTCAGGGACGCCAGCGCGGAACTTCCCGTCAACAGGATTGCATTCGCATTAAACACAACACGGTTAACTTCACTAAATTTATATACCGTAAGTGAATACCATATACACCGTCAAAATGGCAGACGATTCACCGGTGGGATCTCCTCTATCTTCCCTCTCCTCAGACTTCGACGCAGAGGACGACGAAGTTGCTGCAGAAGCAACGATGCCACCGGCCAAAAGAGTGAAAACAGGCGAACCATCAATACCGCCATACCTTGATGCACCGAAGTTCGACGATGAAACGATCTCCATATCTTCCGACAGCTCTGGCGAAGTCCCAGCTTCTCCCAGCAATCGAACCGACGATGACGATGCCCACGAGCAAGTGACTGTGTGCACCTGGACAAGTTGTGATGAAGGAGATCTGGGAAATATGGATAAGCTAGTGGAACATATACACAATGAGCATATTGAGACAAGGGGAAAGAAATACACGTGTGAATGGTCGGACTGTGGGCGGAAAGGTCTGCCTCATGCCAGCGCCTACGCCCTGAAAGCGCACATGAGGAGCCACACAAGAGAGAAGCCATTCTATTGTTCATTACCTGGTAAATAAATATAACACCCTCGCTTTCCTTCTTCTCATTTACTGACCACTGCATAAGAATGCGATCGGGCTTTCACTCGATCAGATGCGTTAGCAAAGCACCATCGGACCGTTCACGAGACCGAATCTCTTCGCCCGTCAGATCCAATACCAAAGTCAATGCAAGCTGCTCACAGAGCATCGCGGCCAAAGATGATCATGAAAGCCCCTCAGCCTCATATAGACGGGCACATCCTCGGACCTATGAATGGCATAACAAATGGCCATGCACCGCCGGGATGGACCTCATCATATCCATCTGAGCTTGGCTTCACGCCCGAGGAAGAGGAGAGAGGACCGAAGGAGTTGTACAGACTACTTAGAAGACAGCTTCATTGGGCAGAGGAAGAGGCTGGATCCTTGAAGCAGTCTGCTGAGATGATGGAGGAGCTTCGGAAAAAAGAATGGCTCGAGAAGGAGATTCTGCTCGACCAGGCACTGAAAACTGAAATCGATTGGCATGAGAGGAGGAGACTGGTGCTAGCAGGTTCCGCCGAAATTCCCTCTGCTCAGGAAATCAAACGAGCAGCGGATCGAGCATGGAATAACCCCTGCTCGCCTCCTGTAGTAGGACCTTCGTCTCCAAGTCCTTTTCCGCCCAAAGGTCAACCAGTCGAGGATCAGAGAGAGGCCGCCGCGGTCTTGGCTTCTCTACATCAAGGATGAAAGAACCACATTACCTGCGCTTATATATAAGCTTTAGGGCTGGGAATCACCAAGCGTTGCTTTCGGAAGGTGTAAAACAGGATTTGGGGTGATTGGCGCAAATGGAGTTAAAAGAGAAATGTTGCTACAATAGCTAGCTGAGTTTCTCTTAGAGAACGAATACCAGAATCTGCTGCGATCTACGACTTTGTTTATGCAAACAGATCGAGAATGTGCAGGTTTTGACAAGGACATCAAAGCAGGTGAGAACGCGAGGGCGTCAAGTCTTTCTTCTAGAAGACATTGGTGAGTCAATGTACTTGCTTAGTCCTCCGTATTCTTGAACTCTTAAAATCCCAGGATAAACAAGATTAGGTAAAATTCAAGCCTTTGCTTCGTGTGCTTATCGCCCAATTCAGATACGCCATGTCCAGAAATCACTGTCTACACCCGATTCGACATCAAACATCCACCAACTCTCCCTTCACTTCCTCAACATGCTGTATCTCGGCCTCACTCCCAACATCATCACTATCATCACTTTCATACTCCCAATTCCTCGTATCCCTCGCAGCAGCCCTCTCAATCATCACATTTCCCTTCTCTCCCACACTTGCCTTTCCCTCCTTCGCCATCCCCCGCAACCTAGTAATGATCTGCTCTCCCACTTCCTCACTCTTCGAAACCCTTCCTGTGCCTCTCTCCCTGAACCCACGACTCTGACCACCAGTTCTCCTCTCCCCTCTCCCTCCGTGGAGAACCCCACAACAAGCCCCTCCATGCCCACCTCCAGAAGCATAGCCCCTGGCTCTCGTACCGCCAGCTCTAGCAGCCGAGGCTCCAGAACCGGGAGATTGAATCTCATTGACGAAGTAGCCTGGATTCAGTTTCCGGTACCAGATTGGCCAGTCAGCAAGACCGACTTCCTTCAATCCTTGCAGCGTCATCGGCATGATGTGCCTGTAACGGCACTGCTGACCCCATTTGCAAATACCATGGTAGCACCAGTGGCGACAGAGGATAGTTACAGGGCTCGAGATGACAGAGCGAACTGTGCCTGTTGGCTTTGGGGTTGAGGGTAGAGTGGTGGTTGGTGTGGTGGTTGAAACTGTTGGTAGGGATCTAGGGGGGGTTGGTGGTGGAGAGGGCAGATTGTTGAGTCTGTTGGAACATCAGTAGCGACTTACGTCTTAGGATTTGGAAATGGAATACTTCGCTTTGGTTCTCAAGTTATCACGTCTGTTATTTGATTCATCCTCGGAGACGATCTTGTAGTGAGAGCTAGTAGCTCGTTGAAGGCCCAAGTTGAGCATGCCGATTGTTTCCTCGAGGTCCAGAGAGCGCGGAATTCCGACAAAGTCGATTCCGGGGGGTAATTCATCGAGGGCAATAAGAGGCACCACTTCTCCCGTGGTGCGAATGATGAAGTATCCTGGCCACGGCTTGCCTTCGTAACTTGCTTCTAGCAGACCGGGTGGCATTGTGTTCTCTGGCAATGGTTTCCTACCAGGAGCAACAACTCGAATGGAAGCTATTGCTGTCTGCGATCTTTTGCGCAGACTAATTCTGTTGGACCTGTCATAAATGGATAACGAAAGATGATTCTATACTTATAGGATCGCTGAGGACTACTGGCGATCACTATTGGAGGCTGTTTGCCTTTATGACTAGTTTAGAGGAGAGAATTGTGACTTGCAAACCATTTGTTGAACCGCTTGCATGTTATCAAACAATCGGATATGGAGACGGGAAGACAAACCCTAAGTTTCGTTGTTTGTTGGCAACTCATGGTCCCTCCAGAGTCAATACATCTTGGGAATTTCGTGCAATCTTGTTACTAGTAAACCACGAAGATTGCAAACAGTAGGGCCATGTCCCAAATTACTTGTGATTTGATAGTCATAACTCTCTATTCTTGGTCGGAAGCCATTATCCATACCTTGGGTATCAATTCTAGTGCAACACATAGTCTCAGCTCATCTCAGCTCAACTCTGACAGTGGCTTCCAATCCATCAACACAATTTCCGATGAGCCTCGTACTCTCTTCAATCTCCACTTCTCTCTTCATCCACCTTCCCTTTTCTCTGATTGCTTGTTTCTCTGGATCAATAGTCTTCTCTTCCTCTTCATCCTCACTGCTGTCCTCTTCCTCCTCGTACCCAGCAACTGGGTCCCATTCTCCAGTTTCCCATATCAAACGTAAGCTCAAGGGAGGGATAGTAAACATCTTCCCAACAATGCCTTTGACACGATAAACATCAAATGACTTTGGTATCTCTTTCGATAGTATGACCCTCTCGACTAGTTCATCTCTAGCTCCTGGTGATAGATAAAATGTGAACTTGATTAAGCGTGCTTCTAGAAAGCCTGGATTAATTGTGTCAGCAGTTTCCCGAGCAATGGTGGGCGGTCCATGTTTCTCGCAAAGCTCAGCATATCTCCTGTGCTGTGCAGTGACTGAAGCTGCCTCAGGCTCTGGGACTTCTGCGATTGCTCGAGCTATGCGGGATAGGTAGAACATTTCAGCATTAAAACGATCTGCAGCCGTAATCTTGCTGAAATTGAGGCTTGTCAGATTTCTGATACGAGCCAGAGTCAGCATATAGCCCTCGTCGGCGCTACTAGATGCACCATCTTCTGTACTTGTCTCATAGACCGGATTGTGGGACAACCGTAGCTCGGCAAGTCCAGGAAAGCAATAGTCCAAGTCATCGACAAACTTCCAGGAAGCAATGGCATTGTAGGATAGATCCACGTATCTCAGTTTCTCTTAGTCCAATCAGCTTTATGGATTTCGGAAGTGTACAGCGACGTTTGAGAACTGTTCTTACCTCCAAAACGATGAAAAGGTGCAAGCACATAAGGCTCTCTGTCAATAGCGGATATCTTGTTGCCCTTGAGACGTAGTATCTCGAGAGAGCTACATTGCCTCAGAACAATGAAATCGAATAGGGTGGAGAATTCATTATAATCCAAAGTCAAACTCTTCAATGACTGAATCGGTATCGGACAATCAAGACCTTTCAGATAATTTGATGAAGCGCTGAACGTTGTCAACGCATTAAATTTTCTAACTATAGTCAGTTCTGAAATCGGATAAGAAGGAGAGCGAATGGAGACAAGATATGATGGTCGCAAGGAAAATGAGATGCCGAACTATGCCTACAATTGAAGGATGTTGCAAAGTTGGCTCCAACGTAGGAGCACATCGTCCATGTGCAGCTCAACGATTTGAATAGTTCCTGGAAACAATGAAAAGTTTCCTTGGTCCCAGTAATTCTGGTCTTCGCAGAAGCGATTGCCACTGCATTGTCAGCTTTATTCAGTGAGCCAAGTATCAGAACTGATTAGACTTACTTGAGCTTCAGATGCCTCAAATGAGGCAGCTTTTCAGGAGAGATAATTTGAAGAACTTGTGGGAATGGTAAGAGATTTCGACTTAAGTCGAGTTCAATGATGCTGGGACATAACCTTTCAATCGGTTCATCAATCCAATCAACACCTTTGTCTTCAGCGACGTCGATTTGTTGACCATCCACAAGGACGATCTTTAGATCATGCAGGCGTCTTTGCTGCTCTTGGATCTTGTCGAAGCCGACTTCCTCGACAACTTTGCCAGAAATTACGTTTGCATGCCCCAGAGACTTGAAAGAACGTTGAGGATCTTCGTCAGCATATTTTAGTTTGACTGCTTGGACAAATGACCGTCTTGGGTCTGGACTTCTTGAGGACTTGAGGAAAGATGCTGCAGTGGGGACCGGACTTTTGCCTACAGAGCATCTCAGAACAGAATCATAATGGTCTCTCAAGACTGGACGTACAAAGGAAGTATCTCTTGCCGTGGTAGCATCCATCATGCTTGCCCCGAGAAGGGTCATCCCACTCCACTCCAATCCACGTTATTTTTGGGTTTTGACCTTCAATCGGTCCAATGTACCGTACTGTGCATATATTCGACTCATAACAGACACGTTTATTGAGAGCGATGGAGTGTGGGTGGGTCATTATGAACAAGATGATGTGCCTTTCGCTTTGAGAAGGTTGCGGCCTTACAAAACTTTAAGCATCATGAGCATGACTGTAGATGTCCGGGTGGCCTGGAAAAGAGAGGATGATTGACAGCCTTGGAGAAAAGGCTGAGCTCGGCTGCCAGCCGAACTTTTTCGCCTTTGCGCGCCTCGCGCCTTCCACGCCCAACTTTTAACGTCAAGATCACATTGGACATCAGCCGGATCATTTCCACTGAAAGGATATTCTGATCAGTCTATACAAACCACGAGAAACCACGAGAGACCGCGACACAAGATGGACTACCAGAATCGAGCTGGCTCTAAATTTGGCGGTGGTGGTGTCGCATCAACATCAGCCACCAACGCAGACCGACGAGAGCGACTTCGAAAGCTTGCCCTTGAAACCATCGATCTCGACAAAGACCCCTATTTCTTCAAGAACCACGTCGGGTCCTTCGAATGCCGTCTCTGCTTAACTGTCCACCAAAACGATGGCTCTTACCTTGCCCACACGCAAGGCCGTAAGCATCAAACCAACCTCGCCCGCCGCGCCGCCAAAGAGCAGAAGGAAGGACGTGCAGGTCTTGATCCAGTGACCGGCATGCCAATTGGCATGGTTGGTGTACAGGTGTCTGTCAAGAGGAATATTGTCAAAATTGGACGACCAGGTTACAAGATCACGAAGACGAGGGATCCGGTTACGAGGCAGCAGGGCTTGATCTTTCAATTGCAATACCCTGAGATATCGCCAGATGTCACACCAAAGGTTAGATTCATGAGTGCATACGAGCAGAAGGTGGACGACCCCCCGGACAAGAACTTCCAGTACATGCTGGTGGCAGCGGAACCATACGAGACTTGCGGGTTTAAGTTACAGGCACGAGAGGTGGATCGTACCAATGATAGGTATTATACGTGGTGGGATCCGGATCTGAAGGAGTTCTGGGTTCAGGTTATGTTCAAGACGGAGAGAGAAGAGAGGTACAGTGGTGTTCCTGGATTGGCACCATCAGGGCTTTCAAGGCGATGAAACAAGCGTTAAAAAAGGAGCTGTGAGGTCCACGAGGCATTGTGTCTCACTCAGAAGATGACTGAGAGCATCTTCATCTATGTCATTGAGGTCGAGGCTCTACTAGCTACAGGGCATGCGTCAAATCTGCTAACGCTGTAAAATGCAAATCCGAGCTATTCCCTCGAAACAAGAACTATTATGCCAGAAGTGATCTCAGCAGTTGCAATTATGTACCGGAATCAACTGATGCACCAGCAAATTTCCGCAGTTGACTTTTGATGCCTCCAAGTTGGAAATGATATGACGCAAAGTGGTATCTTTTGCAAATGGCCATCTTGGGGAAAAGCCAAGTTAAGTCCAACAAATTAATTCGCCGCAATTACATTCCTTGCTGCTGGGTGGCAAACAAGCAAATCCATTTGAAGTTTCGCTCAGAGAGAGGTGCGCTTCACCCGAGACTTGAGCTTAGCGGCGGGCGAAGTCGTCAAACCGCTTGAAAGTATAACCAATGAATGGCAAGCTCATCTCCGGTGCCTCAACACGTGGTTGACCGCCATTAGCAGCAGCAGCAGCTTTGAGGTGGGTAGCATTATCGGTTTGGTCGATTTCGTCCGTTGGGAAGTAGGTTGTGTCAACATTCGAGGAGAGCTTGGGCTCAAATGGTGCTCGAATGCGGCGCAGGCTATCGAAATCAACTCCACGGAAAAATTTGTGGTTCTTGATCTCATCAGCACCTCCTCGGCCAAGACGATTTTCAGTATTGCAGACGAGACTATCATTTCAATTAGCTCGGAATTAAAGGATATTCGGCTGGAGCATACCTTCGAATTAAGTTCTCTGCTTCTGGACCTAGCTGAACATCCTCCGGGAAGTAGAGTGATTGACGCCAGTTAACAATCTTGCGATAGGTGTCATGAGCATCTTCAGCACAGAAGGGGGGCCAGCCGATTTGACACTCAAACATGATAGTTCCTAAGCTCCACCAATCACAATCCTGTCCATAGCCGTGGCCACTGAAGATCTCTGGGGCGATATAATCTGGGGTACCGACAGTAGAATAAGCCATGACTCGACGCGACTTACGCCAATCATTGATGACGCTACGATTGCTAACTGTCAAATTGATCTGATCAAGATTGACAGAGTTTCGGTTCTGAGGCCGGTTCGATTTGCCCTGCAAGAGTTGTTGATAGTATGAATTGTCATGGAGCTTATGGAAACCTGTTGACAGACCAAAATCAGTAAGCTTAACGTGTCCGCCCCGATCCAGGAGGATATTATCAGGCTTGATATCACTGAATAGGTTAGCTGAAAGGTGCGGGATTACATGGCATAGAGACGTCTCTCCACACCAATTTAAAGACTTACCGATGAATAAAACCGTATTTGTGAACTGCCTCAATGGCCAGAACAATTTCGGCAATGTAGAACCGGGTAATGTCCTCAGAGAAAATCTCATACTTGATCAACATTGTCATAAGATCGCCTCCGGGTAAGAACTCCATCAGCATGTATAAGAAGTCCGAGTCTTGGAAAGTGGTGTAAAGCTTCACGACCCATGGACTGTCAGACTCTGCAAGAATATCACGCTCTGCACGGACATGAGCAAGCTGATCCTTCTTGAACATCTCACTCTTGATGAGCGATTTCATAGCGTAGACCTTGGCGTCTTGCTTCTTTTGTACCAATTTGACTTCACCAAAAGCACCCTTTCCGATGATCTTTAATGTCTGGTAGTTATCTGGAGAGTCTTTGGTGCGGAGGAATCGTAGATATCTTCCCTCCTGCTTGCCTGCATTGGACCACGTCTGCTCTCGTCGGGCTTGCGATTGATTTGGATCAGCTAGACGCATTTCCATCTCACTCTGCCTGTGGTTAAGAGATTAGTCAGTGCTTCAGACAGGTAAGTGGAGAGCTTTGTAGAGCGTGTGCTAACCTAACATTGCGGTCTCGAGCTCTCTTGACACTGTCCTTGAAGAAAGATTCTGCGAGCGAAGAGCATCGCTTTTGGTTGGTCTGCGCCGACTGTCCATATTTGTCAGGGTTTCTCTCTGGACCTGGTTGAAATTCAGGCCAATTCTGTTGTTGGGGTGCGGTAGGCATCGGCGCGTTCAAGTAGCTTCCGTAACCTGTCGCTTGTCCAGGAGCACCAGCAGTGCGAGGTCGCTGAGCGGGAGAGGGTTGACGATTGCCATATGGTGAAGCTCGACCGCCTAAATTCTGATGAGAGAATTGGTGGACGAGGGAGGCCGCACCATTTGTCGTGTCCTGCATCGGGGCTCGTTGCTGGTAAGATGCTTGCGGAGCTTGCGGCGCCTTTTGATAGCTCGAAGATGGAGGCTGCTGAGGGTATGAGGGCGGATAATTCTGGTTTGAGAAGTAATTTGAAGGAGCAAGACCAGTGCTATAAGGCTGTTGCTGAGCCTGGCTCTGCTGACCGCCTTGTGCCTGAGACGAGAAGACTGGTTGGGGGAAAGTTGAGGGCCTGGTTGATCGGCGCGTCAGTACATTCCTATTCTGGTGTGATGTAGGAGCACATAGAGTGAAAGCGTCTGCACTGAGATGCGAGAAGCATATGCGAAAGGAGCGTCATGAATTAGGAAAGGAGGTCTTGGGAGTAGGGAGCCCAGATCGATTCAAGGAAGGGGGGGTTTCTTACGTTGTTGGGTACGCTTGATCGGAGAAAGCTGGTCGGTCTTGGTTCAGATTGAGGTACAGCCGGTTCTCCATCTTGGGCAGTGTATGTCGACTCTCGACGCGGCGATTCTGACTTTCTTTAGTCGGGATGCCTTCCTCGACAAGTTGAGACGGGTCTCCGGTGACCTCCTCGTCGTTCACGAAACGCTAGTCCTAACCGAAGCAGGGGATCAACGGCCAGAAAAGGTTTCCTGGTGACAGCAAGATAAAAAGGTCACTCCCCATGAAAAAGGACGCATCATTCTTTATCATTTAATCTAGAACCCTATACATAGTACTACGTCCATGCATGTTCCCTTGATAAGAGCGGAGAAAACTGTGCCACAATCGGCACGTGGGCAATCAATGCAAGGGACAACTGCTTTCACAAAATTGTCCCAATAGCCCTTTGCACGAGTAATGCAAATTTTGGTGATACAATACTATACATGGCAACGACAGTCGGAAGAGCAGATGTCATTTCTTGGAATGACCTACGATGTAATGAGAAGAGTTATGTCAAATCACTAAAGCGTAGCCTTTCTTCTTCTTCTTTTGAATATCCGTCATTGATCTTCCACTTCTTGTCTTCACGAACTTTCCTGTTGCTGTAGACATAAACCTGATGACGGCATGCTTCTTGTATCATTGTATAAGCATGTATTCGAGGAATTTCTTTGGAGTGGATTTATTGAGTTCTGAGTTTGAGAAACTGCAATATATTAGATGACCCGCAAGACGCTAACATCAACTGTGAGCTTGTTTCATCAGATCCTTAAGGGTCCAATGTAGTGTAGAATACCTAAGGAGAACTGATAATTATTCACCATCGAGGGTATTGCTTATTCCGGTTTCAAAGACTCTGCCTTCTCATTGATGTGACATACTCCGTAATATCCCCTTATTTGCCTAGAATCTTCTGGTTAAGCTTGCTAATTGTCCATTACGTAGTAAGATCTATAAATAAGTTGATGCGTTTTGCTACCCAGTCAAAGCTATAGTGTAAAAGACCTCATCAAGCTTGATAACCGCGGTCAATGCCCTAATGATTTCGCAATAGCTCAAAAGACATCTGGGTCCACTCCTATAGTGCACGACAGAGAGTGACCTCAAATTCCACGACCAATATCCTAAGATTGTTGCCAGGCCCAAACACTCCCAAAGCATGCTCAAAGAGTAATGCCCACTCGCTCATTTCAACATCTCGACCATTTTTAGAACCTAGACCGCCCTGTCTAGTAGTAGTGCATAGTAAAATTGTTTAATATGAGAAGCACGAAGAAGAACTGATGCTTGTACGAAAGTTGAAAGCTACAATATTGGTGTTTGCCACGTGGTAATGGCCTTAGCTTCAGGATATGGCCTTAGCTCTGGAAAGCGGCCGCCGGTCATTGCAGCATCGGTATCTCAAGAAAAGTTTCCCTTGGGTTAAACTTCAACTAGGGAACCATCTTTCGACAATGGCAGACCCAAAGGTAAGACATTTAACAGACCTTCTTAATTTGACTATTACTGACCACTATAGGAGACCCCGAAAGTTTTGCCAAAATCGAACCCCGTGTGGAAATACCTTGGTTTCGGGGAAAATTTCCGACCACGATTACCTTCTCGCAATTGGATGATTTTCCTGTCTGTTACTGGGGCTTTCACGACCGCTGTGATTTATGACAAGAGGGAAAAGAAAAGGGCTCAACGAAAATGGATGAAAATGGTGGAGCACATCGGAAAGGAGCCTCTTCCGAACTCGAGATCAATGCCAAGAAAAATTTCTATCCTCTTAGAAGCTCCGCCAGGTGATGGCTTACGAGTTGCGCAAGACCATTTCAAAGAGTATGTCAAACCAGTACTGGTTGCGTCGGGCTTGGATTGGGAGTTCATACAGGGTCGGAAAGAGGGCGATGTGCGGGCTGAGATAGCAGAAAAGATCCGCAATTCAAGGTTACCACCAGACCAGAGACTGGAAGAGGATATTATCACGGAAACACGGAGAAACAGCGGCATCCCAGAATTTGAAGGTCCAAAAGGCGATATTGTCGTTGGACGGCATACCTGGAAGGAATATGTGAGAGGGGTACATGAAGGATGGCTGGGACCTCTTACAGAGCCACCGAAGGTTGGAGAGAAATCTGCGGAAGAAGCTGGTTCTGGAGGAAAGGAAACAGAAGCTGAAGTCGAGACTCTACCCGGAATCACAATTACTTCGACGCCAAAAGAGGCTGATGAGACCGCTCCTCTGAATGATTCTGCCGCAAAACCGGATGAGAAACCAAAGAAACCTCCTCAACCACCTCCTTTCATCACGGCTACTGAGTACCAAACCGCCCCCACACCTCCAGAATTGCCTACCGAGTTTGACCCCTCACAGCCAATCTCATTCCCTCATATCCTGGGCTTTCTGAATACACCAAAGCGACTATATCGATTTCTCAATCGGCGCTATGTAGCAGACTCGATAGGACGCGAAACAGCAGCCGTTATACTCTCGACGTACCGGCCTTACCATACCACATCTACCCCTTCCGCTGAATCTTCATTTTCTGATGATGTAGATCAGTCTTCTCAAAACAACAGCCAGAGCCCACCCCAGACGGCCGAGCAACAAAATGTATTAATGGAAGAAGAGAAAGAGTGGCAAAAGAGTGTACGAGTTCGCAAAGATGACGAGCCAGAAAGAACCTGGCTAGAACCTGTGGTCCTAGATCCACGCATTGCATCGAGAATGCGGAGATTTGAGCTCACTATGGAGGAAGAGGCTAGAGCGAAGGCCATCATCGTCCCGGAAGAAGAAGTCGAAGGCTGGATCAAAGGAAGCATCAGAACCCTGGGAAGGCAAGGACTGAAATTCATGGGCTTTGGAAATGAGAAGAAGTCTACTACTGGAGAAGGCGAAGAAGAGGTCTTAGATTAGACTACTGTATATATAACTCCGAGGCATGTAAGATGGAGCTATAGGATACCCCTGTTGTACGTTGAGAGCATCACTTTGTAGATATGTAATTTAAAGTAGGAGAGGATCACGTATGACATCTCGGACTAGATGGACGAGAGGAACCATAGGAAAATACCACAAAATCTCCGCTGCATTTTCTACATGTCTTTCATGCTATGCCATACGAACTTTTTTCTACTTTCCGTCATGATTTCATGCATAACGCACCGCGCCGCTAGCTTCAAGACAACACATGCCAACGTCCGAGTAAATGCACAAGGCGCCCACTAATCGTCCACTAGGGCTCCAATTCTATGCTAATACAATCTCCAAGCGTTCCTTTTTTTTTTTTGGTATGATAAGTAAAGACAGTGATGACGGTATTTAAAAAGGGAGATTTCTGGTAGAACATTTACGCCTTCGCTGCAAAGATTGTGGCATTGGGCCATCTCGCAGCAGCTTTGGTTCGAAATCCGTCAATTTCGCTGCTCTTCCACGAGGTTAGGAGCTCCAACGCCTCTTCCGCTTCCTCCATAGTGACAGAGGGTAAATTGGTAATAGCAACTACATCTTTTTCGCAGGCTGGAGACGACTCTGGATTCAACAGCTTCCGGACCTTGAGGGCGGACATCGTGCGTCTTGCGCAGTCCTTGTGGTTGGTAAGATATTCGTCGTTGTATGTTGAGATGTTTTTAGACATAGGAAGAAAGGTGAACTCTGACTTGACGACTTCAGCAGACTTGACCGGTAGAGCCTCCGAGTCTTTGTCGAGGTATAGCTTAAATCGAACGATCTGCTCATGAACCTTGAAATGCTCCTTGTCGAGGGCGGTAGCAGCCAGAAGACATTTCAGAGCGAGGAGATACTTTCCTGTAAGTAATTGTTAGTAATCATACAACATCGTTAATTTCAGTTCCTTACTTCTTCGAATGTATACCTCGAATCCCGCCATTTGTACGTCAATGTTCTTGGGGCTGAATTGCAAGAGTGGCATCAGGAACTTCATCGCGTCATTCATAGGCTCAGTTGTCGCAGCGAGCTTGGCTCCGTCTGGATCGTCATCCTTCTTTTTAGGATCTTCACTCCCTTGGCTAGTCGGTTTGTTGGGCTCTGCTTTCTTTGCTGCAGCCTCTCGCTCTGCTTTTTGAGCCTCTTTCCGTGCCTTCTTTGCCGCCTTCTTCCTCTCAGCTGCATCTTCGGCATCTCCGTTTCCGACCCCATTGGTGCCATTCAATAACGGCTTGTCGTGTAACTCGATGTACACGTCGATAGCCGAGAGAGCTGCTCGACTGTAGAATGGATGCTCTCGCAAGTGATCTTCCCATCGTATCATCTCGACATAAGCTCGAATTTGACCTTTCCGGAGGGAGAAGCTGTGAAAGTCAAATTGATCCTCTTGCCACACATCGAAAATGTTGTAAATGGAAGTGAAACGCTTAAGAGCAAGACCAATCTTCCCTTGCCGTGCATATGATTGCCCATCTTCTGTTAAAAACCAAACACATTGCATGTCATGGAGATCAGCGAGTGGTCCCCCCATCGTTTCTGCTCTGGTGAACATGCCCATTGTCTTGATCGATGCTTCATTCTCATCATTCCGGAGTTGATATTTGGCAGCCTTGGTATTGATATGTCGGTCCCTTGTGTCGAAAGCTCGGGCTTGCTCCATGATCTCGGAGGCTTTCTGGGTGTTGCCGTAGTGCTTCCATATCCGTGCTTTAGTCATGTGGAAATCGACGCTCTGTGGCTCAAGCTCAATCGCCTTCTCAATATACTCCATTGCCTTGTCTAGGTCTCGGCTCAAATAATAATTGTAATGTTGGGCAAGGAAGTAATAGGCTGCAGATGCGCCCTTCGATGTGTCACCATTCCGTTTCGGCTCCTCATTTACTAAGTTCTTGTCCGAGTCGATGTATTGTTGAACCAGAGTAGGCAAAACATCTTTCTTCGAGGAGTCTGAGTAAAGATGTTTGAGATTGGCGAACGTAGAAGGCACGCCTTTGTCGAGCATTCGATGAATGTACTTGTTAGCAGCTTCACGGAAGTCATTGCCTGTAAATCTCGAATGAGCTTGGATCAAAAAGGTGCCGCGAGCAAACGTACCATGCAAGAAATCTAAAGGTAACCGACGAGCAGCGTCACATCTGGGAAACTTCTCTGCGTATCCATCGTAAACCGCTTTCCGAAGTTTGATATCGGCTGGATCAATTTCCATCACTTCAATCAGGCCATCGTAATACTTCTTATACTCAGAATTCCGGTCAAGAAGAGCACGGTACGCTTTAGCAGCTTCCTCGTTCCGGCCGAGCTTTGCTAGATACGTTGCCCGGAGCTCCAATACTGCAAGTCTGTCAAGATTGTATTTGCCCGCGGATTCTAAGTGCTCCAAAGCCCTTTGAATATCACCCTGTTCGGCAATCAACGAGTTCTTATACATAACAGCCTCCGAATTCTCGAAGTCTGTCTTCGGAGGTGGGTTCTTGAGAGTATCCTCGTAAGCAGTAAGAACACGTTCTGCCTCTGCAAGTTCACCATTCAGATGGTGTGCTACAGCCAAAGCTGTCCAACTCTGTCGCAAACCAGATCTGGCTGTCAACATGGCTCTCCGACTGACTATATACCCTTGGTAATCTCGCATCTGTATTTGGAGGAGCGCCAGATCTCGCTGGATCTGCGCCGACTCCGGTTCTAGCCTCAGCGCAAACTTGTATGCTTTGATAGCTTCCTCAAAGTTCTTTACTGCTCGGTATAGTAGTCCATAGACGTGCCAGCACACGTGCGATTTCATGTCGCATTGAAGAGCAACTTTTGCAAGAGCAAAAGCTTCGTCCGTCTTGCCTTGGGAGTTCATGATGAGAGCTTTCATTGCCAATGTGTCTCCATGCTTAGGATTCTTTCGTAAGATCTGATCGGCAGCTTTGATACCTGTGGGGAGTTAGCAAGGACATAACTTGGTTGTAGGTTCTGGTCCAAACCTTTCTTGTACTGCTTGTCCTCATAATTGCGAACCACCGTTCGAAAGAGCGACTGCTCTTTCGCACTCAGTTGTTGGGGCATGTTGCGAGGACCCCTACTCTCAGGGTAATAGCAAATGTGGTAGAGGATCAGAGGCAAGAGCAGGTATGCCGCGGGTATCGTAAAGGAAAGGCTCCGTGGTGGGGTGGAGAGACAGGTGACAATACTTCAGCGGAGGCTTGAAGGAATGAATAAGCACGATAGAATTGGCAGAATATGCAGAGTTATTTCAGGCTTGGATTACCCGATCCACAAGAGAATATGCTTGAAAAAGTTGTAAATTTCCTGGTCGTGTGTGCAATGTGAGAGCTTGTCGAGCATCAAAATCCGTCATGACGGCGTTTGCCGCGAGCCTTTCCTCTGACATTTCAGCGACTAACCTCCACCTTCAGCACCATGAACATAGGCCTTTCAGCCCGCACGGAGAGCTACCCTAATGGGCACAGTGCTACGAAGCTCAATACTGTGGATATATGGCTTCCAGATCCTGCTCCAGATGCAATACATAAAAGCAAATTATGGGTGATGTTCGTCAGATCTATCTTAAAAAAGAGTATTTACTGAGACCGTACAGCTACATTCACGGAGGAGCTTGGCGGGACCCAAAGGTAGACTCGAAAAGCTTTGCGCCTGCTATTGGTTTTTTATGGGATTCCTCGTCTCGAGACTCCCTTTCGGGTTTTGCGTCCATCAATTACCGCCTCTCCTCTTACGCTGACCATACCAGCGATCCCAGCACTCCAGATGACGCATCTAGAAACGTTTATCATCCCGGGCATGTACTTGATGTAGCGCATGCTCTACTGTATCTCCAAGAACAATACGACATCCAAGATCGCTACATTCTCGTCGGACATAGCGCTGGCGCAACGATTGCTTTTCAGTTACATCAGTCACTATTACCGGGGAAACGTCTTCCTAGACCTTCATGCGTGCTGGGAATAGCTGGTATATACAACTTTGAAGCTTTTGTAGAAGCTCATAGTGGCACTCCAGTGTACAAGGAGATCATGGAGAATGCATTTCCACAAAGAAAAGCCTGGACTGAGGCATCACCGTATTCTAGTGATCCGAGCAAAGAGACGTTATGGGAACATGTTGAGGCGATCGTTGTATCCCGTTCAGAAGATGACGAGCTTGTTGAGAAAGCTCAAGCTTCATTCATGCTTGAACGTGCTCGCTCTGTTCAGAAGGCTGCTGAGAAGGTGCATTTCCTCGAGGCTAGCGGTGCCCACGACCAAATCTGGAGCTCTGGCGACATCTTGGCTTCTTTAGTTGTCAAGACTTTGGGGTTTTTGAAGAGTCTTTGAGGAGATGTTTAGTTCTATCTCCCTGCACGGCTCTCCGGGCTCAATGCATCGAAGATCTCACACCTGACTGTGGAAGAAATTTTATTTCCTGGCTGAAGCTGAATTTTGGTCGACCAGCATGGGTAAGGGCATTGGTTGTAGTGGTCGAAGTTAGTGTTGTCTTCTCCCTCTTGAACAGTATTGCAAAGTGTAGTTATTTGGGAAGGACATCTTGCATCAACCGACTTAGTACGGTCATTGCCAGTACCTTTTCCCCATTCCCCGCCTTGTTTTTTAGTCTTACCGAAGGTCAAATCGTGTACAGGGCGTGCTCATATAATCTTCAGCAATAAGCATTTCTATTGTCTACTTTTCTCTAGCGCGCACAAAGTCTAGTCACCCAGATCGCTACCAGACGCCGAGGGTCAAGCATAGCTACCGCAAATATTCATGAGAAAACAACGGGGTAGCGAAAGAAGAAATTTTGAATGCACCGATGCTCCTCAGACATCACCATACTCGCACTACATTCAGGAAGCCTTCACAGATCCCATTCAGTTATCTCCCAATCTGTCGCATCATCCTTGATAGTGAGTCTCAGGCGCTCGATTCTCCATTCAGTATACAACAATCTAGTAGCTGCAGCAGCTTTTTTATGAGCGATACCGACACTTCCTCTTCTAGCATCTTCAGCGTTGCGCCAGACGCAAGTTGCGAGATTTCTTCCTTCACTGTCCGGAGACCCGAACCAGTATCTGAGCCTATCAGTACCACATCGTTTGCAGGTTAAGGGGGCTTACTTCAAGAAGCCTCCGCTTTCGGTCGCCTCCGCATGAGCTGCCTTATCGAGAACGCCGAGATCTGAATACATGGTACTTCTGGGAATCCTAGACCTGAAGACGACAATATACCACGAGGCTGTGGGGGTCTCTCATGTCAGTATGCACCCCCATCTGAATGCGAGGCTAGTGCCAGGGGAATGCACCACCTTTTTTCCACCGGTGATTCGATGCAGCAGCCACTCGCTTCACGTGCGCGACTACTTCCGGCCAGTTGAAGGAATCAACATAATTTGCGGTGGCATAGTCGTCCCGCAGGCACTTGAGTCCTACAAGCGCTCTTGCCAAAACCTGATTTTGGGTATCCAAGGTTCGGAGATCAAGCAGGTGGGGTAGTTCCTCGTAAGGAGACACGACAAGAAGATTCTCTTTGTTGTTCTCATTTATCTCGTCAACTCGGACTGAGACTTGAACGTTGGAGTCCTTGATGCTGAAGGGCAAAGTGG
Source organism: Phialocephala sp. D728 (assembly GCA_003988865.1). Classification (NCBI taxonomy): domain Eukaryota; kingdom Fungi; phylum Ascomycota; class Leotiomycetes; order Helotiales; family Mollisiaceae; genus Phialocephala; species Phialocephala sp. D728. The sequence goes on from QYAJ01000014.1 coordinate 99,607, forward strand.
AAGCCTCAGCGCCGGACAGAGCCTCCAACGGGAGTGGAACGATCGTTGATGCGGCCATTGTTTCAGGGGCACAGTTGAATGGAAGACCAAAGCGATGAAAGAGGCCTTGAATGATTCGTGGACTGTCTTGCTATTGCTCTGGGACAAAGAAACGTGGGGGGTCTGGTGGGAAAGAAATGTAGAAAAACGGTGGGGGTCCCTACTTGTGCTTAAATACTCCATTGGTAAATTGCGAATTGGCTTTGCGTACAGTCATACCGAATTGTGGGGAGTTGTGCCATTCTGTACCAATACGATGCCATTTTGCGCAATCCTTTCTCTGGATGGCGAATCGGGTAAGACGCAATCGTGTCACATTTGGCGGGAGCACATTTATCAGGTACAACCTTGTCTGTGGACTGCTCCGAGTCTGAAATTTTCACCGCATGAAGTCAAACAAGCCCGATCCTCGAAGCGCTGATACTCGGTGCTGGTACAGTGTGCAGCATGAATAGCGCCGGATGAATGGTGCAGGTAGAATTGTGGAGAACGACGTTAGTGGAAGGCTCGTCCCGGGAATTGCAATCCATCCACCGTGCAACTCTGGAGTCAACCTTCTCGAAAGCGATGAACAGCAAGCCTTTCGCTTGATAGAGTTTTAGCCAAACGATCTTGCAGAGGTCGTTATTCTTACGTTTTCATGACCGGAAGAACACCTGAAACCCGAAGCTTTGGGATTGGGCGCCACCTCAGTGCATGAGTCGACACTCAAAGATCTGGACTAGATATCCAAAGCTGATACGGGGTCTCGCCTTCCGTGAGCCTCACCGCTGGATATTTTACCATTCGAGGCTGCGGCTGCATGGCAGCACCGCGACCAATCACGCCGTTATCATTTGTAACAGCAACCAATCACTCTCCTGGCTTTCAATTGTGTGGATGAAATATTCTCCGAGAATCTCAACTAAGCTCTTCGGGCCAGGCTCCGGGATCGGCAATTTTTCTTGACTCGAGCGTGGGTTCATGGAACTCCATCTGAAATGAATGGGGCCAAGATATTACCTTCGCTATAAAGTTACGAACCCTAGCAGTCCCTTTCTCAAACCTCACACATTGGATATCTATCAAGCTGGGGCTTGCAATGCGATTAATGGAAGAAACCCGAGTGGGCTCAGGTCCAGCGTGCCCATTATCCTCGGTCCGATGTACTTACTGTGCGGAGGACAGTACATAATTTTCTCGTCCCAAATTCTCACCTTATCCTGTATCGCCGCAGGTAGAGCATGTCTCTGCTGATAAGGAGACGAATTTCAACTGGTCAGATGTCTCTACCGTCCACCTGAACATTAGCTCCACTGCAAAACAATGTTGGACTTTATTCTTTTCAGTGGATCATGCAAATGTCCGACGAGGCAATGAAACTCTCTTTACGACCACGTGGGGCCAACGTTTTCCTACAATGGAGTTATGATTAGTCTCATCAATATCCTAGTACAGTTCCTTTTAGGTCGAACTCGATGTATCGGAGATGTCGCAAGTGTGGAGAGCTTGCTATCAACACATCAAAGGCAAGTCTACAGCCAGCTCTTACTTCGTCCACTTTGGCCAGTACATAACCATAAGAGGTTGAGTATTCATGTGCCGACCCGGTGAGGGACAGAGCATGTGAATTAGACCAGAAATGCGTGCAAGATTGAAGATGATTCGCAACTGGTTCAGGAGCATCAAAGGTAGACATATTCCTTTTCTATCAAGCAAAGGAACCAATAATATACATATGCTTATCACTTCTATGCTTCGGTTCATGCTTGCGCAAGTTATGATCACTCACACAACCTAATTTGCGAAAACCAATGTATGGATTCAAGTTCATTCAACCAGCAAGCTGATTGCGTGTTCTTGAAACCAGCTTCAAAGATCCGTAGTCTGCAGAGGAACAGTCCAGCCTCTCCCCAAGCGTCAAATTCCGACCACTTCCTAGAACTCAGTCTCGCCGAGTATTCGGTGTCTCAAATCCTCTCTATGACATTTGACCCTATACTTTGACTTTCTCTCGACAGAAAATTGTCCTACCCGTCGTCGTGATTGTCATCGACTAAGACCAAGCTCTTTTCTCTACCCATTCCCTCTTCTCACCTCCCATCTCAACGCCATCCACCTTCCGTATGCGACTCACTGGGTCATTACTTGATGCATGCTCGCTCATTGCATCTCCCACAGTGATACCTTAACCGCGTCTTCTCTGCGGCCACATCTCAATCTTCGATAAATTTGATCCTTCGGATAATTGCCAAATTAAGTCTGTAGGAAAGATCACCTAGAACCCTGGGAAAAGTAACGCAGTGCCGATGAGGAATCGTTTCACCAGTCAATCCTCTTCATCATCAAGCACAATCTCAAAAAAGTTTGGATCACGAGCCCAGTCGATACCACTACCAACAATTGTGGCACTGGCAGTACCTTTCATAATTCTCCATCGCCGCTTACTAACCTTCAACGACTGCTCTAGTTCATCGAATTGCCGACGAGTTCTCGGGTCATTGATATCCTCCTTCTGTGGGTTTGCTTCTTCGGCCAATGCAATCATCGTGACTGCCAACTCGGCATTCTTGCTGGCAGTGGCGATATGTTCTGTTTGCACTTGTATCAGATCATCACGCGCAACAGAAACTTTTTTTGATGATTGGGTTAGTGTGATTGAAATCTCATCCCGCTGCTCAATGAGCGGCAAGAGATCTCTGTATCATGATTAGTGCAGGAAAAGTATGAATAGATATATGAACCTTACTGTTCGATGATAGAAGCATTGCTGCCTGCATGGACCGCCTTTATGATCGGATTTGCGGTCAATACGCTGTCGATGATACTGCTTCGTAGTTGGTAGCCAGCTTTAGCTTTAAGGAGCTCCTGTTGGGCGGTAATGATGTGTTCCTCGGACACTTCTTGCGGCCCGTCTAGACAACCTTAGAATAGCCATTAATTATAGCACAAAAGAAGGCAATCACCTTGTGGAAGGACGCGCTGTGCCTTCAGTAACGCGACTTCCAACTGAAGCTCCTCCAAGCGGTCATATATCTCAAGTACTCTCTTCTCATCATCATTCAAGGTTAACGCCTGAAGAGCTTTCCCAGTCGTGAACTCCACCCCTTCCATAACGATTTGACTATTGTCCATGGTCGAGTATCAGGAAGTGAAGTTCTTCACCTGATAGTCTTAAAACGCGTGTGTTTCGCGTCATGAACGTATTATTACCAATAAAGGATTAGCTTGGTCGCTAAGCTAATGTAACTAGCGCAGGCTAACCAGCTATCTCGAAGATCGGAAGCCTTGTGATGTGACGGTCATTCGCAAAGCGACCATATCTACTGACTACGACCAGAGGGATTCTGCAGCTTTTGATAGCTGCAGAAAGGAGTGGCAGTGATGGCTATTCAAATCTATCTTGCCCATACGGGGCAGCGATTTCAAGCTGACGCAAAAACCTTTGCGACGTAAGTTATCCTATGTCGGCGAGTAACTTATACTAGACACAATGCTGATGTGCAACAAGTTTGGATGCCTTCAAAGCCTGGGTCGCAAAACACAGCAATATAGCCGTTCATGATCAAATCTCCTTGACGGACCAAGGAAGACCGGTCAAATTCCCAGGACTGTCGACAGAGGCAAGACGATACACGTAACCACTCTAAGTCCATGCTAACCAACGCAGAAGGAAATCTTTGTATACGACAGACGAATCGTGCAACCAAATCCTGCATCATCTACGAAATCTCTCCAATCCGACATCCCCATACCGAACAAATACAATATCTCGAGACCACCCGATACAATCACCGATCAAAATGACCTGCAGGCGTGGAAAGACCTTTTTATGCAACGGAGATCTTGGGCGTTGAAAGTGGTGGATGACTGTACGGTTATGTCGCTCGAAGCGCAGCAACGATATGGCGAAATCGAGGTCATTGCTCGTGGTGTTGAAGCTGCTGTGACGAATCTGAATAGGCATGTTAAGATGTTGGATCAAAAGAATGCCGACGTTCAAGCCTGGGCTGCAGATGTTCGAAAGGATGAGGATTTGACTAGTACGGACTGGGATGCAACTATGAAATGGCTACGGTCTCTCCCGGCTTCATACGACATGATCAAATTCGTCACCGGCCGTGATCTTCGAAAAAGTCAACACCAACCAACCTTGGAGGACTTGGTAGATGCAGAGGAGGTAAAGAAAGCCGGCAAGGATGTCCGCGCGATATCGAACAACCTGAATCAGGGTAGTGCCAGTCTAGGATCCCAGGTCGACGAAGTCATAAGAAGGACCGATAGGTTGCTCGATAAAATGGAGAATAGCCCTGCTGTGTCAGTCATCGGCCGTGGGGAAGAAGCGGCACAGCTGATGCAGGACATTGAAGCCATTGCAAAGAAAATAAGTAGTGACTACGAGAATGTCTTGGGCTATTCGAACACCGCCAAGAATGTCTCCCAGGCGTCGAAGTCAGCCTTGCTACACACGCGGAATTTCCTTCCCAATTTATCAAAGCGGAGCATGGAGATGGACAATATCCTACGTACGATAACGGAAACGCGAAATATCGTCGCCGCTGATTCTCTGGACGCTATGCGAGATATTGCTTTGTTGACCGCCTTGGTCTCTGAAGCTAATGCAGCATTCGCAGCGCTACAACTCCATGGTGATACGTTTGAGGCCGTCAGCCTGCTTTCCATGGTAAATGCGTTACCAATTACCTATGCATCATTTATGGCAGAAGCAATTCGTCGGCGGGAATGGAATGATAAGGTCAGATCGGACTCATCCACTTTAGCAAATGAGATGGCCGCCTTCCAGGACGAGGAGTCTAAAAGGAGAAGGAAATGGCAAAAATCTACCGGTATCACCCTCTGGGGCGAAAAAGCTGAGAGAAAGGTGATCGGGCTAGAGGTCAATCTCCTTGGTGACGAGGAGGACTGGCCACAGGTGCTGAGACAAGATCTGGAAAGTTTGCTGGAGATCCTGCAAGCCCAAGATGCGAAGCCTGGAGTGGTTACAGATATCTCGAAGATTATCTCTGACCTAAACAATCCTACGAAGCAACAGAGCAAGCGGGCAAAAGCGTTCAAAGCAGGCAGCATTCACGAGAACGCACTTGGCAGGAGCGCGCTTCTAATGCGTGGTGATGATGATCTTATTCGACTTCTTCAAGAGGAAAAGCAGAAGACTGAGGGCAAGCTTAAGACTGCGGAAAGCCGAGTACGACGACTTGAAGACCTGCTCCATCGGCAGACGCAGGTCACCCGAACATCAACTGGGAATGTCTTCCAGCCTTCTGGCTATCCGAGCCCGGACACACAGGTCATGGCAAATCCTCTCGCATCTCCCAGACTTCCTGAGGACATTTCTCGGCGCTCCTCCGTATCCTCTCGCCGCTTCTCTGCAAATCAAGGAGCCGAGGAAAAGGTTTTCCAGCAGAAACTCCTATCCTTAGAAGCTGAACTTATTGCAGAACGAGAACGTGCGGCTGGCTTGGAAAGAGAAGTATCCGCGAGAAAAACTACAGCGGACTATATGAAAGCCCAGGCTGACGAAGCCACATCGACGAAAAAAGATCTCATGGAAAACTTCGAGGCTCAGCAGCGCGAGTTCCTAGACGAGCGGAAATCTTTAGAAGAGGAGATCAAACACTATAAAAGACGGTTAGAGGAGCTCGAAGATGAAATGGAGAGATACCTGGGTTCAAGAGAAAATGAGCGGACCACAACTGATGAACGTGTTCGCTTCCTAAAAACTGAGCTTGAAAGAGTTTGCAAGGAGGCTGCATTAGAAGCCCAAAAGTTCCAAGGCCAGGTAGATTTCCTTCGAAATGATGTTAGGATGCAGCGGGAAGCCAACGAAGCATTGGAGAAGCAGCTGCAAAAGGCAAGAGATGAACACAGAGAACTTCTAGCTCGTGCCGAGAAAGCTGAACATGCTTCTGAGCTGCAGATGAAAGTTCTCCGGGATGTGCACGCACAAATGTCACCAACCTCGCTCATCCCAGAAGACCTTCAAGATCTAGCTGACGCCTTGGTCACCTTATCCGGAGATTTGGTAGCTGAATTGTACTCTATCAAGAGTGACTCTGCGATTGCCAGGTCCGATAGGGATACCGCTCAAGTTGCTATCATGGAGCTCAAGTCTGAGATAGAGGCTCTCAAGGAGAAATTGTCAGCAGAAGAAATGGAGACGCTTCAGCTGCGTGAAACATTGGCTGGAGAACGCGCGAAATTTGCAGCCCTAGGAACAGAGCTGACCGATGAGCGAAGCCAATTGTCCACGTTGAGAACCAAAATTGCTGATGGTGAGACTGGATCGGAAGCTCTGCGTCTTCGTCTGGAAGAAGAGGAGAAAAAAGTCACGAGTATGTCCGAGGACCTTGCTGCTCGCCAGTCGCGCGTCGGAGGTCTTGAAGAGGAGCTCAGATCTGTGCAGGACAAATACCAATCCGCAAATTTGAAGCACGAAAAGCTCAATTCACGGTTCGAGGCTCGTACGTCACGCGCCAAGGACTTGACTCAACGAGCCTATGCACAAAATGATCGTCTGTGCAGACTTTTGGAGCGTCTAAGTTACTCTGTAACGAGAGAAGGCAACTCAATGATCATACAAAGATTACCCCGGCCGGAACGCTCCAGTACTGCGAATGATTCGTCAGATCCAGGATCTTCGATAAGACGAAGCATATCCGGCGCGATGACAAGGAAGGCCATGGTCGACAGCGGAGATCTCGAGTTACTATATTGGATGCACAATGATGACTCCGAGGTCGAAACTGAGAGATACGAGGCGTACCTTAATGCTATCGGTACTTTCGATGTCGAACAGTTCTGCGAAGTCATCACGAAGCGAGTGAAGGATATGGAATACACGGCGAAGAAGTACTCTAAAGATGCTCGTGCCTACCGAGACAAATCCCACTCAGCTCAAAAGGAGGCCCACGAGAAGATCGCATTCAAGAACTTCAAAGAAGGCGATCTTGCGTTGTTTCTCCCGACGCGCAACCAGGCCACCGGAGCCTGGGCTGCTTTCAATGTAGGAGCTCCGCACTATTTCTTGAGAGAGCAGGAATCGCACAAGCTCCGAACTCGAGACTGGCTCCTAGCCCGTATCCATAAGATCGAAGATCGTGTAGTGGATCTCTCCAAGTCGATGTCTAGTGCCCATATTAATGTATCAGATGGGAGATCCTTTGGTGAGACCAGTAACGGGGGAGACTCCTTCGAAGATGACAATCCTTTTGATTTGTCTGACGGCCTCCGTTGGTATCTCATTGATGCTGCAGAGGAGAAACCCGGTGCCCCATCTACTCCTGGGCTCGGCAAGAGTACTGTTGCTAGTACGAAGGACCACGCTACCGGTAGTATTCGACGAAGCAAAAAGTCATCGAGCAGTGGTGTTGAAGGCATCAATAAAACTCTTAGCAAAAGTCTCGACAGCAGACGCAGTAGTAACAATTCAAAGAAGTCTGTCGCTGCTGCTAATACACTCATCAAGACGGGCTCAACTGCTACAGATGCAGCATCTTTGAAGGCTGTGGCTACAACCCAGGCCAGTGGCGAGGCTTCTGAACCCCAGAATATTGCGTCATCAAGCAGGCAAGATGGCACAGGGAGCGTAGACAAGGTGGTGAACACGGAGGTGCGCAGAAATCACATTGACGACCTGTTGGGTCCTTGAATAAACGCTGATGAGGCGTGTAGAATATCGCAAAGCCCGGGACAAGTCCTGGCAAGAAATCAATGATCTGGGATTCGTTATGGTCACTGGATCTTAGTTTAGAGAGTGGGAAGCATAAGAAGTAGGGTGCGGGAATAGACTGTACATAGTGAAGGCGTTAGGGTAGTTGGCATTTCAGCATGGCGAAGGTTGGGACATCGGCGTGTCTTTCTGGAATCTGTTCAGTCTGATGTCGTGCCTTGGCAGGACTCTGCGATTGATACCACTCTGCTTTTTCCGAGAATACAGCTCGTTGCCTCGAATTTCTGCCCCTAGCCAGCGTGATGGCATGTAGCGATGCAATGTGACGTGCGTCTGCTGGACAGGGTCACACGCATTGGTGCCTCCTCAGTGTCCAGTATCAGCTAGGACAAATGTGGATGAACCTACATGATTGTGGAGATTGTCTGCTACTTGCTGATTGGTACATCACAAAGCCTTTCAGCGACGTGGCTCGAGTGGAGACGTCCCTTTAGAAGCCTTTTCCAGCCGTTGTTATCCTAATATTCTATCTTCACTTAAGCTTCGAGAGTTCCCAAGCAATTCTGGACGATGTCGAAGTCCAATTCCCAATGGAACATTCATTGCCGCCACTATAAGAACAATTGAGCGTTAGGAACCCAGGTTGAGCATCAACCACCATGTCTGTTCTCTCTGTCTCAATGTCTCCCTCACATTCCTTTGGGAAACAACCTACCTCGTACATTTACCTGCTCCCCGGCCTCGGCGTACAGGGTGATGCACAGTAAGTCATCCGAATGTAGTCCTCATTTCCGACTCACTTCTTTCTTGCATGTGAACAGAACCAATATTCTGAAAATTAAATTCTCCCAGTTGCGGCACAACACCATCCTCAAACCCTCGCCAGGTTCACATTATCGACTCCTCTTTATTCACCTCCCTCTCAAAGTCCTCATCCATGTCGCCCTCCTTCCAAGTCTCTCCTGGATCCTTAGGGGAGAATATAACCACCTCCGACCTGGACCTGCTCTCCTTCAGCGAGGGTACACGTCTGCATTTCGGGGACCATGACGGTCACGCGGTGGTCAAAATCAAGGGATTACGAGAACCGAAGAAGAGGTTAGATGAGTGGCCGGAAGGGCTGTTAGAACGATGTGCTTTGAAGGATAAGAAGGGGAGGACTATTGGGAGGAAGATTGGTGTCTATGCAACGGTGGAGAAGGAGGGGTACGTGCAGCCGGGCTTCGTCATTTATGTTGAGAGTCCGAAGACGTTTAGATCATTGGGGTATGTTTAGATGAGGGGCATACAATTTGAGGAGGCGATGGTCGACATGCGTCTATGTTTTTGCGTTCATGAGTGGAAGGTCGACGAATTTGTTATTGTACTGTTCGCAGATGCTGTAAATCTTGTGTCATAGTTTGTATTTTAGCCCACACGACATGTGATAATATATTTAGGGGTCAATCAAGTTGAGCACTGGAATGACTGCAGGATGGCTTTCGAGGCGGGGTTTCTAGTCCCAATCTAGGCAAATGCTCCTTCCCCTACCTTGACTCTTTCACATGACCATATTTTATCAATGGGGGAAGAGACACCGATGCATCTTGGGTATGAAGAGTACCGCTTCGCGGTTACGATCGAATCGAAATTATTAACCCAACACAACTTTATAGTTGGTCATTGTAGGCTCGACAACTTGTGAAAGGATGACCACCAGATTCTAGACTTGCCAAGTATTTCTCACGGGCCTCAGAGCAGCGAAATGAGATTAATTTCTAAGTGACGAGAGGATTGAGGGCAGGAGGAGCTCGAAGGTACATCCTTTTCGACGATCGGTGCCCCACACTCAATGTTCGTAACTTGTCGTACATTAAAGGCCTGTGCAAACCGTGTATAGTCAGAAAATTTGATGCCGAACATTATAAATATGCTTCTATTTGCCTGATTTCGGTTTTGCTTCTTGCAGGTCAACTTAAATGACCCATATATTCTCGCATACCCTGGTGGTCAACCCCCGTCCCGACAGCTGCTGCTTCCTGGAGCGGACTCGACTTTCAAAAATGTGAACTGCGAGAAAATTAATAGACAACAAAGTCTGTCCTCTTATTCAACATTACAGATGGACAGTTTGATGAAGCGAGATGAATAGGAGAGGCGATGAATGATTGCTCCTGCAGAGTTAAGGTGAGGTGAGCTCGGTAGTGACTTCGCTTAGGAAAAGGGGCCACGATTCCTTGATTATCGCATGATAATCAAAGGTAGCATCCTTGATAGGAAAATACTTCGGATTGTAGAAAGAAACACCTCTGACTATGACATCTGTGTAAATTAAGCTCGGCCCCTCGTCATAAATTGAATTGGTTCGCGGAGATAGTGGACTCTAGCTTTCAAGAACGCAAGAGCTTAGGGCGAGACTTTCCATGCACGTCCCCGCCGCGAAGGGATACCAGTAATTACGGAGGCGCGTGAACGGGAGATTTCGATAGCACATCGCGTGAATAATTCTTTAAAGTTGTCATAATCATAGGACAGTAAGTTTGTAGAATCTGATTTGCAAGGAAATACTATCGCTAATCGGTAGCTACTGTGTTTTCTTTCCATTCCTTCTTTCGCAACCTCCTTCAACGTTGAATTGTAAAGGGCCAAAACACAAAGAACAATAGCCACCAAATGAAAAAAAGTACAATATAAGCAGCAGCCACCAAGAGGGTAAAAAAATATCCACAAGAGTAGCCAATGGAAGGACTGCAGGAACCAATCATCTTCTGTGCGGATTTGCGCCACTACACATAGACCAAAAAAACCCCTCTTGATGCTATAGAGTAGAGAGTGGAAGAGTGGGCAAGCATGCAAACACAAAATACAACCAGGAGAACGGTTGTTTGTGCTGGTATTACTGTACAAGGACATTACTCAAATGAAATTGGTACCAAATGAACCTGCCACGACTACAATGCTACCAATAGGAGCAAGGGGCGAGGGTATTATGACGAAAAAAATTACCAATTTGAAGCATCCATGAAACCCCCATGACGATGCCTCAATCTGGCGGTAAAACCATGTTTGAATTCCAAAAATCCATAGAATCCGAGTAGAACCCTTAAAGGGGCAGAGTCCAGAATACGCGCAAGTTCCCCGATCCATTATTGAGACAACGCATCAGCTCTTCCCCAAACGATGTGGAGAGAATCTCATACATTCAGCATGTATCGATCCAAATCCAATAGTCGCCATAGACTGGTGGGTCCGGTGATGCTTGACTCAATGCTGTGAACTCCAAATGCTTGCTCGCTTAGACTTGCTCCGTTTATCTTTTGATCCGTGTTTGATACTAGCTGAGAAGGAGTGTGGCGAGGATGATTGTGAAGAGATGCTGAAAGCTGCATTGATTTTCTGCGGCGCGAAGTGCTAAGGGGATTCCAGTTTCATATATTGTTCGGTATGTGAGAGTCCATATAGCTTGAGCCAGGAAAGGTAGAGCCAGAAACCCCACCAACCACCAGAACGGGTACATGAGCTGATATCAAGGAGGCCGACGCCACTTCTACCGTCTTTGAGAACACTGAAGACGAGAGGTTTAGAAAAATGGCTGGGAAACTTGAACAGCGCCATTCTTCTTGCTTTTTGGCGAGGGCTTGGAACGGGACGAATTAGGCGTGGACGCGGCGAATGTGACGATCGCAGTTGTCTTTTCTTGAGAACGTAGCGCTGCAGCCTGGATCGGTGCAGTCGAAGCTCGGTTGTGCAGGAAGACGCCCCGGATGTCGCTGGCGCATGTGACGTACTAAGTCGTTAAGCTTCCCGAAGCCTTCTTGATTGTATTGACAATGGGGAACTGCACATTTATGAGGCTTGACGTGCGAAGTTCTCGTGTGTTTCCTAGGATACGATTAAGACAAAGTTGTAAATATGATCGATATAATGATAACTTACGTGAGCATGTACTGTCTGGGGAAGGACTTTTGGCACCTGAGACAAGGGAAGTGCGACTCTAGTCCTTGGGCGCCGGATGGCGACGCTGCAATTTGTATTACCTCCCCAGGGGCGTTGACTTGTACAAGAGATGCAAGGTTGTCAATGGTGGGTGATGAAGGAGCGTCGCCCAAATTCGAGCTAGCGTAGTGGTCCTGGACGCTCTCCGAGTGCTGAGTTGATGGGACTCGAGAGAGCGTTTGAGAAGGCTCGGACGAAGTAGGGGACAAAATCGAAGACAGCGTAGATGCCGGGACCAGTCGCAACTGAGGACTATCAAGGACAGGAGGCCTTTCACACAAATTGGAAAAGGGAGGCGTGCGGGAATCAGGAGTAGGAGAGGTTGCCAAGGTATTGGGCAGAGTTTCTTGAGAAAAAACACTGGATGAAGATTCAGCTGGGGACAGACTTGTTTTGTTTTCAAGTCTGTTGGAAAGAAGGTCGGTAACAGTATCAAGGTGACGGTGCCGGATGGCGTGGTTAGGGTCGCTACAGGACTTTACAATCTCAACCTCCCAGAGGCTGACATATTCAAAGCCTGGATTGCTATGGTGGTAATCTGTATCATGGTTTTCGAGATCTGTCGGGATTGGTGGTGCGCGAAGACAGTGTTGTCTCCGCGCGGGGCGAAAGGAGACAGCTCAAGGCTGGAAGGTTGTTGAATGAAGCAACGAAATAGTAGCGATGAGCGGAGATAACAGCTCCCTGCTCGCACACACCGAGGTGTGAGCTCGCAGGGCAAGAAAGTTTGGAAGCTTTGAGGTTTTCTTGAAGTCGATGGAGATGTTCTGAGGTGAAAGTTTGAAGAGGACGAAAGACGGCGCAGAGGGTTAATATGCATATTGAGCTGTTAGGCAGGTGAGGCGCACCGTCCCAGCCTCACTGCAATTGCCCAATCGCAGCGAGCAAGCTTCGTGCAACAATCTTTGAGGCCTCCAACAGGGGTTGCTGCAACCAGTGCCGGAGCAACCAATCGCTCTTGCAACTGTTCGAAGTGAGGCCACCCGTAAGGCTCTGAACGTGAATGGCATTCTCTTTGACACTATTGTCACAAGAGATTTAGACGTCAGTCTAGATATTGACTAAGTTCCTCCAAAACATTCTAGATCCCGACTATACTATAAAATGCCGCAATACCAGCTCGAAAGCCTTGTTCCCATTCCCACACAAATTCCCCTCTCTGCCCTGATTCCAGCAGGCGCCTCTTGATCCAGACTTCCAACATCCCGATCTTATCGCCTCCTTCTGCTCCGGAGCTCCCCTGGACTCTCATCCCAAAGAATGAGTGGGCATCAGAAAACCCTACGTCCCAGCCCTCGCTGTAAAGATCATGCTGGAATGCTTTTCCTGGCGAGGTGCGGGACCAGTATTCATCATGGCTACTTCTTGCCTGGCTGAGCAAATCACGTCTCTTGCTTTGGGCAGTCTGAATCCTTGATTGCACCTCAGAAGCGGGGAGAATTAGGGATTGAGGGGCAAGGATGTTCCTCTTCTTGACCTGTTCTACCAGACCCCATTCTCCTCCATCCATCCACTGCATCTTCCAAGTCCAGAAATAAGATCCGCCTGCTTTTTCTTGCCACTTCTGAGATTGGACGTGTCCAAACTGCTGAACGAGTGAATCCTTTTCTTCTGGGCGAGATCTGCCCCAAGTCTGTCCGTCCAACACGCAGGAATATTCTCCAACAATGACTTGCGCTTCTCCGCGATCCGACAAGCTACCTGATTTCCCGTTGAGCTCTGTAAGCTCAGAGGGGATGCGAGAGATGATCTGTTGAGGAGACTGAGACCGGTCCTTGTCGCTGAACGTGTAATACTTGTGGGTGTCTATTATTACGGGATTCCTAGGCGTATCGCTTCGGAAAGCATGTCTCCTGGTAGTCCATTCCACAGCTCGATTCAAATCCCATGCATCGGAGATGTAGATTGGTAAAGAGTCGTCGACTTTGTTGATGTCTTGGATAATATTCTCATACCAAGTATACATTCCTTTCGCATCATAGACTGCCTCGTTTACAAGCTGAAGTCCAATAATTCCTGGCATGCCTCTGATCTGAGAAGCAACCTGAAGTAGTGCTCTACGGCCGAGATCAAGATTCTTCTTACTGAACCAAAGATCTGGTTTTCCTGTTGAGCTACCGGAGTGGGCATCTGAATTTGCTCCTCCGGGCAGAGCATGCATGTCAACCAGAACTCCGATATTGTAGGAGCGGGCTTTCGATATGAAGGATTTGACAGCGGCCCAGGCATTAGTGTAGACCTGTCCTGCATTTTAGCTTTTGTGTTTAATATTTCTCATATCTAAGAACGCCCCTGCCTTCCCCTTGAAAACGTTCTTAATGGAGATGACTGCATTGGGGGAAAAAGTGAAGGACGCAACAAAACTCACACCAGCGACACTCTCAAATGGCGTCCCTCTACAATACTCCTCACCCAACGTGAAATACCCAATTGGTAGCCTGATGCTGGTGCATTTCGCCTCTCTGACCAGAAACTCCCAGTCTTGGTCTGTGACAACATTTGCCCAATGAGCTTCCCACTTTCGACGCGTTTGATCAAGGCCATGCGCTTTTAAGTGGGCGGTGACTGCGTCCAGCTCAGAATCTCCGGGTGCTTCTGAGAATGCTCATGTCAGTTTGGACAACTGGGAAAAATGAAAGTTATAAATGAGATATTCAAGCTTTGAAAATAAATGAAGACGCATAAGTTCAAGCGAGATGAGGTAGAAACCAAGAGGTATGTGGCGAACGCACGATCTAGAAACATATCAGAGAAAAGCCATTTCTCGAGCACAAAGACAGATCCAAGATTCACGCCATGGTGGTATCTATACCGAATAACATCTTCAGCTGTTGGCGGTTGAATTACATTCTGTTGATTCTGCTGAGGAATTGGTTTATGAGACGAGGATGAGTCTTGAAACTGTGATTTTGCCTTGTTGAAGAACTTCTTCATCTTAAGATAATATTTGGAGCCGGTTAGGAAGGCGGGGTTGAGACGGGAGAAGCTTGTACGTGAGAAGTACGAACATTATGAGGATGAGAAAGATGGAGTGATTGATTGAGTGGGTCCAGGGAACAGGTTTTGGCGAGGCTCGGCCAAACGTCATTTCCGGGGAGCAATCTCGTGCCAGCCTTGGTATTGGATGACTATATTATGTTTTCAAATCATACCTAGGTGAAGCATTGTGTCACATTATGGTGTGAGTGATGAGTATCAAAAGGTAGATTTTCTATTATCTACTGCTTGATGCTCTCATGATGCTGGCAGCAAGAAGCCGACTTTTTTCCACCAGCTACCCAGCCAGATACTCCGAACTCCACACAGAATATGGTACCTCGATGCTACTCTACTCTTGCATAGTATCCTCGACAACCTCCTCCTTTCCATCGCCCCATAATCCCTCGAGCTTGAATTCGGCAGCCCACTCAGTCACAATTTCCTTCTGATCTCCAACCACTGGCGCATCGACAGCGCCCATGGTATTTGCAGCCGGAGCAATCGGTATAACAGGAGCATCCATCCAGCCTTGAATACGACCATCTCGCCAATCTGTAATGACGGTCGTAGCAGCACTGCTGATGTTCGGAACTCCGCCTTTTCCTAACCTTCCTCTTTTTCTAGCAACTTGAACCAAGAAATCCGTAGTCGGATCACCGTTCGTGCTCATAAGAGGAGGTAAGCCATAAACATCCATCAACTTCTTCAGCATCTCTTCCGAAGCTGAAAGACGCTTAAGTAGTAATGTAACAGCTGGAACTGGGTCCTCGATCATTTTTGGCGGAACAGCGTTTAAGAGCACTAGACGTGCTTGTTCCTCTTTCTTAGATGCCTTGCTTCCGTCCCCAGCGCTTGGAAAGACGATACCAGGGGAGTCGAGAAGCTTGAGCTTGCTGTCAATCTTCACTTCTCGAAGAGAAGTAGTGACACCTGCTTCTGCACCCACTGGACATGCCGCTCCTGCACCGCCGAGTCGGGAGGTAAGAGCATTGATAACGGAAGACTTTCCAACATTAGGATAGCCAATGACACCAACTGAGATTGAGCGCTTCAATTGTTTTGCTGCAGCGTAGGATTTCAGTGCCTTGAACAGGGTGGCTGAAGTGTTTTGAACAGTCAATTGCTTGTGGTTGAAAGTGTGGGCGTTTGGTGCCGGGCCGGATGCTCGAAGAGGAAGGGTTGGGAAATATCGTCGGAGGTGTATAAGCCACGCCTTCAGGACTGCGGCTGGGATAAGGTCGATTTTGTTGAGGATCAGAATGAGTCGCTTTCCACCACTCGCAGCAGCCATTACCATTCTCTCAACTTCCTTCGAGCGAGTACCTTCTGGGTCGCGAGCATCAAGGACGTATAGAACGACATCTGCCTGGTCGACGACTTGCTTGAAAACCTTGTCGAAAGCTTTCCTCGAGCCATCCTTGCGAGTTGGAAGACCAGAGCTCTCAACACCGCCCACGTCGTCATCAGATGCAGACTCGTCATCTTCATCCATTTCACTTCCACTGCCCAACTCATCCTCGTAGTCCTTGGCCGCTGCTCGCGCACTGGCGATCAATGCAGCCATCGGATTCGAATTGTCATCAATCTCTTCATCCTCAGCATCATCCATCTCCATCTCATCCAGCAATTCATCTTCCCACCCCTCTGTCCTCGCCTCATACTCCTGATCCATTTGCTCCCCACTCTTCTCTTCTTTCGCACCCGTCTTCGCAGCCTTCACCTCTGCTCTCCGTCGCTCAGCATCTTCAGCTTTGCGTCTTCTCCCCTCCTCAATCTCGGCCAAAATCTTGTCCTTATACGGAAACAGATTCGGGATACCAGGATCTTTCTTTAATCTCGATCGCCATTCTGGATTATTCTTCGCAAGCTTTCTGGCTTTCTTTTGTTTCGCCGCCGAGGCTTTCTCGATCTTATGCCGCAGGCGCACAGGCTGCCTCTTGCTCTTAGGCTCTGATATCTTGATCAGTCCATCATACCCACGATCAATAATAAACAATTACTTACTGCCCGGTTTATTAATGCCCCCCATCGTGAAATATTGCACGAGGATGAATTGTTCAATGGTCGTGGAGCTTATCGCACAAGAAAAATAATTTTGCCTTATCGATTTCGGCTATCTCGCGAATCACGTGGTAAAGCGGGCACTAGCCCGATCCCGCCGCTCTCCAGACCCCTACCCTCACCCAGGACAGCAACGCACCTGCCATTACCTCACCGTCTGAGTGGCTCTCCCCTTAAGCTTTCCCGTTGTGGAAACTCCGACTCCGATTTCCTTTCAAATCTTCACTCTGCAAATATATAAAGACTGAGAGATCTCCACGTCGTGTACGGTATCGGAGATTTGGACTCGGATATAAATAAGTTTTTGTTGCACGTCGCACTCGTCGAGGTCGATTTGTTGTGAACCGACACGGTCCCTTTTTTCTCGTCAAACAATTCTCACCCCCTCCACGACCCCGCCACCAAATCGCGAGCTGCAACTTGCGTTGGGAAGCTCTTGATCTTCAAAATCTATTGAAAGCGTTCTTAAAAGCATTTATTATTTGAAAGAAGCTTGAAATTCTCGATCACTTGCATTTGCCTCAAGATGGGGTCTACGGCTCCTTCGTTCTCTAGTCCTCCGCAAAGGGCTACTTTCAAGGGGTTGCTTTTTGATATGGGTATGGCTCTCAACAACTCATAACTCTGAACGTTTGGTGAACGCTGGACAACGACAGCTTAATTCGCTGCGTCCGACTATGCAAACCGCCTCAACTAACTCTTTCCTAGACGGCACAATCATAGACTCGACCGACGCCGTCGTCAAACATTGGCATACGTACTTCTTTTCCCCTCTCCTCCTGCCATCTCTTCAGCTCTAATCCTCTGTCTCCAGAATAGGCAAAGAAATCGGCGTAGACCCCAACGTAATCCTCGAAACCAGCCATGGCCGACGCTCAATTGACACGTTGAGAGCACTCGGACAAGACCACCTCGCGAATTGGGAATGTACGTCTCAGCTCCTCCTCCTCTTTTCCTCTGTAATTGCGTCTCGTGTCTCGCTTCTGAATGTGCATCAATGTTTGGTACTTTCAGCCTCGTATTCCTTCCTTATTTTTCAGCTGGCCTTTCCAAATGCTGTTTTCGTTGATGTTGAAGGGCTCAGCCACACAACGTTGGGGGTCAAGCAAAAATGGGGGCCTAAGCGAACACCACTCACACTCACTCAACTCACGCATCACAGACATCAAACACATGGAAGCACTTCTCCCACAGAATTACGGAGAAGATGCAGTCGAGATCCCCGGCGCACGAGACCTATTAGACTCCATCAAATCAGCCAACATCCCCTGGGCAATCGTGACTTCCGGCACATCACCACTTGTCGGTGGCTGGTTAGACGTCCTGAAGTTGCCGATTCCGGAGAATCTGGTCGTGGCAGAGGATGTGGAGAATGGGAAGCCAGATCCGAGTTGTTATCTGATGGGGTTGGACAAACTCGGATTTGCGGTCAAGGACGCCGGGGACGTATTGGTGTTAGAGGATTCGCCTGCTGGTACGTTGTGATGATGATCTTTTCCAGTTCCGGATTCTGAGGATTGTACACATGTTGACTTGCACGGTCAGGTATTGCTGCAGGCCGAGCAGCTGGATGCAAGGTCTTGGGACTGGTGACATCGCATACGGTTCAGCAGGTCCTGAGAGCCAAGCCTGACTGGATCGTCAAAGATCTGAGCAGTATCAAGGTCGTTGGCTATTCAGCCGGAGGGGTGGAGTTGGAGATCCTGGATGCCCTGAAGGTGGACTGATCGCGGTGACGATGAGGGATCTAGACTTGCGTGCGTGCTTGCTTGCTTGCTTTGCTGCATAGCATCGGTTTCCAGAAATAGACTACAGATGATAGATCGCGTTGGGCATATTGACTGCGAGGCTCGTCACGCTTGTTGCAGCCACGGTCCTGACCTCTGTGACAGTGATTCGTTCCCACCGATGCCCACCCAGCCTCCCCAGCAGGCCCTGCACTCGCATCAAGCAACGGGACAATCAATCATACCCTCGAATCACGTCTACGGATAGTCGCCGCTGCAAAGGGGTCTCGTGAATCGCCCGCCCGTCCGTCCGTCCGTCCCCAGGAACAGAGGGCCAGCCGAGAAACCAAACACGGTTAGGAGATCCCGCCCGTTCGGGCCTCTCTCCTCACACACGGGACGCGAACCACCAGTGTGGGTGGGAAACATACTGTACAGTACCCTTCGTGCAGCCGACAATATCAAGCACTACTACTACTGTAAGTCGCCCATGAGTGAGCTGGTTCCGCATGTTCATTTGCTGGCAGGGGAGCTTGGACACGAAGGTCCCGTTCCCGTCAAGAGCATTGTCCAATTATCAAGCGCGTGGCGAATCGGAGGCGAGAAATCCTCATTCGTCTCCCTATTCGTCTCGGCATTGGGACAAGCGCCCCAACCAGATCAGACCAAACCAGACTAGACCAGACAGCAGACCATGGGAAAATCCTCGTATCGATTGATCTTCACAGTCGCGATCGAGAGCGACAGGTGGGTGGATGGAGGGAGGAGCAATCATGTTCGTGCCGAGGAATGTCTGTGATGCCGTGCGAGAAGAAGGAGGTTGGTTGGTTGGTTGGTAAGTTGGTTGGTGGAGAGGTGGAGTGGAGTGGAGTGGCTGGAGGGACGGATTTTGTTCATGGATCGTGGGTCTGGAATGCAGGCAGGTACCGTTGATTGATGGCGACACGCGTGGGAGGTGTGATATTGAGCGTGTGGTGAACCAGTCGGTATTCGATATTCGACTCTCGGAAGAAGATTGGCGAGGAGGGTTGGAATCTTGGAGGGCCGTGGCGGCGGGGCGGGGGGCTCATACTCGTATCCTCTCCGTTCGGGGGGGTCTTGGAGGAGCGCGATCTGCGCGCTTCGCTGATCTACTGTACCTACCTACCTCCCTGGAGGAGCCGCGGTGTGAAAATCAATTGAGAATATACTGACTGTGGTCTCGATGGGGAATTGGTCAGGTTGTTCTTCTTCGGTCTTCGGGAGGGAAATATTCGGTTGCCAATCGTTGCTGGACGGAATGGAGATTAGGAAAGCGGGTAGCAAATGGGATGACTCTTCACCTCAAAGCTGCACTCCAGTTCCTAATAGGTGCAGGTTGCATCTTGAGTATACTGGGTTATGGACTCTATCTTTGTTACAGCAGGAGGTATGATACTTGGTTGGACATTAGACTTTCTTCTCATGTAGAGATCATTGTCTGACACGAAGTTGATCTCCTCTCCTTTCTTTGAGACGGCACAATGTGCCAACTGAGTTGGGACATTGGTTCATACTCGCCCGCTCAGGGGTCGACGTATTATCTTACACGAGGTGAAAGTTTTCAACCAGAATCCCCTGCGATGGGAAAGTGTAGGGAGTTGGGATGTTGAGTGACCCCTTGGGCACGAGCAAACCACTCAAGATGCAGCAACAGAGACGGCAGTGAAAGAGAGCAACTGAACCTGTTTACTCGGTGGATATCTGCGGAGTAGCACTTGACTCAAGATTCTGCAGCCAACAAAACAAGAGAGATCGTCGACGCGGCCCAGACCCTCTACCAACTGGGAAGAAGAACTCCAGATATGAACTTCCGATACTTTCAACGAGCTTGCCTCTCGACGTTGGTGCAACTTGAGCAGCACGAGTAATTCGACTGCAGAGTAATGTCCAATGATTCGATATTAATCTGACCAGAGGAAGGATAGAGTCGATCGATGTGGGATGGAAGATGCTCAGACTCATGAACACATCTATTCCGTCTATGGTAAGCCTCCTAAGCCTCGAACTTGAAAGTTTGCTGGATGGCACGAGGTGGACAGTTGCAAAATGAAATGAAGAAAATTTCATAGAGCACCGGCATACAGAGTTGGAATCGTGAAAAACGTCCATCGGGTCACAATCAATCACAATGAACAACCCTTTAGCTCTTCTAACAGATGGCTATCAATGCAACGCAAACGGACTTGAGAGGGTAAGCACTTGTCATAAATCTCACTGAGAAACAAATTATCAAGACCACTGCCTTTTTACACCCATCTTCACCATCTTTCGCAACCGCAAGACACCGAAATGAACATCGCCCTCAAAATTAAGAATTAAGCATTAAACATGAGACTCAGTCACTCACTCCCTCCCTCTCCAATCTCATGCAAGACCTCCTCGCACAGCAAACAGAGACGTTTTTCTTCAGACGACAACTAAGGCCTGAGCCCAAACCAAGCTACACCATACTACACCAAATCCAAGCCTCAAGCCTCAAGCCCAAAGCCAAACCACACCAAGACCCCCACGTCTCCTCTCACCTCCTCACGCCTGCATGGCCGCATGAACAAAACACAAGCCACACTCCCCTCATCCCAATTCATCCCAATTCATCCCATCTCCCTCCCTCCCCCCTTCACTCACACTCACTCGCACACTCACTCAACCCAACTCCATTCGGCTCCGGCTCTCACTCCGTCTCAACTCACCCCACTTCTTGATCTCGATCTCGATTTTTGTCTTGGCAAAAAAAAAAGCAAAAAAAAAAAACAGAGACAGACAGACAGAGAAACAGAATCTCTAGGCGGAAGGGCGAGCGAGAGAAAGGAAAGGAAGGTGGAGGAGAGAAAAAAAAGCCAAGAAAGCCTGACCTGACCTGACTTCATCGTCACTCACTCACCAAGCAAGCTGGCCGGCAAGCACAAGCACAAACACAAGCAAGCCAAGCCGAGTGAACGTGTGAACAAGCCGACATGCCAACATGCGAACGTGCGAGCGAGCATCAGATCAGACCGAAGAAACCGACCCACCATCTCCATCCACCCATCCAGCCATCCAGCCCAGCTCAGCCACCGAGCCACACCGACACGCTGCAGGACTGGGTGTCGCATCAGCATCAACAATCAACACTAAGATTACGCTAGGCTGACTGAACAGATAGAGAGACAGCGACGAGGCTTGACGTTGAGAAGAGACTCCCCGTTTCGCTCGCCAGCCAGCCAGGCACGCTCAAACGTATGCATGCACGAACGCACGTCCGTTTGAGACATGTTTATCTCAGAAGGCTGCAACTGCAATCCGATTCTCGGGGGCTCGGGGCTGTGAGACATTTTTGCGCGCTG
Source organism: Phialocephala sp. D728 (assembly GCA_003988865.1). NCBI lineage: Eukaryota > Fungi > Ascomycota > Leotiomycetes > Helotiales > Mollisiaceae > Phialocephala > Phialocephala sp. D728. The sequence goes on from QYAJ01000014.1 coordinate 121,401, forward strand.
CTTTAAGGGAGAGCGCCTTGGATGAAATTATGCTTTATGTCGGGCTCGGGAGGTGGCTTGGCGTGGAAAGCTTGGAAAGGGAGGGTCGGGTCTCTGGCGAGGAGAGGAATTCTCCGAGGTCCCCGGAAAACGGAAAGGGGAGATGAGATGAATGTGTGACATGAAGGAAGGCGAGTGTATCACGGAACCTGACGATAATAAGGAAGAAGGATGAAGGAAGTACAGGACGAACAAGGAACGAGGAAAGAAGGATGGAGGAAGGAACGAAGGCTTCTAGTACATGATACGCGATACGACGTGCAGCGCAAAGGTCGTTGATAGAATCCATGGAATGGTTACGTGAGGGATATGTAGATACGTAAGTGGGTAGGTGGTCCCAAGCTGGCGTCATGATAAACGTCCACTTCTACGTTATCTCCGTGCTGGTATAGTACGTGCTGTAGAACCTCAAGTCCCGGAACAGCGTGCGAGTCTCGAAAATAGAGGCTTGGAGGCTTCGCACAGCTGGCCAGTGATGCTGCACCTGAGGTCGAGCGACGTCGTACAATCAAGCCTCGTCACGGGATGAGGCGCCTGTGGGGATAGTTCCGAGGGGAAGGGTTGCGGGATGCTTCTTGTGCGACGAGACGTCGGTAGCCGACCGTACGATTGATTGATGCGAGGAGGAGAAATTTGGCTTCGGAAGGGTGGCCACCGAATGTGACTTGCCGTCGAGTTGACATGCGGAGCGCTTACGCTCGCTGGTATAGGAAATATGCTGGCTTCCGCGACTGTAGGGTCTGTGATATTGAATTCCAAATCCCAACTGTTCCCGTGATTTGACGAAAGCATCTTCAATTTTACGTGCGTACATCGACTAGAGAAAAGGGATCGAACCAATGTTCATCGGATCATTCTGGCCACTCAGCTCACCATGGGGTCGAATGATTCATGCCATCGATTACTGGATTGTGAAAAGCCGTTTCCCATAAGTCTGGCGATATGGGTATGTAGGCGCCGACGAGGCGCACACATGCAAACCCCTTCAGTCGAGGGATTCTGCCCTACCCCGACGATCCAGAGCTGTCCAGATCGCATCAAGGATGAGTGTGCCGTTTGCCGTCGGTACCTGACGGGAAAGCAGAGGCTGCCACGCGTGAGGTCGCCGAGAATCCCAGGTGTTACAGACTCGAAATGCAGAAACGCTGTACAAAAGCACAATTCTTCGAGAATTCCGGTGCTATTTTGGGGCAGAGCAGGGCATCAGAAACTCCGACGAGGTGATTCTTGAGTAGGGAGCTGTGTGGCGCCGCCCAACAATGCGGCTCTTCGACTTGTCATATTTTTCCTGGTTCGCATTGCGCACGCAATTTGACAGTGTTATTCTTGGGGACGAGGCTTGGCCAGGCCCCAAACTTCAGGAACGAGAGTTTGGTGCAACGCGCATGGGGTCCCCGGTGGGAGCTGGCGATAACCTTACTCTCCTACCGTCCCAAGCTTCGCGGGCGGCAGCCTTGCCGTGTCCCAAGCTCGCAATGTCGATGGCAGAACACCTTGGTTCTGGACCATGATTGGGATTGGGATACGCCGTGAGGCTTTTGGTCTTCGCCCGACACGGCATTCGATGCAGGAACGGGCCCAGCAGCCAGTCAAGAGCTGGTGAGGCGGGTGGACGGTCTGGGTGGGAGGGTGCGGGACTTTCTCTTCCCGCAACGTCTGGGCGTCGACATGTCGCTCGTATTGTTCATGATTTCTGAGGAAGGCCGGCGGTCGTCAGTCATGTTGTTCCTGCGTCCGCAAGCCGTCTCCGAGTGGCGAGTGGCTCGCTGTCCCCTTTCCCTTGCATCTGAGCGGGGTCCCACGTGCGAGGATGGGCCGACCTTTTTCCCACGATGCCAAATTGCAGGGCATCTGGTGCATGGATGATGGACGATGGACGATGGACGATGGATGATGGATGATGGATGATGGCAGCGCGGACGCGGGCGTGGGTGAGATGAGATGAGATGAGTGGAGTGGAGTGGAGTGGAGTCAGGTCTGCGCTCTGGCAGGCCCGGCAGCGAGCACGAGCTGTGAGCCCGGAGTCCGAGCGCACCCTCGGCGCGGACGGTGACCGCATGGCAGGCCAGCAGCGAGGACCCGAACCAGCGAACGAGGGACGAGAGACGAGGGACGAGAGGGGGCCATTTCAAGAATTGCTGCATTCGTTTCTTGCAGGTGACCGCGGTATGCAGCACGACGAGAGCAGGATGATCGGAAGCACGTCGCAGCAGTTCTGGTGGTTGGGAACTTGGGACCGGCCGGAAGGGGCCAAGTGCGCGACGGACATGCAGCGTCATGGCAGATGCCTCCAATCACTCCGTTGCCGTGCTGACTGAGCGAGGAGGCAGGAGGCAGGAGCGAGGATCGAGGCGCGAGGACCCTAGGAATGCAGTCCCGTCCAGCGTGACCGCGTCGCTCCAGCGTGTCCAGGGCGGACGTTGCCTCCCTCTTCCAGATATGCAGCCAGCGGTGCAGGACTTCGTACAGAAGAGACGCGAGAACTCAGAACTCCGGACTTAGAACCCAGAGTCGTTCAACAGCAGCTTGCGCACGTAAATTATACTTCCACCTTGTACATAAAGCTCTTTGCCTCAGCGTAACAAACCCCCTCCCCCCGCGCCTGCCACCTCCCACCTGCCACCTGCCACCTGCCACCTGCCACCTGCCAGACGATGATTTTCGACGCCGCTCCAGTCCAGTACTGTACGATCTCCATGTCACTGATCTCCGTCCAGCGTCCGCTTGTGCTCCGCTCGAAGCCGCTCCACGCCCTCGACAAGGCTCGCCGCGCCCATCGTCCCAACCCAACCCTACCGGCGACAGGGCCTAACGTCGGCTCGAGTGGGGATCTGGCTGGGGAGCGTGCAAGCGACCAGGGCATTTCCGCTTGCACAGGGCCTTCTTTCCAGGGCCTCCCTTCACCTGGCCAGGGCCTTGCCAGGACCTGGTCTCGCGGGCTTCACGCTGCGGGAGGATCATGGCCCTGATCTGCTCGCTACCAGTATCCAATGAGGACCGCCATCGTACTCGAGCCAATCCGCTGCGGCGCTGCGGCGTCGCTCCCAGCTTTTCGGGTACGCTACCCAGGACGATGGCCAGCGTGCCCAGCGGCGGCGGCGTCGTCGTCCCAGGCCAAGCGGGCAAGCGTGGGGCCGTATCTGGGCGTTGCGCGCGCGAATGATACGGATGCGAGAGAGACAGACAGAGAGAGAGAGCGCGCGCGCGAGAGAGAGAGAGAGAGAGCACCCACCGATGATTGATGATGAGGATCTGGATGCGCGGTTGTCCTGTTCGGCCATGATCGCGCATATCGTCGCGCCGGAGGAGATTACGTGCCAGCCGCATACTGTACCGAAGTCTCTCGTCGCTGGCGCCCACAACGCTGAGTGGGCGAAGCGTGGGACCGAAAACATGAGATGGTGGGTTGGTGGGTGAGTGGTGGTGAGTGGTGGTAGTGGTAGTGGTAGTGATAGTGGTGCGCGCGAGGGAACTGTTCAGGACGTCTTGCTGCTATCAAAGGTCCCCAGTGCAGGCTAGGCCCGCGCCATCTCCTCCCCGTTGCCTATCTGGTCAGTCGGTGAGGGCCCGATGCACTGACATCCTGAGCCTTATCCGGAAGCAGCGCACCCCTCGTCCGATTTGGGACGAGCAGGCTCCGACGACATCCCATCCAGCCCTCAGCTGCGTTTCTAGATCGCGGGCCGCTGGGGTTTTGGGGGCCTCACCATGCCGAGGCTCGAGACTCGAGACTCGAGACTCGAGACCGGCGACTCGCGATGTCGAATGTTCAGTGCTCATGCCTGCGGGTGCGGGAGCGTTTTTCTCCGGCGACGGTGCTCCTCTCGTGGCCCTCGTCCTCGAGCGCGGGCCCGGGATTGGTCGGCCAGCACGGGACCACGGACGAGACGGCGACGGGCCCAGCAGCCAAGAACCCTATTTCGGCTCTCTTTTTCGCTTGGCTCTGGACGCGAGGGAGCCCGCACCAGCACCAGCAACCAGCACCAGCAACGCACCAGCACCCGCACCAGCACCAGCAGCCAGCCCAGCTACCCCAGCAGTAAGGGGAGCTTCGGAGGGAGCTAGGCTAGGCTCCTGCTGTAGGGCATCTCGCGTGGCCGCAATCGCTGCTGCAACCGCTGCTCAGCGCAACAGCCCCGGGCAGACGATAGCTTCCTCCTCCTCCTCCTCCTCCTCCTCCTCCCCCCCCAAATGTGTGCATGCACAACACCAGGTACAAAGTAGCGCTGGGCAATCAGAGCCCGTCCATATCTTCCACACCTTCCACACCTTCCGCATCCCCAGGCCCACAGCCCAACCTCAGCGCGCTCCTCGAGCGCTGTGTGGTGGTGGTGGTGGTGGTGGTGCTTCCTGTCCCGCATCATGCACCCGCCTAAAAATACACCGGCCCCTGCTGCGGCGGCTGCCACACAACCCTCCGCCGTCCCCCTCAACACTAACACCCCAGAACACACAACGCAGCACGAGAGCAGAGAGACCGATCCTGCAACAGCATGGACACGCACAAAAAATGTGCAGGCGTGCACTGCCATACCTGGCTGCTTTTGTGCGTCCCGGAATAACTTCGAGCTGGAGGGGGGGAGCGGGAGGGGGAGGGCGAGGGTGAGGATGAGGGCGAGGGCGAGGGAGGGCGACCGGACCACGGATGAGATCAGAATGCACATCGGTACGGTACGGTACTACGGTCGTGATCCGATGCCCTCATGAGAAAGGACCAGTGACGATGATAATTTATGCGCTGTGCGTTTGAAGCGGCTTGCAAATTGATGAGAGAGGCTCGAGAGGAGAGATCGCGCGCTCGAGGCACGGAAAATGGCGAGGAGCGGCGTTAAGCAGCGCACCCCATCATGGCCCCAACCGATCGAGGTCCATGGAGCCTCCGGGAGCGTCGCACCCGCGTCTCCCATTCGCTGGGACGCGATTTAAGCACGATCCTCAGTGCGCCTAGGCCCCATCGGGCTGGGGAAGGCAGTCCTCCCAGGCTGAAGATTGGGGGGAGGGGAGGGGAAGGGGAGGGGGGCTTTCTCTCCAATTCGCGTACCTGGATGCTCTAGTGGCACCCGCCGATATGCTGCAGGAGCGGCGAGAGGAGTGGAGAGGAGTGGCTCGAATGGCGACGGACGGGGAGGGATGCGCAGGGAGCGCGAGCTCAGGGAACCTCAACCCTCGTCGGGCCCGCGTCGTGTGGTTGGTGAGCCTGGCGGGGGGGGGAGGGGGAGTAGGCGAGGGCGAGGGCGAGGGTGAGGGTGAGGGCAGAGGGCGAAGGAGATCGCCACGAGCCAAGTCGCCGCCTGCAGACTGGAGAGGAACCGACGCAACGGAGAAACTGAGCAACTGAGAAACGGAAGACGAGGAGACGAGGCGAGACAAGGCCAGGGCACGCGCAAGGGCCAGAGCAGAGGGTCTGCCTGTAGCTAGCTGACTGCGTCTCCCGCCGCTGCTCGCTGCTCGCTGCTCTCTGCTCGCCCACGATGCCTGCGGAAAAGGCGCTGTGTATCAGGAGATTCGAGTCTCCACGCCTCGAATGCACTGATGCACCTCACAAGGGGCCGTCGACGGTGCAAGGACGGTGCCAGGACGGTGCAAGGGCCCTGGCGATGCCTAGGTCGGCCCCCCCTGCCCGCCTGCCACGCGCTGGTCGCTGTCCAAAGCAGCACCACCAGCACCGGCACCAGCACCAGTACCAGCACCAGCACCAGTGCACCACCACCACCCTGGCAGAACGGACGAGAGACGAGGGTCGAGGGTCGAGGGAGAGCGAAATCATGTCCAGCCACACCTCCCAGGGTGCTGGTCTGGGAAACTGGAACTGGGAGTGGGAGTCCACTTGCTGCTGGTGCAGCTTCTGGCAAGGGGACGAGGGGCTCCAAGATTTCAGATCTGCTAACAACGCAGCGCTGCGCTCCTGTCACCTCCTCGACCTCGTCCTCGCTATCGCTGGCTCGTCCTTATTTTCTGCTGTGTGCTTCGCCTTGGTCTTCCCGTCCCAAACCGCCCTGTGTCATATAAGATCCCCACTCGCGCTCGACGAAGTACGGGGACATCCAGGACATGACCGTGTGTGAGCGCCCAGGTTCCAGAAAGCCGCCAACGTCAACCGCTTCCGTAGGATTCCTCTTTTAATCTGCCCTTCCCTCTCCACCTCCCGCCGTCCAACCCTCCACCCTCAACTCCGCTGCCCTGCACTTCACCTCACTAACTTCAACCTCACAGTCTCTCCCTTCATTCCTTACCTCCTAGTCCTTCGACAGAGGTATCGAACTAGCAATCGTTACCAGCTCCATATCCATATCCATATAATTCCTCCCACCATTCGTTCATCGTTCATCGTACATCTGCAGCTTACATTAATACGCGATATCGACTGAGGACCACCCCCCAGAGGACGGCGCTTACTCTCACCCACGCCGCATCCATCGATTTCAAAACACTGCACGACCGACTCGAATCCCCCCTCAGACTTCATTCTTTTGTCTGCAGAACGATTGTACCGGTCGACGTCGATCAATCCTCGATCAGATTCTCAGAAGCTGCTACGTTCGCTCGTCGCCCAACAACTCTCGCAGTCTTAATTGCCAACCACTTAATCCGATTCAACTAATTAATCAACGTATCGTGGACCGACTCTGATCCGCTGGGACCTTGGTACTGTCGAGGCTTGCGGGATCCTGCGATCGAATTCTAGGCTGGTGGAGCCTACCCCAGAATCTTAAGCTTGGAATCGATCAATGCCTACTATGGCATTTTTTGAGCCGTCATACCAGCACCAGCACCCCCATTTCCCCCAAGACATGTCTCATTATATGGATACTCACCAAACGTACGCGGTGGCGCAAGCTCCGATGATGGCGATGCCCAATTCCGCGAAGAACACAGAGACTCGCCCACGACTTGGCAAGGAAGAAGTAGACATCCTCGAAGCCTCGTTCCGCAAGAACCCAAAGCCAACGACTCAGACCAAACGGGGGTTTGCTGATGATATGGGAGTTGATCTGGCAAGAATCAACGTAGGTTGCAGAAAGCTTCTTGGCCCTTGCGCTTCACTAACAAGATATATAGAACTGGTTCCAGAATCGTCGGGCCAAACGGAAGCAGGAGAAGAAACAGGAAGCTTATGAAGCCGGTCAGGCTCAGGAACCTGTGGGATACTCGGAGCCATCGTCACCGGATTTCTACGCTCACAGCAATGGGTACTACAGTGATGGACCGATCATCCCAATCCCACAGTCCTCTGCCGGCTACCCCATGATGAGCGGGCCACCACCGCCAGTTGCCTCGTGCAATCCTCAGTATCGAGATCCTTCCACTGCAAGCATGGAATCACTTCAACGGACCTTGGCCGTTGCCCATGCCGCAGAGCACGAAGAGTACCATGCTTTCGTGGACCAACGAGATTCGCTCGGCACGTTCGGTGGCTCGCTTGCGCACGACTTTTCAACCAGCGACCGAGTTCAATTCCCGTCCCCTGAGCTACTTCCGCATTTCGATGGCAACCAGCAGGCCTTCTCTTCCTACTCTTCTCACTTTTCGACTGGCCTTTATAATGAGGGCCAGCCTCTTGAGATCCAGTCTCCGCCAGAAGAGACTACAAACCAGACTCCGACACCCTTCAATACGTACTCCACGGGCTCAGCGGCACCCGCACCCCAGCTCATTACAACATTCCCATCTCAATTGCTTCAAGCTCAGTCGCTCTCCAACGATGAACATGGAAGTCAATCGCCAGAGGACCATTCTGATAACGCGATTGGCTTCAAGTATCAGATGTCGGAATCCGACACCATGTCGCCCCCACCTGCAGCATCCATTCCCTTCAAGTCGCCTCCACCTCCAGCGAATATTGCTTCGCGTCGGAAGAAGGTTCAGGTCAAACCAACCACATTGGCCGCCGAGACCATGAGAAGTCGTCCTCCCATGGGCCCCAGAACAGTCTCTCATGCCGAGGGATTTAGAAGGCCAACCGAGAGCCCTGTGTCTTCGCCCATGCGGCGTATCGCGTCTGCTGGAGGCAATCGAAATGTCCTCTCTGGCCGCATTTACAAGTCCGGCATCGAATCTTCGCAGCGCAGTCCCATCAACTTCGGTACTTTCGAAAGTGCTGGTGCATTTATGGAGCATAATTACCACAACATTCGCCATCCATCTCTGACCGCGGGCTCGTCGCTCAACAGCAGCCTGGCACCACCAACACCTATGTCCCCCCGAGGTGAGATGACCCTGGTGAAAAGAGAAGGCACAAGATCGACCGCCTCGCCAGTTGAGAATTTTGTTTTCAATGCAGGCACTGGATGCTTCACGACGTTGGAGGGAGACCAAAACTCCTTATCGCCTCCTGAGACGCCACAAGCACCCATGGCGATGAACCCTTCTCATACCTGGACGCACGGACTTGACTTTCCAGAAAAGCAGTGGCAATTCGATGTTCCCGACGAGCCACTTTATACGCCAGCGCACGATACATTCGCTATCGAGCTGCACATGCCGCAACCGTCATACCTGACTACTATGTCCCAGCCTGTGACACCTGCGTTTGGCCATTTCAACCCTAATTTCATGTTTGGGCACGAATCACCTCAGTTTACTGAGTCTCCCAAATATACGCTTTCGACTCAGACTGGTGCGGAGTATGCATTCCCAGATGCATCTCCTCATTGGTCTGGCATGTCGCCTACGATGACAAAACAAAAAACTTTTCAATTTTCGCACACCACCGCTGCTGATTTCTCCGAGAAATAAGCACAGCGAGAATTGACTTCCCCTTTCCCTTTGCGCCTGCGCTCCATGAGCTATACCCGCTGCAGCTGGATTTCAGCTTCTGCCACTTGTACAACAATATCTTTGCCTAGCACGTTCAGCGCCTGTTTTCTTTCATTCGTTGGCAGAACTGGGGCGGACACACTCACTTAATGTAATCAGCGTGGCACACGGGGTGCCGGCTGTTAATGTTCATGAAGCATGTGGGAGATATATACCCAAAAGGAACACGAGGGCGGGAGGACTGAATTGTTTGAGTATCTTGATGGCTATCAGGATTCGGCGTAATGGAAACTAGGGATGGCACTCATGTGTCAATCAATGACCATGACTTGGAAAGAGTAGCGATGCATTTGCATGTCAGCACGAGAGGAACAATGTTTCTCTAGTGTTTGTATAGTGCCTCGAAACAAAAATAGAAGGTTTCCAAATGATCAACTTTTCCTTTCACCACAAATGCAGCTCGATTTCGTGAAAGTGGGATATGGAGGTGGTGGTGAACCTCCCACCTGCTGCCAAGCTAGTGATGGATGCTGGAAATATTTAAGGGATTCGCGATGCCGCATCGAACATCCAAACTCAATCTAGTGATTGCCTAGATGTAAGTCATATCTAAGACTTTACTCACAATATCTCAGGTCCCTGACCAGAGCTCACTCCGATTTAGGAGCTCAGAGGCATGTGCAGGGATAGCAATAGTTAAAGTTAACCCCACCTTCCCTTGTGCCGTCACTTTCCGCCCTGCGAGAACAATATGAAGCTCTTTCTCAACTCACCCAAACTTCCTTTCACCATTATAAAACTTTCAAGGTACGCAATCACCATCGCGTTCTTGTCTCTTTCCTCTCGCATAGATTTGATTTGCTCCTGCATTTAGAACTTCCTTTTCCGTTCCACAATGGCTACTAAAAGTCTCAGAAGTTTACGACCCCTCAATCTCAATCCTTGTTTACAAACCGCAAGGCGAAGAAACCCCGCCACCATACCCCGCAGTGTCAACATGTCTACAATTGCTTCTTTCAAGATACCCAAGATCTCGAATGAGCCCAATGTATGTAAACGCTGCCAAATGACATGGCAGATACTAAAATATGATAGCACCACTATGCGAAAGGTTCTGCTCAAAGAGAAGGCCTGACTGCAGCTCTCGAGGGCTTCCAAAAGCAAGCTCCCATCGATGTACCAATCGTCGTAGGAGGCAAAGAAGTGAGTTCATCGCCAGTAGATAAATGTCTTAGAAACGCACCTGACAATGACAATTGTAGCTCAAAACCTCAACAATCTCCAAACAGCAAAATCCATCGGACCATGCGTCCACCATCGCCTCATACTCCAACGCCTCACCGTCCGATGTTTCTGCAGCCATTGACGCAGCCCTGGCTGCCAAGCCAGCATGGGAATCTCTCCCATTCTCCGACAGAGCTGCAGTTTTCCTCAAGGCTGCAGATCTGATTGCCGGGAAATACAGATATGATATCATGGCTGCGACAATGCTGGGTCAGGGCAAGAATGCTTGGCAGGCTGAAATCGACTCTGCTGCGGAATTAGTGGACTTCTTGAGATTCAATGTCCAGTTTGCAGAGGAGCTATATGCGCAGCAACCAGCGCATAACTCGCCTGGTGTCTGGAACAGAGTTGAATACCGACCTTTGGAGGGTTTTGTTTATGCTGTTACCCCTTTCAACTTTACTGCAATCGCTGGTAACCTGCCTGGAGCTCCAGCGTTAATGGGCAATGTGGTTGTATGGAAACCATCTGATTCCGCTATTGCCTCTAATTGGCTGCTTTACAACATCCTCCTCGAGGCTGGTCTGCCGAAGAATGTCATCCAATTTGTTCCAGGAAATCCTGAGGAGGTCACCAAGGTTGTCCTTGCGCACAAGAAGTTAGCTGCTCTCCACTATACTGGCAGCACAGCAGTCTTCAGAAAATTATATGGCTCTATTGCAACTGGTGTTGCAGAGGGCAGGTACCAAGGTTATCCACGAATTGTCGGTGAGACTGGAGGCAAGAACTTCCATCTCATCCACTCATCAGCAGATATCGAAAACGCAGCTGTCCAGACAGTACGTGGAGCTTTCGAATACCAAGGCCAGAAATGCAGTGCCACATCAAGATGCTACGTTCCGAAATCAGTCTGGCCACAATTCAAAGATCGTCTCGTAGAAGAGACCTCGAAACTCTCAGTCGGCGCACCCACAGATCACAAGAATTTTGTCGGCCCCGTCATCCACGCCGCCTCATTCAAGAAACTCTCTGGTGTAATCGACGCTGCCAAAGACGATAAAGAACTCGAGTTGTTAACCGGAGGCAAGTACGACAACTCAACCGGATACTTCATCCACCCAACCATCTACGTAACTACCAACCCCCAGCACGACCTCCTCTCTACCGAGCTCTTCGGCCCCATCCTCACGGTTTACATCTACGATGACACCACTTCTCCCGTTGATGCATTCGCTTCTGCTTGCGAGCTCGTGGATAGTACTTCCGAGTACGGACTCACCGGCTCCATCTTCGCTTCTGATCGTGCAGCTATTCGATTCGCGGAAGATGCGTTGAGGAACTCAGCAGGTAACTTTTACATCAATTGTAAGAGTACTGGTGCGGTTGTGGGGCAACAGCCATTTGGCGGTGCGAGAGCCAGCGGGACAAATGACAAGGCGGGAAGCATGAATATTTTAACTAGATTTGTGAGCATGAGGAGTATTAAGGAGGAGTTCAACCCTACGTTGAAAGTGGAGTATCCTAGCAACGAGGTTTAAGGGTTTGATGGGATTGAACCGGCCATAGGCAAGGGAATTAGGGAATAGGGGTGAGGCAAATTGCATATGGGATGGGAAATTGAATGATTATGAAGTCATGAACGTCTCGAGTAATCTCGGACAATGGTTTGTAGGATCGGGTTGATAAAATACCCGACCCACAGTCAAACACTCAGTAATAAACTGGTGAGAGTACCAGTAAAAGCAAAATGAATATCAAAATTGAACTCGGACATTGTGGTCATATTAAACCAGAGCGGTGAATGAGCCCATTATACTAGCGACTAGCAACTTCGCATACTAACAATGATAGTCAGTGCAAAAGTAAGTCGGATTCTCGACAACAGTTCAGACAATAATAGAATATTTGGTGTATCCGTCATGCGAACAGACATTAAGCTCTGATCTAAATACCAGCCCTTCAGACAACGAAGGTGAAGGTGAAGGTGCAGGTAAGAACTTTGGCGCACTATAATCACATTCGTAAGATGGGACAATCAAGATTAGTTGGTTAATAATGTGCACGGCGTTCAACTGGAATAGAGTTTTACGTGAACATGGATGGTATCATTTCATCTACTCTGCACTCCTATCTGTTCTCATTACTCACCCATCTAGCCATCTCCCCCTAAAGAAAGCTCACTCATTTCGCCCCCGACTTCACCAACTCAAACCTCACCTTCCTCTTCCCAGTATGCTCCTCCTTCACATCACTGATCCTCACCACAACCTTATCAAACAACCCCACCTCCACCTCCCTCCTCCCCGTCGTCCGCAACACATAATTCTCCGCATCGAAGACACTCTCTGGCTCCTCGTCTCCGTCCGGAACTAGGTCGCGCAATCGGATCAGGCTCTCGACGCCGAATTTAGGGACGTAGACGACGAAGCCGTTGGAGAAGACTTTCATCACGAAGCCTTCTTCTTCCACGACTTTGCCTTTGAGTGCTTGGCCGACGTAGTATTCGATCGATGCTCTGCCCGCGAACTGAGCGTTGCGATGGCGGACGTTGATATTCTTGCATACTAACTCGAGTTTCGCCTTACTTCTCACAGCGGGATCGAGCGTCTCGTAGTCAATGGCTGCCGCTAGCTGACGATGTGCAACGAGATCCGCATACCTGCGAATCGGGCTCGTGAAGTGGGTATAGATCTCCGAAGCCAGCCCATAGTGTCTGAACTCCGAATAGGCTTCTGTGCCAGAACAGAAGTATTCGGCGGGACGCATGCACCGCGTTGCCATGATGCGGACGAAGGTGTTGAAGAATGGTTCCGAGGGGTCGATGCATTGGTCTAGGGAGTCTGCTAACTCTTTGCTAGAAGAGACTTTGAGCTCGAGTCCTTTCTTGACCTTGAGTTGTTGGGCGAGGTCGTCAAAATTGGTTTTTGGTGGGGAGGGGTGGCGGCGGAGCATGGCGATTTGGGGGAATGCGGAGTAGATCTTTGCGGCGACACTGATGTTGGCTAACAGCATGAATTCTTCGACCAGAGACATGGTGTCAAGGTGTTTCTTTGTTTTGATATCGATGGGATCTGAGGTTTCTGATTCGGTTTCGACGCGAACTTCTGGTGAAGATAGAGATAGTGCTCCGGCATCCATACGCTTTTGTTTGAACTTCTTGGAGAGCATAAGGAGGGTTCGGATGGCGTTTGTGAGGTCATCTTGTTGGGTGGCGTCGTCGATCCGGAGTTGGGCTTGTTCATAGCTGAATGCTTCACGGGATTTGATAACTGATTTCGTGAATTCGGATTTCACGATGTCGGCATCGGGGGTGATTTCCCAGATTGCCGAGAAGGCGTAACGTTCAACGTATGGCTTTAAGGAGCAGAGATCTGTGCCGAGAAGCATGGGTAACATGTCGATACGCTTGTCCACCAGATATACTGTTGTGCCTCGAATGCTAGCCTCGGCGTCCATAGCGTTGTTTGGCTTCACAAAATGAGATACATCAGCGATGTGTACTCCCACCTCGAAGTTGCCATTTGGTAAAGGTCTTGCATGTAGAGCATCGTCGATATCTTGGCATCCAATCGGATCAATACTACATATGTCGAGGCCTCGAAGGTCTCTTCGATCTCTCCAACCAGGATCGTCTTTGTTCGCCGGGACTTTCCAGTCATGACCTTCAGCTGGCAAGCAGTCAAGTACTGCCTTTGGGAATGGTCTATACTGAACGTCGTGCTCTAGCAATAGAGCCTCGGTCTCTGCGCCTTTAGTCTCTAATTCTCCTAATGACCGTAAGAAGTGACCGTTTGGGTATCTTTCATCAGCGCTCCATGAATCGATAACCACCAGAATCCGCTTCCCAGTAATCTCACCAGCTTGTCTGGTCTTGATCCGAATTTTAGGAACCTTCTTGTCCATCGGAATGACGAACACAGTCTGTTGTTTCCTGCTTTGCGCGTCCACCTGACTCATGGCCGATTCATCCACATGGCCAACATATTGTCTCCACATCCTCTTGACGATACCGACAACCTTAGCTGTAGGCTGTAACCGATCCTCGCCAGCTTTGCTGTGCACTCGCTTGACCTCCTCCCGAAGAGCTCTTCGTTCGCGTTCAGTGACTACGGCTTCTCCATCTTCAGCATCGGCGTTCTCGTTCTTGTTGATCGTCTCTTCCTCAATGATCTTTGTAGAAGGTTCCTTCCACTGGCTCTTCGGAAGAATTTCAATGACCACCTGGTCACCATCCACAGCTCTATTGAAGTTCTCTTTTCCAAGAACAAGCAAAGGTTTGTCGAATGCCCTCGTGCTGACCGTAGCCTCCAAATAATTGTACGGAGACATATAAAACGTTCCCTGATGCAGCGTCCCGTTCTTGACACCAGTCTGCATCTTCGAAACAGAGTAATGATCAGGATACAGATTCTGGGCCGTCTTCGAGTCCCTAATTTCTCGCTTCTCCTCCGCCGCAGCAACCATATCCAGCAATCTTTCTGCATTGTCTAGTCCGCTCACATAGTCGGTCAGTGATCGAGCCTCAATGCCGTCTCTCTTAGCTTTCTTGAGATTCTCCTTGTCATCAGTGAGCATAACCACCGCAGGAACTTTGTTCTTCTTTCCCCCAGCACCTTTCACAGCTTGCGTCAAATGCTCATCATACCACTTCACTGCTCTTCTAACCGCCCTATCGTTCCTATCGTTTATTGACTCACCGTTGTCCCGAACAACATATGTCTCTAATCGGAAATCATTGAAGAAAACATAGAAGCGCTTCTCCTCACTTTTTGTGAGGCCAATGAGTCGGTTATATAATGGTAATGAGCGATTCTTGAGCTCCTCAAGGACAGTCTGTAGGATTATAACATCGTAGAAAGCGGAAGTCTGTTCGAAGAGGTCGAGAGCGTTAAGCAGTGCGTTTGTGTCTGGGACGAGGTAATGGCCTTGGGGGTAAGATTTTGTGCCTGCAGGCTTTTCGGAGAGGACGAAAGGTGTCACTATATCTAATATCAGCATACGAAAGCTTGTAGGATTTAACAATAAGAATAACTCACGCGTCCCACTGGCATCTCTCGGTGCAGTCGCAAGGCAGCTTGTGCAGAGCTTTGACGAACAAGGAATATCTTGCCGCAAGTAAAGTTCGCGAACAATTTTCTGGACCTTGCCAGACTTCGTAGTCCTCACATAGACTTTGCTCGAGATATTCGAAGCATATGGATCTGATGCTAGCGATCTTTTGAGACTCGTCATCTTGTTGCGAGCTTGAAGGTATTGTTGTGGCGGGGTAGAAATTATTTGTTCTGAAGATGTGAAATTTAGACGCTATAAACGCGTTCAGGTGGCGCTGAGATTCGCGATGTCAGCACCCTGGATGAGATCACTGGTGAGATCGCTTCCGGGGGAGGGGGCGGAGGGAGGGGCAATTTAGCATCATTTTGATGGTTGACCGAAACTTGTTGACTATCGGAATATTTACGATTATGCGGGCATGCTGACTTTGTTCTCCTATCACTACCGTCCAAATTTTGCCTCTGTAATATCAAAATCGACTTGTCACGATACCAAAAATGCAGCAGCTAAAATCCTTCTTCCGAAAAGCTGTATCATTGCACTAGAGTCGTGAGGCGACCGTAGCGCAATTCAAGAAACTGATCACTTCTCTATTACAGAATGCGCCTTGGCATATACTTTGCCAGTCGTTATCTTATGATAGAGTCCTTCAAGTTGCTGGACTTTTGAGGTGGTCGAGTTTGGAGTTTTCCGCGCCTTCTTATACCCCTCCCTAGTGTTCGATCTTCAAACGATGCAAATCTTCTAGGCTTTAAATAACTTATATCATTCAAAATACAAACCTGGGGTATTGCTAGGTACACCAAAATTAAACTAAATCAAAACTAAACAAACCAAATCAAAGCCTACTGTGAGCGGCGTGTTTACTATCGTTACTCAATCTCATCATGCAAAAATCAAATGCAAGACTCCAAATCCAACAACGACCTCCCATATGGACGATTTCATAAGTGCATATAATCTCCAAATCAGTTGATGAGGAAAATGGATGCAAGACATCGTCGAAAGAGACGAGTCAAACGTATAGAGTCTTGCTTCATTACGATCCACTACTATCACTGGGACCTTCACCGTTGGCGCCGCTCATCTCGATTACTTGGACGACTTCTCCACCGTCATCAGCGTCGAATACATCCTGAAAGGCATCCGCTGCTGCGCACTGTTAGCAGAGCGATCAAGTTGATACATAGGATGCCACCACATAGACTAGGTCAAGGCTAGGACTTCGCAAACATACCTTCTTCGTTGACAAAATATATTTCAAATTCTCCATGCTTTTTCATCTGGTGTTTCTTCTTGTATTTCTGGCAGAAGACGTAGGGGTATATATCCCTGAGCCAGATTCGATGCCGACTACGGCGTTCCATCCAGTTCGGAGACGCAGACTGGTAAGTCACTATGGGTGATTCGATGTCAGCACTGGAATCAATAGCATTTGGCTTCGCACATACAGAGAATCTTCGAATGTTGGATCTCATACTGCCGTGAAGATGGAGTTGGACAAGGAATGGGATAGATACTTACCAAAAGCGGTCCATACAGGACACTTTCTCAAGTCACCATTACGCACTGCAGCATGAAGGCGCAATCCACCACATTTCTCGTCTTGGAGTACAGTGAGGATGTGCTCAAATCCATCGTCGACGATTTTGCTAGATGCAAATGTCAGTAGAAGCAGGCATGGCACCGAATAATGGATGTCGACATACCCCTGATATAGCCTCTTCTCGCCGGCGAGAACAACATCATCGGACATGACGTTTAGAGTTAATGGACAACGTGATTTTAGAGCGCCAAAGGCACAATGAAAAAGCACCATTTCTGTGTACCATGTCAGCTATGTTGTTCTAATACGGCTCAGTATGAGTACTCACTTTCCCAGGTCTTGAAGAACAGCGCCATCCACAAAGTCGGATGCATCTTGTTAGGGTTCCATCTTCGGAATTGCAAAGATGAACCTTTCCTTCTTACGCAGAGTTCGTGAACTCCATAGCAGGAATATAATGGGTTGAAGTATTTGTCCATCCACCGACACAAAAGCCTTGTCAAGTTCTGTCCTTCAGGCTGGAGATATAGGGTGACGGATAGGCGATTTTTATCAAAGGGTCTGCTGAGTCAGTCGAGCTACAATGCCCGAACGATTGTCCGCTTACAGCTTGAAGAGCACACTGGAGCCGGGCGTAATCCCTAGCCTTACGTCTACCATAGGTGGGCCAAAACATTTCGAGCTGGCTCCGGAGTCAGTGCATTCAGTTGACCAATCTTATGGCTTCTCAGACAAGGCTGAGATGATCGCCATGAGACGACTAGAGATGGGAGGACATGACTCACTCTCGCCTATGCCGCAGTCCTGTAGAAGAATGAGGCTGATCGTCGAAGATCTTTTCTGCCCAATGGCGTCGCTGCGTCTATTTTGTCAGGCTGGGAACCTACGAGTTAAGGGTAAAAGGGTCACATACCTCAAGGTCTGCTTGTGTTGGTTGCACAGGCGCATGGTGTGGTAGCGCTGGACCTGGCGGCGCTGGAAAGACGAATGGGATGAGTGACTGATCCATATTTCCTGGTCTACCGTTTTATGCCCCTGGATTTACGAGTAGTGCATACCTGGGATGCCTTGCAGGACTCGCAGGCGCAAATGTCTCATCCGCAACAGTTCCAACGTCGTCGGATCGTATAAAGGCGATCTGCTGACGCCTGTCAGATCAACCCAATCAGCGTGAGTATACTTCCGCACCTGCTTAATAGCCGAACCATCTTCTATAAGTCAGCTCTGGTTGTAGTAGAAGTCTGCGAGTAACTGACCTGGACGAGAAATTCCACGAACATGACAAAGCGAGCAGCTAAACTCATTCCTCCTTGCTCCCCCATGCGTTCATACATCAGCGTCCATTGTGAACGTGTTGAGATAGCCTCGTTATCGACGTAAATCAACATTTGCTGCAAGGTCTTGCAGAATGAAGGGAGAATGACATTCAGATAATAAACGATCATGGGAACTCGAGAGCGGTAAATAGGGAAGAGGTCGTATAGGTCTCGTAGGAGCCTGCTTGCAGACTCGATCTCCTTGAGAACGGCTGTGATGTGTTCGAAGAACTCGAGTTCTAGTGTGTTCCGGATGCGCAGGAGATGCGCAGCGACTTTGTCCGCTCGTTGAGCCTCCCGCCAGCAACCCAGCAACTCCTCCATACCTCCTGCGCCGACATCAAGTCAATGCGCCTCTGGCAAAGTCTTTGGTGGAGGATGCATCGTTGAGCACCGTTGAAGAAAGGTGAGAAGTTCTCGCAAGGACAAACCCATCAGTCTAGAATCACACCAGCGGCTCTGCGAGGTGGGCTATCAAATTTAGTGATAGCATACGGCAGACTCTGACGTGTCAGGGTAGAATTTGCAGTAGATTACTACAACGGCAGACTAACTTCCAATGCGTGGGCGTTTTCCATGCGACCCGGAAAGTCTGCATGTAACGGCGAACCATTCGTTCAAGAGCCGGACGGTCAGTGGAGACACGAATGCAAAGCATACCATCATCTGCACACAACATGCACTCCATCAAGCAACGAGCGAATAGTGCGAGATCGTGGACGCGGCTGATCGTACAAGAGGTCTTTGAAAAAATATATGAGGGGTATCAACACACTTCACATGTGGAGTTCACTAAAACAGCTTCCTCGTGAGTGGAACACATTCCAAAACTTGCATCATTCTCAAAATCAAATCATGATCATCCGATTCAACAGTGAACTACTGGAGAACAGAGATTGGAGGAAATGATTGCCACAATTGTTCTATCCTCAACGTGTACAGTGCTGCTGGAGGGCGTCGAATCCTCTCACGGGGTCTGCAGCAGAAACTTGTCTTGGTACTGCAGCTATGCAGATACCCTTCAATCAAAAAGAGGGCACTGGAGGCATCTTCTAGCGCGACGCACTTGACGTTGATCAGAAGTTATAATGGATTTGGGGGCTGAAGAGATTGGTGTACCACTGAAACGTTACTTTCCTAATCTCCGGATCTCATTTCCCGCCATACAAAGAGGTTCCATAAAAGACAACACGAGCACATCATGTTGTTTGTAATCTGTTAACGAAGGCTCGACGGCAGCGGCGCCGCACCTTGTCGCGTCCCTTCAGATGAGGCAATCAGGCAAACAAAACAAAAATGTCACACTCCTCACACATGTCACCTGCTCATGAAAGGATATCTATTTATTGCAATAAGACAAGAAAAGGACAGAACTGCCATTCGGAATATCTGTCTTTATTGCAAGAGTTAGTGGCAGATCACATTCGGGTGAGAGGGAGCAATGATGGCACAGTTGTAGGAAAGCTAGAGTACAGAGATCCCATTGCTACGCAGAGTTGACATGCCAGACAGATCCAGGTCACTGTCTGCATATTACAATCGTGAGAGCGTTTCGATGAGCATCTTAGGCTAGATCATCCTCCATGATCCGAGAGCCCTCCATAAAATCATAGCAGCATGACCGCGAAAATGAAAAGCCACCCCATGTTACCCATTCCGGCAGCAACACCCCAGCCCAAAGAACATAAGAAATCCCCCGAAGATCCAGGACAACATGCTCCACGAAAGTCCAGAGCGCAGAGGCTAGGACGGTGTATTGTCGGAACAGAGATCGGGTATGAGAATCGATGAGGGATCTTTAAGAAGATTCTTCCTCTTCAGCGTCGGCCTGCATCGAAATTGTCGTCAGCATCTTGTGGTGTGCTTAGTCGTCGTCCTGATCTTCGTCTTTACTCACGTTGTAGCTAGCCTTCTCGTCTTCGTAGCGCTTCTTGTCCTGCGCAGCCTTGGCCTCATATGGAGCGCGCTGCTTGTCATTGAGAGCCTTCCAGCGCTCACCGAGAACCTTGCCGACCTGTCCTAGAGACGTGTTAGATAGGTCAATTAATCAGACCGGCGACGCCCATACCGAAGGTGATTCCTGGGTTCTCATCACGAACGTTCTCGCGCTGCTCGTTGGCGAAGAACATGTAGGCGGACAAACCACGCTTGGGCGCGTTGGGGTCTGCGAGGGAGGTCAGTAAGGTGGAGGCGATGACGACAACAGGTCGAGATCGAAGACATACCCTTCTTCTTTTTCTCAGTTCTGGCCTTGGTGGCACGCTTTGCGGTCTTCTCCTTAGGCATTATGATAGTAGATGACGAGTCTGAGGGAAACAATTGATGTTAGCTGAGTCGCGTAAATGATGCGATCAACGACTTGTATGGATCGAAGCAATTGAGTCGTTGTGGTGGTTGATGGTGGTGTCGATAGGAACGATTGCAGGCGAGCGCGCAGTCGATTTGTTGTTTGGAGGGGGAAGTGAATGTGAACGGCTGCGACTCTCGGTCGCAAAGTCGACAACACCATCGCGATCGTGAAATCGAGGTCATGGAACATGAAAAACAGATTGGATAAGCTTACATTGACTGTGGAATCTGGGGCAAGCGAAAGTAAAGTTTGAGGGTTGGCCTAAGAAGTGATCGAATCTCGTCAGCTGGTGGTGCTCATCAACAGATCAACAAGGTGAATCGCGACGGACGACGCGACGACAAGGTGATGCTATCGCTCGAACGGAGCAGAAGGACGAATGAATGCGCGAAAATGGCACGCGTTCTGGTGGGAACGGTCCCCCAGGGCAGCGAATCATATGAGGGGCGAGGAGGCGAAGCGATCCGATGATTTTGCACTTACAGATTTGTATGGTGATTCTGCGGTGCAGAGTAATGTCTGGTCTTCTGAGGGAGATTTTGCGGTGCTGCGAAGAGGTATGAGAGAAATGGGCGGGCGAGGGCGAAGGCAGGTATTAGGTGGGCAAGTCAGCGCGGCGGTGGGCACATCACACAGCTGCGCTAGGAAGGTACCAGCCCAAGCGACTCCCCCTCTTCCATGGGAAAACACCCTCCCCATTGGACCGCTGCCTCTTTCCTTGCGTCCTCGCTCCTTTCTTGCCCACCTTGTCCACTTGCTTGCGAGCTGCTCCTGGCCATTCCTGCATCATAAACAGCCCGTCGTAAGAGTGTGGTGTCCCATAGGCTTAGGCTCCTCGACGGAGACCAACAACAACGTTCAGCATGAGGGCCACATCAAATACTATCATCTGCATCTTCTCCCTAGGTTTGCAAGTCCGCGACTGATATTTCCCTTCATTTGTGTGAATGTCCGGCGTGGTTGGGGACTTCCATGCGCACAGCAACATGTGTGGTGGTGTGGGCGCGCACTGCATCATCACCCATTCCGCGGGCGGCGAGAGTTTTGGGCTCACATCGGCATTCCCACGCTTGCTAATTACCGTACATCACGCGGATGGCCGTCAAACACACACAGAAACAAGCAAACCGCATCTAAAGGACGCTCTGCATCGATTGCGGTCAACAGCTTCTGATCATTCTTGCATCTCAACTGTTGTTTTAAGGACTTCATTTTGATATCACGTGAGCTGCGGGTACTCGAATAGCCGATCTCGCTAATCCTAAAGGGGCATGGTTTCGACCCTTTGTTTCAAACTTCATCCCAACTTGCCGGGTCTATTTCTGCCACTGTTTGGAGATTCAGGGGAAGTTGGTACTTGTGAATGCTCGTGACTTGCAAGTGAAGTGTCAATTCTGTGGTGGGTGCTCAATCTCAGAACTTTGAACGTGTTGCTGTGAAAGGGTCATTCGAAGCTTTCAGAACATATCTCTGGTCATTGCGCCTCCGGGGAATGGCTCTCGGATCTCCTGCACGCCATCGATGATCTTGATCCGAGTGTCTCGGAGCGAGGGCTTGACTTCGATAAGGCGTGGATTTGGGTACGCTTTGTTCTTTCTGCGTTCTATATTTTTGATATCGACGTCTTTATTCAACATTCATACAGCCCCCGAATAAACAGGGCTTCGGTTCATGTTATGTATGCTTGACTACGCGACATACCCACTATCCGGACAAGACTGATAAGCATTTCGAGAATCGGTGTTGCTGATAGATTGAAAAGGTTCTTACTACAAGATATATCTTTACCTGGGCTTAAGATAGATTCCTACTCGAGAACTTCCCTCGGTCAGATCGACATCTCCCAGCATCGCACCTCTCTTTACCTCCTTCCACGAAACGTTCTTCTGGCACGTGATAGCATGAAACGTACCCAGGTAGGGGATATCATTTTCTTTCATTCTAACTAGCTCGAGAGAGTAGAATGATCTTCCCAAACAGATAGGTCTATTACAAACCGAACCTCAGAACCACACTCATTCTTCTTGAGCGTTATGTTGTCCGCCAAGCCAGACTCGTCCACTTTCATATACGCCTAAATAAAGGCCACTTCCCAAGGCAGTCCAAGTTGCTCTCAATATCCCCCCTCTGAACAAACCTTTGACGCCACTCTCAGCCATGATTTCTCTAGCCACTGTCAATTCGCTCTTCCTTGGTACTCCTTTCTTGCTTGCGAGTTTGTCAAGCGATTGTCCCTCTTTCTTCGCCTTCTCTATTGCCTTTCTCGCTTCAGCCTCTGAGCTCTCTCCTGAAGCCGAGAGCATGATCCGAGTTTTCACTACATCGACGGGAGTAGTGACGATTGCAGCTATAGAACCAGCACTCCCGGCGCTGATTGCTGTCGTCAATCCTGTTTCCGTTAAGGTTCCAGTATATGCTCCATTTCTTTGTCGGTACTGTTTGATGCTTTCCTTAAGGTGTTCAAACATCGGGAATTGCATGGCAGTAAAAGGCAGATTTCGAGCTGCTAGTGCTGTGTAGCCTGTCCATAATTGGGACGGGCGTTGAAATTGCTTCAAAGCTTGAATGGTGACTGATGGCTGGAATGCTGTTGATGCTTTTGAGGTGGATGCAGCTGGACGACGTATCATCTGAGCATTTTGCTTCATTACTTCAGCAGGGGTTAAGATGAAGCAAGATACGAGTTCTCCAGTTGCGGACGCGGCGCTGTGAATGACAGGCTGCGGGATTAGAGATCCACCAAAGGTGAGATTTGCTTTCGAAAGTCCAGACTTTACAGCCTCATAAGTAGTGAAGAATGCTCCAGCTTGTTGGACGTCAGACTCGATATTAGTATAGAAGATAGGAACTAAGCTTACACGATGGTATTGTGATGATGATCACACTTCCCACCCCCTGGTAGAGGCCTCGAAAGAGCAATTTCCGGTTGACTGCAGTCTGCGATGCATCATAATAGATTCTCTTGTAGTCCGGACTTTGAAATCGGGTCTTCAAGGTATCTAGAGGATAGACGAGGAGATCAACAGTAAAAGCTGCGAAGGCTCCTGCCTATGGATGTCGGTTAGCACAGGTTTACTTTTAAGGTGCGGTTCCAACACAACCATTACACAGAAACACAGTTTTGTAGAGAATCAAACCAGAGATCAGGCAAGCTAGAACTATCCGTACACTGATCAGATTCTGAGATTTGTTCATTCAATGAGCTCTCATGCGCAGGCCCGCTTCGTCGGTAACGCTAGCTAACAATTCCTGAGGACAACAGAACACATTGAGCAGAACTTACCAGGAGCACATCGGTATGAGTATTAGACATTTACACCATTGTGAAGAAACCAAAACGAGCTTTTCGTTGCTTCGAAGGACGCAAGCAAACAGCATCGTCATCGAGAGCTCTATCGCACGCTAAGATATAATCCCTGTCGAGAGCTTCCGACTCGTCTCCACCCTCAATGCCTGCTTTGAGCTGGAACATTGAAATCCCAATATCATAGCATTGAATCCTAATCCTGTCAAGAACATTCACAATTAGTCATTCAGTCATACTGGCGGGCTTTCTCTGGAAAAAGTCCTCCCCAGTAGAGGCACCGAAGCAAGCGCCCCGCGATATAATGACTCAACCGTCGCCGCCTCCTTCTTTGACACCACAATTCTGCTTTTCAACTGTCGCGTTAAGAGGTACTGCCTCCAACTAAATATATATATATCAAATGGCTTACAACCCCTCCAGATTTCCTCCGCATATCACGAGGGGCAATCGATGATAGCATAACCCAAAATCTAAACGCTCTTATTACGCCTGCCTCTGTTGGCTTCGACCCCTCATCCACATCAGTACGAAGTCCTCGATCACATAATCCTCGACAACTATCACGATCGTCATGTCGAAATTTCAAGAATCAAGTGCTATTTCCGTCATGGCAGGTTCGGTCAAACGTTTTAAACTATTGCGCCTCTGTCGCCACCAGCCCAGACCCAGATGACCCCGAATCTGTCTTGAGACAAATAGAGAACGAAAAGGATAGGGAACGGGTGGTAGATGAGAGGTTAGATCCATATTCGGCTCGGTTCTTCCCCAGAGAGGCCAGGACAGAAAGGCTTGCGGCTATTATTAGGCAAGAGAGGGGGGTGGAGAATATCATCAGAGCTCGAAGTTGGGGACTGGTAATAGAAAGATGTGGTGAAGACTGGAGAGACTGGGAGGAAGCACTGAACGAATGGAGAAGAGGAAGAGAGAGGTGATGCCACAAGATTGGCCTTGTACGATTTGTGGAACTTGCATTGGACATTGGGATTTAGCGGCGGAAATGGTTACCGTTCTTTTGGGGGAGGCTTGATAATTACGACCGCCGTATTATTACAGCTGTAAGATATGCAAAGATTTCAACTCTCACTAGCTATAAATACTCAAGGTTCTAGTCTGTGTATATGGAAGCTTTGCTCCGTCAAAGTCCGGCAAGGCTGACTTGTTGAACATTTGACAGGCGACAAAGTCTGGCACAAGTAAAACGATCCCAACTGAAATTATTGAACCAAATATCCTCTCCAGTAAATTTCTCGACTGTCAGGCCCCATTAGAGAAATCCTGAAGTGGCATGAAGCAGGCAATAACCCTTGAAGAGGAAGAAAATATAATCACGTGACTAGATTCTCCTTCATCCATGGAGATTGCCTTGAAATACCACTTGATTGATACTTGATAGTCTTTGAGCCTGCATACTGTCGTTTTTGAGTGGCTTATCTGACAAAGAATTTATCTTCAACAGAAGTTGTCTCGAAGCCAAACAAGATCGCGGGGCAAAATTTCGGACCGCTCGCTTGACTCCGCACAAAGTCAAAAAGTTCACCTCTTTGCGACGACAAGCCTCGACGAAACACGCGCCGCCCAAGAATTCAGGATTCTTGCGAAAGTCTCGATTTGCCGACATATCGTTGATACAGGAATCTTTTAATCCCTCACTCAACATGGCGGACGCTATTTCGAGGGACATCCCTTTGAACTCGGTGCAGATTGAGGCGCTGGTACGGATTTCTTGCCCATCTTGAAGGACTGAAGACTGATGCAGTACACAGGTGGTGATGAAAATTGTGAAAGCATGCTCTGCAACTTTCCCAACAATAGCGACAGGTGCTTTGGTGGGCATGGATGTCAACGGCACGCTCCAAATCACCAACTCATTCCCATTCCCGACTGCAGACGTTGCAGCCACCGACTCTCACCCGAACGATCATATGGCCGCGTCGAATATCGCAGCAGCAGCCCCTCGATCAAAAGCGAACGGTACATATCAGAATGAAATGATCAAGTACTTGCGAGAGGTCAACGTGGACGCGAATGGTGTAGGGTGGTATACGAGCGCGAACATGGGCAACTTTATCAACCTGGGCTTGATCGAGAACCAGTTTCACTACCAGAAGGAGGCTAACGAGAAGATGGTTGCTTTGGTACATGATGTCAGCAGAAGTTCACAAGGCGCTTTGAGTCTGAGAGCCTTCAGGTTATCACCCACGTTCATGACGGCTTTCAAGGAGAACAAGTTCACCACTGAGATGTGAGTTCTACCGCTCATTCGAAATGGATACAATCTAACGTATTCTCAGCATGCAAAAGTCGAAACTCACATACAAGGATATCTTGGTTGAACTGCCCATCATTGTCCACAACTCCCACCTTTTAACCTCCTTCCTCCATCAACTACCAGCAGAGCTACCGAAGAAGGACCTCGAATACCCTGCCAGTCTTGCGGAGCTCACCGCGAACCCACTGCAAGTTCCTCTTTACCCAAACCTCGACTCCTTAGATCTCTCGATCGACCCATTCCTCGAGCGAACTTGCGACCAACTTCTGGACAGCATAGAAACACACTACACGGAACTCAACAACTTCCAATACTTCCAAAGACAATTAGCTCGTGAGCAGACCAAAGTTACCGCGTGGAAGACAAAGCGTGCTGCGGAGAATGCTACGAGGGCTACGCAAAAGTTGGCACCCCTACCAGAGGACGAGTGGGAGAGACTCTTCAAGTTGCCAACCGAGCCAAGTAGATTAGAGGGTATGCTGAACGCCAAACAAGTCGAGCAATATTCGAGACAAGTAGATGGATTTACTGCTAGTATCAGCGGCAAAATGTTTGCAGTCAAGAGCAACCTACTTCCTGACTCGCAATAGACGTGGGTATGCAAGTTCTTCGGTTCATGGGACATGATATGAATGGGAGGGTGCATTGGTTGGCGTTCATGGAGTAATAACGAAGTGTCATGACTTCGAAATGGGAGATAGACGATAGATATGAGCAAATCCCATTGCCATATAGCTTGCCTGTGTCTAATAAAAAGGATAGAGCTTACCATCCTAGCCTACCTATTTGTCGAGTTCCGAGTACGAAAGGACTTTATGAGAAATAGAATTAGGTTAGGTTCAGATCACTATGGTCTGGAATGACTCGGCGCGGTATCTTTGATTCACTAGTAAATAAACAGAACTCAAAAGCCAAACAAGCTCCCCATGTGTTTAGGAACTGACTTTCCCCTCATGCCCCTCGCAAGGATTACCACCGCTTTTTGCAACGGGCCTAGCGACTAGCGCCAAATTTGAAAAAGGCCCCGCCACAAAATCAATAACAGCTTCCTCTTCCTCTTCCTTCTTTCCCCAAACCACATTCTCCGCAATAATGTAAGTAGAACGTCATCCTCTTCACCTCAATCGAAATATATTCCCATCAAAAACTAATTTTAAACCCTTTGAAGTCTTCATCGCTCCCTCCATCTCTCAAGTACCCCACACCGCAACGACACCCAGACCCACACCGCAATCATGTCTGCACCAGCATCCAAATTCAAGGTCCGTATACCCAAACAATCAGTTTATAATAAGAAGCTGACATGAGGTCTCGTTCAGGTCGCAGATCTCAGTCTTGCTGCTTTTGGTCGCAAGGAGATCGAGCTCGCTGAGAATGAAATGCCAGGTTTGATGGCTACTCGCGCAAAGTATGCAGACGATCAACCACTCAAGGGTGCTCGCATTGCTGGATGCCTTCATATGACCATTCAAACAGCTGTCCTCATCGAAACTTTGACATTCCTCGGAGCTGAGGTTACCTGGTCTTCTTGCAACATCTTCTCCACTCAGGATCACGCCGCTGCTGCCATTGCCGCTGGTGGTTAGTCAAATTACAATACTATCCATTTTTACCTTGTATCTAACATGTTCTAGGCGTTCCTGTCTTTGCCTGGAAGGGTGAGACCGAGGAGGAGTACAATTGGTGCTTGGAGCAACAACTTGTCGCTTTCAAGGGCGGCAAGAGCCTGAACTTGATTCTCGATGATGGTGGAGATTTGACTGCTCTCGTTCACAACAAATATCCAGAGATGTTGAAGGATTGCTACGGTGTATCTGAGGAGACTACCACTGGTGTTCACCACTTGTACAGAATGTTGAAGGGCAAGGGTCTTCTCGTTCCAGCCGTCAATGTCAACGACTCCGTCACCAAGTCAAAGTTTGATAACTTGTACGGTTGCCGTGAATCCCTGATTGATGGCATCAAGCGCGCTACGGATGTCATGATCGCTGGTAAGATTGCTGTCGTTGCCGGTTATGGTGATGTTGGAAAGGGTTGCGCCATGGCTCTTCACGGTATGGGTGCTCGTGTCATTGTTACCGAGGTTGACCCCATCAATGCTCTCCAAGCTGCTGTATCTGGCTACCAAGTTACCACCATGGAAAAGGCTGCCAGCATTGGGCAAATCTTCGTCACCACCACTGGATGCCGAGATATCCTGGTTGGCGAGCACTTCGAGAAGATGCCCAACGATGCAATTGTTTGCAGTAAGTAATCTCTATTTCAGATCCTACCCGCGTAGCTAATGTCCTGCAGATATTGGACATTTCGATATTGAGATCGACGTTGCCTGGTTGAAGAAGAACGCCCAGAGCGTGCAGAACATTAAGCCCCAAGTTGACCGCTTCCTCATGAAGAACGGCCGCCACATTATCCTTCTTGCTGAGGGACGTCTCGTCAACCTGGGATGTGCCACTGGCCACTCGTCATTCGTCATGTCCTGCTCTTTCACCAACCAAGTCCTTGCACAAATCATGCTGTACAAGTGCGAGGATGAAGCTTTCGGCAAGAAGTACGTCGAGTTCGGCAAGACTCAAAAGCTCGAGGTTGGCGTCTACGTTCTACCCAAGATCCTAGATGAGACCGTTGCCAAGCTCCACTTGTCTCACGTCAACGCTGAGCTCTCGAAATTGACCGCCGTCCAAGCTGAGTACCTCGGCCTTGAGGTTGAGGGTCCATACAAGAGCGACATGTAAGACTCCATTCCCCAAAATGACCCTTCGTCACTAATAGACTTCCAGGTACCGATACTAAACACTTCTCTTCTTTTGTCGATACATTACAATTTCGTTTCTTTTTGTAAAGGCGATTGATTGGGAGGCGAAATTTTCAACACGAATAACGACGGCACGATACTGCGGAAAAGCATTTTGTCCTTCAACGGCATATAAAGGTTTCTTCGGGAAAAGCATTCAACAATGGGTTTTACTTTCACAGCGAATGGCGTTACTTGGCTCTTCAACCACGGTCAAGTAGAGGTCGGTCTTTTGCTTAGATCATACAAGACAGACAGATTTGTTCTTAGAAATGTGAATTCAGAGCCTGCTCGTGCAGGGTACCATACGAATTCATGACTCGCATTGCAGTGTTGAGCTCGGACTGAAGGTGGATACCCAGCCTAACCATCGAGATGACATATGTCTGTCCATACTCTGTCAATGAGGAAGTGCTATTCCCCCAATTATTTCCAGTGTCAGCTTGTACAAGTACTTGGCTAGCCGGATCAATGGTTTTTTTTCAACAAGCTAGTTCACGTGTCTCCTCGATTTTAGCTAGTTGGGCTAGATTGAAAGATCGCAAATGATAGGAGTCCTTTAATTTGCCGTTATATCCTCAATAATACTTCAATCTTTCCTTTCAATCTTCCACCGAGATCATCCTGAGTCCAGATCCAACTAAGAGATAGCTAGGACCAGGCCTGAAACCTGTCCCAGGAATATTACTAAGGGACTTCTGAAGAAGGTTTTCATATCCTTCCTTGCACAACAGTACTGTGCCTCTCAGCCAACTCAAGTGAATCCCCAATGTCTGCTGGTTCCTGGTCGTTTTAGTTATATGTCGATGATGAATCCTTCCGAGACCACTCCAGGATACTCCAACTGCCAAAATCGCAGTTCGCACGAGTGGGATGGTGCGGCAGCCGAAGATCGAATATAGCCTATCAATTTGACACATGTAAGTGATCAAGTCCATTAGGTTCTATCTCTACGTATCATGTTCCCATAATTTTGGGATATTCCAAGACGATGTCCTGCAAAGAAGGTCGCTGAATCTTCGTCGATGCCGTCGAAATCAAGTCAGGTTCCTCCAGACCTTCTCTTTGATAAAAAACTGAGAGCGAAAGTTCCAACATCAATCCCTCTCTCAACATATGAACTAGACTTCGATAGTGAAACGCGTATAAGAAGATCATTCAGTATTTATTTGAAAATGTCTGAATCTTCCGCCTCTCGTAGCACAACGTGGACACTTCCTTCTCGCTCCTTGCTCTGCCATAAGCACGTCTACACATGCCTGGCAGAGTCCACAGATGCATTCCGTGCAAGCGTATGATTCTTTGAGGAGCGAGATACTCCTGTATGCAGCGCAATAGGTTTTGACTGATCGAGAGAAGCTATTTTCTCTCGGCTCGTTCATAGGGTCGAGCATTATGAAGAGCTCCTCTTCTTCGAAAAAGTTGGATAGTAAGTTAATTTCATATAAAAAGTGTTGTTGGGAGGCGTAGTCATTGTCTGAGACCGGGGATCGAGGAACCTGCACTAGTCAGATGGATAGGACGGTGATCAAGTGGTATTACTTACAAGCGCTTCTTCTTCATCCCTTGTTGTGGATGCCTCATAGGGCTGGGGGTCATTCAGCGTGGTCGATGATCCTCGAACGTCTGACTCATGAGCCCAGTGTTCACCATGGTTTGGAGTAGGCACTGGGGGGCTTGTTGCGGAAATACATGCCGGAGCTACCATAAAATTCCTAGATCGAGTAGCCCCAAGCAGAGGAATGGCTGGATTTGGACGCAAGTAAGCGATTAACGACACCGATATGGAAACCATCAACAATGTGGAGTCGCTAGCAAAGCCTGCTTCGATTCTCACAGCATCGACCGAGACAGGAACTTCGCGTAACCATTCTGAAGATAGCTCGCACGTCAGGTCTGCAGGCTTGACGTCTTCAGTGAGACGAATACTGAAAAGAAGCCTTGGATATTCTGGTATTTGTGATACGGAGTTTGCTGCGGATGACGTTGGTGGTCCTTGGGTGAACCGGGCTACTATCATCTTGAG
Organism: Phialocephala sp. D728; assembly: GCA_003988865.1. Classification (NCBI taxonomy): domain Eukaryota; kingdom Fungi; phylum Ascomycota; class Leotiomycetes; order Helotiales; family Mollisiaceae; genus Phialocephala; species Phialocephala sp. D728. The sequence goes on from QYAJ01000014.1 coordinate 152,081, forward strand.
AATTAATATCTCCCGGTATTCCCGACCCATTGCTCGAGTGTAGGCATGCTTGTGATGGACGCCGGCAGTGTTTGCTCGAGGCTTAATCTTGAGAATGAAAAAGAAAGGAATTGATGAGAACTATAGAAATGGAGATGAAGCAAAGTTGCTAAGTTCGATACTGAGGATGAGGAAAGAGTGAATGGTCATACAAGGAAGGGACCTGACGCTGAAGCTTATCACAACGACATGAGGAAAGAACCATAACTTCGGTTCAGGCTTCTCGTCTGATCGAACTTGCTGCATTTTAATCCTTGAAAAGACAAATGTATCTGGGTGGGTTCTCGACGAGAGCAAGACTTCCTCGACGACGTCCAGCCGTCACGTGCAACAGTCACACTTGCAGTTTGAGTAACGATAGCTGGAATACACAGCTTCTGGTTCATAAAGTCATCAACAAACATCCTACACAACAAGCACCGGCATATACCTACAACCCTCTCTTCCGGCACTCGCTATTAGCCACCCTCCCGCAAAACCCAACAATATCCCCAATCCTGAAACGCCCAACAGCACCACCGCAGTGAGACTCTCGCTGACCTCTCTCTGCAACCAATGCTGTCTGAAGCTCAGTTTCCCCAAGCGCATATAACACATTTCAAAGATCTCTATCTGCTGTGATCCTTTCCCTCGTACGTTGTTGGTAAATCTGTTCCATCTTGTTGATGTTTGAAATTTTGCCTCTTTACCGTGCGAGAGACGTTCTTTTTTGGGAGCTTTCTTTTCGATACTTATTGGCTAGGAAGAGTTGTGGGTCAGCTTTTGTTCCTTACTTTCATACCTCACTTCTAGGGGAAAAGTGGGGTAAACAGGGAGCAAAAAGGAAAGGAGATACTCACAGCAAAGTCAAACTAACATCTCCCTGAATCCTCGCCTTCAACTCCAACTCCACATCCAGATTCAATCCCAGCTGCAACCTCACCGGCTTCGTATCCGCTAATCGCGGGATCACGTTTGGCGCAGTAGCAGCCAGCGGCTGACTTAATGCGCTCTTATTCTTTCTGCGTCGTCTTCTTCGACCAGAGGATCTTGAACCTGCGTTGGAAGAGATATCCGAGTCGTCTAGTTGTCGTCGGAGATCATTGAGGATGGAGTCTTTGGAAGGGCCGGCGCCGTTGGTGGATGGGAAGGGGGCGATAGGAGCGGCGGTCTTGGTGTTGGTTGTGTTGGAGGCCATGGTAAGGTAGGTTGTTGCGAGGGTGGAGACGGTGTAGGTTTGGATATAGTGGTGTTTTGTGTAGGTGTAAGCGAGTCTGTATTCTCGAGGTGGGGCGGCGGTTGGTGGAGGAGGTTTCTGGGACGGAGGAGCACGCTCGACAGGCTTTGGGAAGAACTCTTCACAGGTAGTGAGGAGGAAAGCTGGTTTTGGGAACCGAGGTGAAGTTGGAAAGTAGGTGGGTGAAAGGTAGCCAGGTAGAGTAGGTGCGGAAACTTGGGGATCTGAATTCGGATAGAGGGGCGGAAGGTAGTGAGTAGGTGCGGGAAATTGAAGATCTGGAGTTGGAGGATCTTCGGGGTCAAAATCAAGATCTTCAGGCTTCTCTGCGAAGTCTAGACTCGAGTAGGGAGGAAGATCTCTATCACCGGATCTAACTGAACGGCTCTCCCTCTTATGACCAGTAAAACAGCAGCAGAAGAAACGAAAAATATTTGGACCTGGTCAATTAAACTTGGAAGAGTAGTTGGACCGGCCAGCTGAGGAAAGTCGGGAGGTCTGATTCTGCAGTGAAGCAGTCGAAGAGATGAGATGAAGGCAGTGGGTACCACGATATATACTCCCCAAGAACTCAGTACGAAGTGCTGTGTGAAGTGGGCACGTGACTAAATATGAAACATAAATTATGAGCACATCTGTATCGTACGACAAGCAGTACGATTTTCCAGCTTTTGAAACACCCTGGAATCCCCACACTGCCGCTGCAACAGAATATCAAACGGCAAGGACCCTGAGCGAAAATTCCGGAACTAACTGAAGAAGCTTACTTCCCATGCACTGAGCACTAGTCGGTACCTTCGTCGTGTTCACGGAGCAATCTGTAGCAAAGCGGCAACAAGGAGCCTTGTAATCGGATGATTTTCGCCATGCTCCCCTGTCATGAATCGTAACCAAGAACACATTATATGTCGCTTTGACGCGTTCTGGCACTGGCCTAAACACTTCTCGATCCCCTTTGACAGTTCTGTCATGTCAGTAATGATCCGTTCGCGCGAGAGTTGAACGGGTGGGCCCGACGGATCTGTGACTGTTGAATTTATGCTGAATTCTGATATATTTCTCTGGGAATTAGGATCACGAATGCAACTGCGATGGCATTTCTAAGCCTCAAACATCCTCCCTACCCGTGTGACGCCAAAAATCATAAAACATGTTTCAATGCTAGGATTTATGTAGTCAACAAATCCTTCACACTCATCCCTCTTCCACTGATACTGCCTTGAGTACCTCGTCGATCAGAGTTTAACATGAGGAGGGCAGCCGTGGCTTCTTGGTCCATGTCCCGTTGTGGCAAAAGTGCGGGACTTGTCAACGCAGAACTCACAGAGGCGGCACTTCGAGCATATTCATATGCAGCAGGACCAAGTGCGGGAGATGTTGTGGAGGACGCGCTAAAGCTATAATGGCGTTGATCCGTGGACACGGACGAGTATGAATCTTGGCGATTTCGCGAATCTTGAGGAAGCAGCGCTGGAGACTCGGAAGGGTGATTGGACTGTGGGACAGGCGTTGAATATGTTGGAGATGCCTGTTCGGAACCACCCATTTCGACATCCTCTTGCTCATCGTAGGAATGATATTGTCGTGGCGTGGTACCATACGTTCCTCGATTGGCTGGTGGAAGCAGCGAGAACTGCTGTTCTGTCGTTGGTGTCGCGTTACTCCGGTTGTTCTCAGCCTTCAGTTTCGCAACACAGTCTTCAAGATATCGAACATAGTCGATGGAGGCCTAATTGATTAGTGATGAGGCATGGTGGGGTAGAAATGAGGCTCACCTGCAGAATAGCCAACTTGTGCATCTCTCCCGTGCAAGCTGGTATCATATCTTTCAACACACCAAATTCCTCATTCATCTTCGAACGTCTCCTCCGTTCAATCAGACTATGCGCGGTCTTTCGTGCGATCTTCCGTCCAGCCACGCTCGTCGACGAAGGTTGCTTTTTCTTCGGTGTGGCGGTAGTAGTCTTTCCTGCTGGTGTCTTTGCAATATCATGGAACGTCTCCGCAACCTCTTCGGCCTGCCCGCGAGGCTTCATCTGGATAATCTTGCGGGACCTGGTTGGTGGTGGGGGTAGTGCGAACGCATCCTTCGTAGGTGCTTGGGCTGCAGACGACCTTCGACGAATCTTGACTACTTCGCTGGCAGGAATGGCTGGAGATCTGGGTGAAGTGGGGTGATATGAGGAGGCAGACGAGGACTTCGCAGAAGATGCGCTGGATGGTTGAGACTCGGTGCCAGCTACCGCAGGAGGAGGAAGCTCGAAGGACATCTGCAGAGAGGTGAATTGCGACCCATCCTTTCCTTTGATCTCTGTCGAGGAGGCCGGCGTCGGCGGCTGTTCTGGTCGTGGCATTATAGGTAGTATATCCGGCCGCGCTTCAGGACTACGATCTCGTGCGCGAGTGGCGGTAGTCTGGTCAGGTAGGACGCGTAGCAGATCTCTTGAGGCACTCGAGCCGCAATGGATGCTGCTTGGTCAAGGAGAAGGGACCAAATTGAAGTTGATATGATTTCGTGCTGGCAGTGTTTCCACGATGAAGCAGAAAAAGAAAAGAGAGCGTCGAAGGAGGAGGAAGTCCCTCACTTACCACGCATGGTGGCTCTCGGGTTGGAGGAGACTTCGGTCGTGGTAAAGTCGACATCTTTCCCACTATCACAGACTGCGGGTGCGTCTTGAGGAGGGTATGCTGTCGCGTGCTCTCCCAAGTGGTGCGGATTGGCCAGAACAGAGGGAGCAGCGGATGGGCCAATCAAGGGAGAGGCAGCAGGAACGTGGTGTCGGCAAACCTTATTTCGTCACGGGCCGCCAGATGTTCCGTGCACTCGGGAACTTGGGCGCACTTGGGAAAACCATGTGCAATCGGCTTGTGCGCGCGCAGGTGGGAGTGGGGTGGATTGACTTTTCGCGACGGTCTTCTGCTCACGGACTGCCGAGATGGGCGTGGGCGGGTGTGTAGCGTGTGTAGCGTGTGCTCTTGTTTCTGATGCCAGCCGAACGCAGCCCCCTTTTCCCGGGACCAACCAATGAGTGTCGCTTCTTGCCACAGCCATTATTGGCACCTTCATTTCGAGAGACACCTCTTGCCACCCAAGGATCATGCACGGATTGGCCGGCCGAGGATGCGAAGCTGACTCAGTTTGCTATCCTTCTAAAGGGCCGTAAGGGAGGACGCGAATGAGTGCTTCCGTCCGTTCCTTTCATTGGCAGAATTGAGGCGACGAAACAAGAGCCGAATTGTCAGGTGGTCTTAGCGAGTCACTTTGGATCGCGCTTGCCGTCTGGACTCTATCACACTTCCATCCATATTGGATAGGGGCATTTCCTCGGGCTATCTCGGACCAGGACCCCATCATGTGCTGACACGACTCACCCCCCTTTTATTTCGCTTGGGCGACATCTCATCCAATCGCAGAGCTGTGCTGATGCATGCCCCACGTCTCCAACTGCTATCTTATCAATCGGGGTTCCACTTCCTTTATTTGGCGACGACCGTCCTCTCTCAGCAAGGCTGGACAGACTCGTGATGGCAGACCATGTGCTCTCACAAATTAGAAATATCTTATCAATAGGCCCGCCGTTGCCGCATGGAAGGGTGTTTTTGCATGCTATATCCTCCACCATCTTCCCCATGCTCAATTCCATGCTGGATCTCGGTAGAGGAATGGACTGATGTCGATGTTTAAGTTCGGCTTGATCAACAATACTCTACACCTTTGAAACCCCTAAACAATTCCCGACCAATCTCTCCAGCGACGAAGACTACAACTCTAAAGTTTCTCGGGCCTTGTTGCTTAAGAAATATAGCGGTAATCATGGGGAAACAGTCAAAATTATAAGAGTAGTATATCAAATCATAAAGAGCCAGAAACGCGCGTGAAATCGAAATATTCATTTTGATATTCGCAAATTTCCCTCGATGCAGTACTTTCCAGAAAGCTACACGATGCATGTCTCCACAACTTTCGTCGGCTCGCACGTATTTCTAGGATACTAGTTGCTAACTTCCAAATGTCCTCTCGAGCGTGACTCCCACGCTCTAGCTCGCTTAAAAAGGGGCTTCAATCCGCCACTGAGGCCATCACAACGGCCCACAATCTCAACACATGCGCAAAGCACCACGCAATCTCCTTCACTTTCCAAAGCACGCGAAAATTTCATGCCTATTCCTAACTTCAGAAGCAATTCCTCGACTTCCTCCTCTGTCCTAAAGATTCTCAGCACTTAAAACCGCTCAAGCTAGCTTAAGCTGCTTTCAAACGCAGCTAAAGCCCAGCCCAACTCAGACTCAAAACCTAAGCCAAAATGCGATGTGCAACAAAAAATTCTGACGGCAGAAACAAACCCTTCTTCTACTACTATTACGGTTGTTATAAAGCTTTACATAATCAAAACTCAAACCCAGCTCAAAATCGCAAGCTAGCTTGAGCACCTCTCAAAACCAAAACCAACTCAAGACCAGCTCAAAACCAGCTCAACGCCTACTCAAGCCCATCTCAAAACCCAAGCCAAAGTGCGATATGCAACAAAAATTCGTGACTAGAGAATCATTCCCAAAATGCGGAAAGAGTATTCACCTGTCTGTGAGCGCCATATTGACCTGGGTAGGTATGTACCGTGGGAGACGAAGGCCATGCTTCGTAGCTTCTTCAATTCTGATACACCAAGCAGTGTGCGGGGGTGAGAATATAGGTTAGAGGGTGGTTGGGTGGTGAATTAAATTATGTTTCTAAATCTACGATGTGGTTCTCGATATTTGGGCTGCGGCTGGTGACGCCTCGCTCGCTTAACGTAAGAAGGGAGCTTTATATGAAGTATCGCTCTGCAAACCCCTGCCTACCTTAGCATGAACGCTATGCCACTATTGAGCGTTTGACTCGAACTCATTGCTGTTTGTTCCTAGATAAAATCTGTGACTCATCAAATTGAATTTCGTGAAAAGTGAAGGATCAGACAGAATCAAGATTGCTACGGTACCAAAGTCACGTGAACAAAAAGGTTGGATCTCTGATGTAAAAGCACTCTCAAAACGACGCTGCTAACTAAGACACGAAGCTTGAAATATTTCTCTATAACGTAAGGATTGTTAGTCTTGAGGTTTGACTCTCAATTCTCTACGTTGCGGCTCTACCCAAGATCGTTGGCTTGTTACTCTGGCTCTGCATACTCATGAGACGGTCGTTGGACCGTGAGCGAGGTGAAAGCTGACAGCAATATTAATTTATATAAATAAATAGGATGTATATGCCAGATCTATAATTATATAAATATCCGTTTGCAATCAAGCTTGAAAGAAGGATAGAATTGACCAGAAAGTTGGTACTTATTATGAACATTACTTTATTGGGGATGGAGATTACAATGTCCAACATGAAGTCAAGCTCAAAATCCAGTACAAGTCTAGATAAATGTTGATACTAAGCATAGACATTATTATATCTTTGAGAAAATGAACTTCGATGTCCAAAATCAAAAGTATGATAAATAGCGCCAAAAGTGGTTTTTAATGTTCGTGCAGGCTTCGAACATTTATCTGCGCCTTTTGATTAAAACAAATTATATCTAGTACAGACATTCTAATCTCAAATACTCACAAAAGTGTTGGTACCAGAGGACAGACATTTGCAAGTCAAAACTGGGTCACGTGCTGAAAAAGGATACAATTTCAAAGGTCAACGCAGTCTTCATATTCACTCGTCACTGATATCCCAACGCCATGCTATGCTAGGGTATCTCGAAAGTGAATCCATCCATGTACACCACCATTTTTGAAAGTGAATCCATCCATCCCATATGCAGTAAGTAGAAAAAACGCCAGAATGCTCCCATCCGTCAACACCAATCAGAAGATATAACCACGGCAGTTCTTGGCTCCACAGAGACACTTCTTTTTCTCCTTATTCTCCTCTGAAGATCCACTCGTGACTCCATCCAAGTAATCGAAGGTGAGCTCAGTGTTCGGGTCGACGTTCTCGAGGGCAAAGAAAGCCAAGCCATGGAAGGGTCGATCGGCGACGTTCTTGACGATAGCGAAGATGCGCATGTTGGGAGAGCAGGAGTGGTTGATGAAACGCGTAGGACCAGAGTAGAACTCGCCGTCAATCTCGTAGGGGTCTCCGCAAAGACGTTCATCAGTAGAGTTCTTGTCAGTGAATTTGTCGAGCGCAAACATATACACATCTTTTTGTTGCGACGACGCTGCTTGGTCGCGACGAGCTTGAGCCTCCTTCGCAGTAAGAAGCTCTCCCAGATAGCAGTCGACAAATTGACCTCTCTTGATTGGCTTTGAAGATCGTACACCTGAAAAATGTATCAGTAGTGCTTCGATGGTAATGAGGGAGAGAAAACTTACCCCATCCACGTCCATCATCAGTCTTGAAGATTTCTAGAGGCAGCTTTCGACCTTGTTGGACGACGCGATTTGGGCAAGTTGGGGGACACTTGCAACTAGGCCCACACTCGTAAATCGGAAAGTTGCCGTTGAGGTAGTGAGTTCTCAATCGACCGATTTTCTCTCCAGTTCCGTGGTAGGCGTTGATCTTCCAGCCACCGATATGGGAGGTGTCCACATCCCCCTGACATAAACACTTAGGTGTAGTGCAGAAATCGGTCTTGCACTCACAGCCGGTATAGAAGTCCTCCGAAACGAGATTGACATTGGCGCTGGGTAAGACGCGGTCGATGAACTTGAAGGTCTCCGGAAGGCCCTCACTATCGATCCCGTTGACTATGCTGATTGGGTAGGCTTTGTGCGTAGAGAATGCTCTGAATTGGCAGTAATGGCATCGTTTCTCCTCCTCAGCGTACTTTGGAAGGCCGAGCTCGTGACAGAGGAAATGGGCCGCCTTCATCTGCGTAGTGCCCGCTTTTGCCTTACCATCATGAGTACTGTTCTTAGCCTGCCTAAGGGCGAAGAAGGCTAAGTCACTGTCAATGCCACCACTCTTATTAGTCGCTTTGGATCTGGACATTGTTGGCTCGGGAGGTTCTATTCCAAGGTCGGACATGGAGCGAATTGAAAGTCTTCGAGAACCCATCTTGACGTGATCGAACTGGTCCGTGCGTTGTGGAAGAACTTCGGCCTCAGTGGTTTCAGAGTTTTAAGCCAGGGTTAGTACCTCGGTTAACTAAAAGAGACTAGTGTGTCGCGACGGCACGTGACCTGCATTCAGCCACAAGCCTCTCCAAAATGTCCCTCGACCTGCCCGACAAATTTTCGAAGAATTTATAAGAATTATCGAATATATTTTACGGACCTTTGACACACAAACCCCTTATCTACCTTCGTACTAGCCTCTCAAGAGTGCACATGAATACGAATTTAGCGAGAAGTATTTGCTCCTTAAATGTCCCACAATCTCTTCGACATTTTTAGGAAGAATTTGCAAGAATTATAAAGTATATTTTACAGACTTTTGGCCAATGCTTTGTATTACTATATTTGATTTCAATATTAAGAAGCCCGCTCTTTAACATGCTTTTAAAAGTCCCTCGATTTACCCGACAATCTATGGTGCAGATCTATAGAAATTACTAACTATACTTTTCGGATTTCTAAAAGTTAATGCTTTGTCTCACGGCATCATTTTCAAACGTGAGGTATAAATAGCACCGTGTTTGATAATAACTAATGTCCCAGCATGTTGCGATGATTGAAAACCTGTTGAGTAAAGTTAGTGAGTTTTCGAGCAAAATGTTTGTTTCGAAGTTGACGATTCTTGAATCTGCATTGTCGATGATTGCCTCAAACTTTGATACTGGTATTACAAAAGATATTAGCATAAGTAGCTGCGCAGAGGTGTTCGAGGAAGAATCTTTTGCTCGGAATGGAAGTAGACATTTCAGTTACTGCTGTTTGCGAACCCCGTCTGAGACATTGATCGAGGATTTTGAGAGCGAGTTGATAATGTCCATTATCGAATATGACAATTCTCAAATTCATGTTGTTGATGCTTGAACAGAACTTCCGACGACGATCCTACTCATCGAGATCTCTGTGTCGGGGGCGTCTAAGTTAGGATGCGAGTAGCGAATGCTCAAGTATTATATTCCATTAGATTTGACGATTATCAAACTCATATTGTTGGTGACTGAGTCGAACTTTCGATTCCGTCGTTTCGTAAGAGTTTCGTGTCCATCGCTTCAAAGCTGGAGTGAGATTGATGAAATATCGAATTTCGGTATCTATTCTTGGTTCACCAGGTTCAAAATTTCAACCCTTATCACTTGGAGGAAATCTCCGTGCCTAGGTCCCTGAATTCAGAAAACAGTTGTTCGAAATGTCACTAGACTCTTCACTCGTCCCTGATTCTCGGACCAAGGTCGAATGCCAGCATATTGCGTACGTATTGCAAGAGATTGGAAATGTCCTTCACCCTAATGAAGGTCAGCGAGTGAGGACTCTAAGAAGGACTTGAAGTATGAAGCGAAATGAAAACCAGAAGACGATGGAAGTCCTTACATAGAATGAAGTAAGGGATTGCGATTGTGAAATGCTGTCGGTGGAAGGGGTTGCATTTCCTCTCTATTGCGAAGGTAGCAATATCATCTCATCTTGACAAGCAACAGCAGAAAACCTATTGCTCCAATACCCACTGATCGTACACTTGCTTTGCCTGGCATGCATATCACACTCTTTACACGCCATTGTATGCGATATGCGTTTTGGATGTCATACTGATACCAAATCATAGGATCTCCTTCAATGACCAGCGGAATTGCTATACCAACTGATTTCAGCGGTATTCTGAATCCGCCTTGCTTCAAAACGAAGATCCCGGGAACCCACCAGCTCTCTATATTGTTTGTATTGAGAATCTGGCTAACAGTAGAATCATTTCGGATCTACACAGGAGTGGATTAGCTGGAACGTCCAAAGGTTTCGAGAACTGGTTTGTACCGTGTTCAAGTATGAGTTTGCAATTTCATCCTGGACATTTTTGCAGGTCTGTCTGCGTGGAAGTTTGATGAGGGGTGTCTCAGCTGCACATTGAATCACTTCTTGACGGATATCATTTACAGCGATATCAACTAAGCGCATGAGTTCTGACAGGGGCCAGGCTATGGCGAGATGGCCCTCTATGAGAATAGAGACTGTTGGTCATAAGGCCTGCTCGCTTTGCGACATGGAGGGCAGTGTCTCTAGACTCTGTAGCTAAAGTCAGGGGGAGCGGGATCGAGAAGGTCGATGGCGAAGCTGCTAGAAATTTATTCCCTCATCGCGATCGCTGATCGTGCATGTGCAGAGGCTGAAATTAGTGCATCCGAGTGGTAGACTCCCTGTTATTCCGCTTCCAATTTTGGTATGATTTCGACAGGGGATCAATCTTCCAATCGACACAGTCCTCGATGGAAGAGAGGACATGACAAGGAAGAACGAGAAGAGGTCATTATTTATCTCAGCATAACACTTAGTAGCCATTTCTTAGGTTGAGACAGAACAATTACTTCGAAGCCTCTTCTCAACGCTACCTTAACTCATGAAGCTACTTTCGACAGTATCTTCAGAAAACTATTAGGTAGCATAAGGTTCAGCAGGTAAAGATTTACCCACTTCACCCATATCTAATGGGATAAAAGCTTCATGAATTCTGAGGGGAAATGAATCATGCATGCATTTGGAGTCGTAAAAACTGCAGCATGCGATATCAAGGAAACCTGTTCTGGACGGCATCTGCTCATGCTCTGCTGAATATGCCCAACTGTTCATCAAATTTCTTTCAATGAACAGCAGAGCTCGCAATCTCAAATCGAAAAGCCGGGGAAATGACTATAAATTCTCAGAAATAACAACTCGAGAACATCTTACACAAAACGAAAGCGATGTAAAAGCAATTAATGACCTCCGTTAATCAGGCGCAGAATTCCCACTCTTCCGCAACTTCATGTCTGCGTATTTTCAATGCCCCTATTCATGAACAACAATGCTCGTCCAGCATTCAGTCTTTGGAGAAGATTGTCTCGAATTCGTGTCGTATTTGAAGAAGTACCTGCATCGCAACAGGTCCCTCAGATCTCCTGATATCTGGTGGTCCCTGCATTAGCACCCATTCGTTGCCGAAATCTTAGCATGTGATAGGAGCATTTGAGGCTATCTGGTCCGGAAAGGGCGAACCCTGAACCGGACCGGCTTCACGCCGGGGCGGGTGGCCAAAACCAGAATAGGGGGTCCGGTGGTACAGAACAGCGAACACAAAAACCTCGGCGCAGAAGCCTATTTGCTTCACCGCAGGAATAGGCTAAAGGTATGAATCTTATCGCATGACTGTGTCCAGCAATCAGAGCGCGGACGTTTTCCCGAAAGAGTAAGCTGTGTGCACCTGCGACCCGCCTGTGATGTTGCAGCGAAGCTCGGCATCTTGGGGAAGGCGCACCGATATTGGGGACGTCACCCACACTCTTTTCCTGCAGAAACAGGACAAAGTGTTGTTGACAACGACAACCCGACGGACGGAACAACAAGGATGCGAGGGCTATCAAAGATTGATGAGATATGACGACGACGACGATGGCAACTGAGAATCCTTTTGTTGACCCGGTCACTTCTTTTGAGGAAGCCGGCAGGGGTTCCTCATTTGCGATTGATGCTACCTTGGCAGTGGGCAGGAATGCCTCGCTGACCTTGGGTACAGACTCTCTGATCGTGCTAGGTAAACCTCTTTCTATTATGCGAAAGAGAGATAGCTAACATAGTTTTTCAGATGAGGCCTTCGAAAAGAGAGACAGGACAAATTGTTGCGGACTTTGGCCATCTGGTACGTATCCGATACTTCCGCTTCACGTCTTCTTATGCTCACGACAAGCCTGAAGGAACCGCCAATACACGCGCAATCCCTTTCTACAATGTGCTTTGGGCCGAACTGAAGGATTCTGAGCTTACCATTCACTATGCTTCCCCAGCGGCGAAGACCGTAGTGAGGGCGGCAACGCTGAAATACCCGATCGAGTATCAAATGGTGGAGCTTGTCAACAAATGGATTGTCAGGTTGCTGGACAGAGCATATGGCCAGTCGCAAAGAAAGAAGAGGGCCAAAGTCCTTGTCAATCCGCATAGCGGCAAAGGGAGTGCCGAGAAATGGTACTATCGAGATGTAGAACCCCTTCTGAAGGCAGCACAATGCACTATCGATATGGTGAAGACGAGACACAGTGGAGAAGCAGTGGGCATTGCCGAGAGATTAGATATCGAGGCATTCGATATTGTGGCATCTTGCTCTGGTGATGGGTTACCCCATGAAGTCTTCAACGGTCTAGGAAAGAGACCGGATGCGAGGAAGGCATTAGCCAAGATTGCCGTGGTACATATCCCATGCGGAAGTGGGAATGCCATGAGTTGCAATCTGAATGGCACAGACAGTGCTAGTCTCGCTACACTGGCTATCATTAAGGGCCTACCTACACCGTTGGATCTGATCTCCATCACCCAAGGAGAGACCAGAACACTCAGCTTCCTGTCACAATCGGTTGGAATTGTGGCAGAGTCTGATCTGGCTACCGAACACCTTCGATGGATGGGTGCTCAGCGATTTACCTATGGATTCTTGGTGCGGCTGTTAGGGAAAACCGTATATCCCTGTGATATCGCTGTGAAGGTGGCTATCGATGATAAACCATCCATCAGAGAGCACTACAAGCGAGAGAAGACCAATTTCGAGCCTGCGAGTGAGCGGAGAGGGTATAGGCATCTCCTAGACGATGATGCTTCAGCAAGCAGCGGATATGATGAGGGCTTGCCGCTGCTGAGATATGGAACGGTCAACGACAAGTTACCAGAAGGGTGGGAACTGATTCCGTACGATAAGCTAGGCAATTTCTATTGTGGCAACGTATGTTCTCAATATCCTTAACTTTATTATTCCCTGCTGACCCTTTCAGATGGCATATATGGCGTCTGACGCCAATTTCTTCTCACCTGCTCTACCAAATGATGGATATATGGACCTCGTCTGTATAAACGGTGATATCAGCCGTCTGACCGCCATGAACATGATGTTCGCCGTTGAGACCGGCAAATTCTTCGACATGCCTGGAGTCTGGTACCGAAAAATCCTCGGATACCGCATCATTCCCAAAGACCAAGAAGATGGATATATCAGTATAGATGGAGAACGAGTTCCCTTTGCACCATTCCAAGCCGAGGTGCACAAAGGTCTCGGGACCGTCCTTTCAAAAAGTGGTCATATGTATGAGGCGCCGGGGCCTGTCTGATTATATTTCTTTGGAATGTTCATGGGGGCGTTTTCTAATTTCTAACAACAGAGTCCCCTTCTCGACTTACCACAAGATACCCACAGGTGGATCGCTTATGCGACTTGAGCTTTGGAGTTAACTTTCTGTATAGCGAAGAGGAAAACTGGTCATGCATAAGCCTGTACGCCTCGCTATGCCACAAACGTGTCCAGCTATCCTTAACTGAAATCAATGACTCCAAAACTTTTAAGGCCCGTGAATTCAGTCCTCAATCCCTCCCCACCCATCCTCATCTTCATCTTCTTTTTCCGCTTGGCCTTGTTTCTCGCACTCAGGTGCCTGACTCCCCGGCAATCTTTCATCCGCCAACGCCTCTTTCGCCTTTGTCCTAACAACCTTATTCGGACTTCCCTTCTCCAACCCCCTCAACGGCCCGAGCAAAACGTCCATCGGTGCCTCACTCTCCTCCTCCAACGCACCAACGCGCTCCAACTCATCAACATAAATATCAATAACATGAAACCTCAACCCATTCGGAACTCTCACATCCTCCACGTTACAGGGCACCTCCTCCAACGTGCCCAAATACTTCTTCGCCCTCTCCACATCCCACTCCCCTCTCTTCCCTTTCCCCTCTCCTTCCTTCGCAGCTAAAAACGTAGCAGCCAAATACCTCCTCACACACAACAAGAACTTCTCCATTCGCAAAACATCAATGTTCGTCCATTCCCTCTGCATCGTCTTCCAAAACGCTCTTAAGAACTCGATTTTCTCGTCCTCTGAAGGCAGGATTTGGACTAGGTTTGCGAGTTCTTGCGCGAGTGCGGCTTGCGGTTTCGGACGGTCGGACATCCAGAGGCAGTAGAAGAGGCCTTTCCATAATTTCAGGAGTTCCAGTTCGGGGAGAGAGCGCCGGGCGGAGAGGTAAATGCGGAGGGAGTGGAGGGCGGCGTCGCGGGTTGGTCTATCTGTGAAAAGGTTAGTGGGCGTATTTGGGGAGATTGGGAACAGAGAGGAAAGGTGAAACTACCATTTGCAGCGAGCTGCTTGATGAAAGGGGTTTTTTGTATATCGGTCGCCATTGTGAGTGGAGGGTATGAACAATAGACTGTTTATGGCGGGGTATGGAGGAAATGCTGATAAGATTGGGACTTTTTCGCAGGAAACTCGAAATATTTTGAGGGTCCGTGCGCGAGGCTGTGATCTCAGCCTTATGCAAGGCTGGAATGCCACAATGATATCATGAATATCTCTCCGGAATTCCAAAAGAACAACGCAAGATTGCAGAGGAGAAAAGACGACAGCAAAACTTGGCTAGCGTGTCCCTTTCAATGAAAATATTTCAATATCTGTTATTCGGGGCCGAGGTATCAGTTGCGCTGGATGGCTTACAAAAAACACTTGAAACTTTTGACCTGCTTCCTGCCTGTCACCTTTCATCAAGTGGAGAAAAGTTTCCTCTAGAAAGGGGTCAAAGTGTTCACTTGTTTCCTTAAGAGCCATTCCACAATTAGATCACGGTTCAACGAGCTTTCAAGAACCACTGGCAGAGATTGAATATGAGGAGATCGAAAGTATTTCTTGCAATGCCTCTCTGGATCTAGATAACTCCTTTTGCTTTTCTGCGCCATCCATGATGACCCAACATAGCGTGGCTATACTTGCACACAACTTATACCACATCAGACGCCAATTGGTCATAGCTTCAAGTCAGTGCATCCCCAGCTTCCATTCTATTCATTAGGAAGTACGCCTGTTCCAGAAGCTCACCAAACGGGAGCCTGCAAATCCGGATGCCTCTCATTATGACGTTAAGACATTCAGGCAACTTCTCCCACCTTATTTAAGCCTTTCAAAGACCCGAGGCTGAGTGCTAATCCTTGCGATCTGCTACGGATTCGGACAAAACCGGTCACCGGTCCGTCCTCTCCTTCCTTCTCGATACTCAAGTTTGCAAGAGCATCCTCACCTGCAACTGTGATTAGCATAGTGAACGAACATCGGTATAGACTGTAACTTACCAAAAACACTGCGTGCATATAAGTTCGCACTCAAGAACTGGCAGTCACCCTTCATCGAAGCTTCAGGTGTCAAGCAGCTCATGTTTGTGCAAGCCATCAATTGTGTTAGGAAGTCCCTTAATGACTTGGCTTTGGAGTTGATGTTGACCTTATTCTCCCACTCAAACTCAGTCCACATTGTTCGGAATTGTGTTTCCGTACATACAGCAGGCTGAATGTAATCCATAATGTCAACGTGAACATCGTTCAAGATGACAACATTGTTCTCGGTAGAACTGGCGCCATCATATACCACGTTTCCGAAGATGACCCCAGTATCTGTTGACGATACCTTGATCGTAGATTGGACGTTTTGGAAGTCGTGAGGTCCAAGGTTTTGAGTAGTCGGTCGCTCCACAACTTTGAGATCTCCTAATGTTGCAAACTCCACCGAAAGGTTTTGGAGAGTCTCAGTCGTTTGGTTAACCAGAAGAACGTCGAGCACAATATCAAATTGATGAACCTTGACATATGCCTCTGCATATACTGGATCCGAAAACCCGGTGAGCTGAACAACTCTACTAAGCTTCGACGAGAGATCTTCAATAGTAGAGTCGCCACCAGTTGCTTTTTCAAGATCAAGCTCGATCTCATCAGTTCCATCGCCCGCATTCTTCTTTGCAAGTTGTCTTATGGAAACGACGTCGTCAACTTGGACGGCAGTCTTGGCCTTCTCAACGGCTTCTTTCGCCGCCCTCTTTTTCTCCTCAACTTGGACCATCGCACGGAATGCTTTTCTGGTATCGTCCAGGAAGACAGTCTCAAGGTCCTTGTTTTGCGCAAATTCTGCAAGAGATCTTACACAGGACATAATTCTGTCCACGGAGTCTTCGTCAATGGGAGCTTTGACGAATTGTGATTGGCCGACGCGGATAATTGAGATCATGATTAGCATTGCTTCAGCCCGCAGAGCATTCGTGCGCGCCTTTTCCGGGGATATTTCTGAGTGACGCATGACGAGCTTGGTCAAGGTAGAGGAGAGAACAGAAGCCAAGTAATAGTCGCCATCCAGGATGAGTTGTCGAAGAGGTGGTTTTTGGGCTGCCTTTACAGCTTCTAATTTGGCTGCAACTGCGGACTGGCTGGTTAGAGCACTTTCGGTTGCGTAAGTACCGTCAGCAAGAACTCTTCTTGAGCCAGTAGGTGCTGCTTTCGAGTGGCCATTGACTTGCTCTGTCTCCTTTGGTGGTTCTTGGCCATCTGTTGCTTCATCTAAAAGGCGCTGTTCTGATGCCAATATTGGAATCTCACCCAAACTGGCTCGTATCCGTTTCCAAGCATCCCTGATGTCGTTGGCCTCGAGTGAGTACTCTCCCACAATCCACAATGCTCCTCGATAAACTTTCCCAGCACGAACCTCGCTCAAGGTAGAGACAAGACGTTCGACGATGGATGGGCGAAGTTTCGGGAACTTCTCAACTACCTCCTTGACAAACGAGATAACATCAACTGCCGACGTATTGTTGAAGTCAGCAATGAAATCCATCAGGAGATCGACAACGCTGGCAGCGACTTCCGAGAACTTGATGGCGCATTGATGGATTGCGTGGATGAGTAACTGGCGGTACTCGTTGTTCTTCTCGTATTCTTGATCAACCGTCTTGGAGAGTTCTTTCTTCAAGAGCAGCACGACTTCTTCCACATTCTTGCTAGAGACCATTTCCATAGCAATCTCTAGAGCTTTTCTCCTAACATCGATATCGGGGCTCGACAAGACTCGCAGAATCTCCATTATCAAGTCATCTAGAATACCCTCGTTCTTCTGCCTCAAGGCATCCACACGGTCAAGCACGATTAGTTTAACATTGTTGTCCGCTTCCTTGATGCTGAGCTCAATGAACTTGGATGCAGCTGCCTTAACAGCTACAGGGTTGTTGGTTAATGCGGTCAAGGATGAAGCAGCTTCGTAGACCACAGTGGTTGCTCCAGCTTCGAGAAGGTCAAAGATGAGACGGAGATAGCGGGCCTAGATGGTTAGCAATGAAGAAGCACGAGATTTTTTGAGGTCTCTACCTTATTTTGGGAGTTCTGAATCGCATCCTTGCGAATGAACTCCAACTCAACCAATTGTAGGAGCTCATCTGAATTTGGGATACCGTCAAATACACTGCTCAGGTACGCTAAAGCCTTGTCGTGGCTGATGCTAACCAAAGCTGCAAATGCATTCCTCTTGCAGGTGTGATCACTCTCGGTCTCCAAAAACGTAGCAATAAGCTCGGGGGCGTCAGGGATCAGACTCTCTGAATGTTGGAAAATGGATGCAACGGCAAAGACAGCATTCTTGCGTACATAGGCATGGCGATGCTCCAAACAAGAGCGCGCCGAGGATAGGAGGGGTTCGATGAGCTCTGCTTCTCGAAGTTTGCATAAGAATCGTAATGTGTTTCCTCGGATGTATTCGTTTGGGTGCTGAAGATCATTTCGAATTCCATTGCTGAAAAAGATTAGCATTATAGCTGCTGATCATAGTGTATATATTCTCACCAGACAAGAATCATCTCTTGCTTCAGCTTACCGCTGGAATCAAGCTTGGGACATATTTCATAGTAGAAATATAACAGTTTCTTCAACGCCTTATGCTTCGAAGGCATAACGAAACGAATAATATGCATGAGCAGTTGCGGCATTGGATCACCATTCAGCATTATTGTAAGAATGCGCTTCATGGTTTCCACCTTGCTCTCATCGGTGCCTTTCTCTAACTGCGTGCGCAGGTCTGACATTGTTGGTACATCCGCCGCATTGTCCTGATGCACCAAACTGTACGAGCTCTCCAAGAAGGAAGCCATAGTGGCTAGATTGATGTTGTGAACTGCAGCACAGTGCGCCGAGTATTCGTCTTGCTAAAGTGTGGCCTCAGGGTTATTCCGATATTCGAAGCAGCGGTTGTGCGTTAATGGTGTTTGACCGGTAGATGCTAGCACAAGGTAGGGGGCAAATAGTGAAAGGAGGGACGGATTTCAATATTCTTTTCACACAAAGTGGGAAACGCACAGCAGCGTTGCGCATTAGAAGTTCGTGACCGTATCCCACAATGTGGTAGCTTCAGGTCAACGCTGTTCAATTGAGATTTAGCGTGTGCGCCTGAGTTCGCAAGGCACCAACCCCGCCTGGCAACTTTGAGAAAGCGCGACGTGAATTCAAGAGCTTCAGCCTTTCTCAAGACACTGCTTGGATTTGCGCCAGCACTCAAAATCAAGATGGCTGCCTCCAATGAGCCTTTCTACATTCGATACTAGTAAAACCTCATTTCATGTATGCGAGTAACTGCTAACATATTTGGTTAGCTCTGGACACTCGGGTCGATTCGGTCACGAATTCCTTGGTTCGTAGTCAAACATACGGAAGTCTTTGGCGCATGCTCATATCTTGATAGAATTTGACTTTCGAGTGCTGGGAGATGGAAAGGGTGCGACTGCTAGATATGCAAACAACTCTAACTATCGCAATGATTCCTTGATCCGCAAAGAGAGTGCGTCAATGACCCCGACCTATTAATTAGAACTACACTGATATGGAATCATGTAGTGTGTGTCAGCTCTCTTCTGGTGGATGAGATCAAGCGCATTATAAAGACCAGCGAGATTATGAAGTATGTTGGTGTCTTTCAGAGGCTATGATCCAGTGCTCACAAGTTCACAGGGAAGACGATGGCAAATGGCCAAAGAAGAACAAGGATGGACGTCAAGAGCTGGAGATCAAGATGGGCAGTGAGCATATATCATTCGAGGTATGAATATCCAAGGGTTGTTATGCAGCGCTGGCGGTGAGCTGACCATTGCCAGACTGCCAAAATCGGTTCCCTTGTAGACGTTACCGAGTCCCAAGATCCGGAAGGCCTTCGTGTCTTTTACTATCTAGTTCAAGATCTAAAGGCGCTGGTGTTCTCCTTGATAGCTTTGCATTTCAAAATCAAGCCTATCTGAAGGGGAAAATACTCGAGATGCATGCAATCATGGAGTACGGAGTTATATCCTGGCATCAAAACGGAATACCATAGATATCAGGAGGCTATGGAGTCCTTTCTGGTCGACAAGTTTATGTTAAAGTCTATGCCCTCTTACCATCCAGTTGGGTTGGAAATGTTGTGCCACTTTGGGACAGCCTTTTTACCATGCCTTAATGATGACGCAATGCCAGCAAAAGGCACGTGAAGAGGAGGATAAAAGCCACAGCCACGAGCAATGTTGCTTTTATGCATGTGCCCGTGAATAGATAACATCGACGAAAATATGTGGTTCTTTTTGTAGCCGGTTAGAGGTCCACGCGACTGAACTTTTTGAATGCGGGGGCTACTGGGGAGACTTTGCAAGGGTGTGGCTTCGCTAGTCCTTCCATCCCAATCGCGGCTTTCGCCATATCAACCCTCCCTCTATCATCTGTCAAATATGCATCGCGCAGCAACCTTCATCTAATCCTTCGACATAGGTCGCTTTTCATTGCTTCTTATCCTGTATCATTAGAATCTCACTCTGCTCTCTGTGCCTGGTAGGCGCAGGCGCGACCACATGCCGACTCCCTCGAGCGCCGATAATATCGCTGCGGCGTCGTCACTTCACTCCTCATGCCCACCCGACGATGACAGATCTAGCTGGAGGAGCATACAGATGGATGAATCGCACGATGAACCGATTGTGACCGCTCCAGAAGTACTTCAACAACCTACCCCTCCACCGTCAGATGCGCAAGTCACCGGTTCAACGGAAACACATATCACAGAGCAACAACAGACGAAACGAATGGATATCGACGAGGAGACTAGTAATCCTGATATGCTGTCTCCTATGAGTGCAGAAGCAGACAAACAAGATGATAGTGAAATCACCACATTGTCGAGTACAGACCTTGGCTCTCCCTCAATGGGCTACGACTTCTCCAATATCAGAGTACGTAAATATACGACGAAAGAAATCTAAAGAAGAGCACTAATTGATAGTAGCTCATCCCATCTTCATGCTCTTCTTTTCTGCGTGCTGGTAGCAAATATCGTGGCACCCAACAATCTGAGCGCCAAGTCTACGACGTGCAGGTAGAGATCAAGCATGTGGACATGCGGGAATCCTTCCTGTGTGGGTATCTACGGATTCAAGGTACGCAGGTGTCAAATTATGAATGTCCAGCGCAACGCTGACCTGGCTCCCAAGGCTTGACCGAAGACCACCCAACCCTTACAACATACTTCGAGGGAGAGATTATCGGCTCGAAGTATACATTCCTTACCCAACATCAAGACTGGGGCTCAACCGATAAAGTCGACTTACAACATTGGGCCAAGTTCTCCGCCTTCCGACCATTTCAGAAGCAGGCTCGGAAAGGCCATATGCATATTCCTCAACTAGCTCAGAGAGAGAACATCTTCATGAGATGGAAGGAACACTTTTTGGTCCCGGATCATCGAGTTCGAACAATCAGTGGTGCAAGCTTCGAAGGGTTCTACTATATTTGCTTCAATCAAATTCAAGGAACTGTTAGCGGGATCTATTTCCACGCAAAGAGCGAGAAGTGAGTTAACCACAGCTTTCCCACTTCAAACACTAACAAACAACGTAGATTTCAGCAACTAGAGCTGAAGCATGTCGAAGACCGTGGCTGCCTTGGGGCAATAGAATTCAGATGACCTCGATGATTGATGATAGCGTGAGACAATACTTGGGTTGGTTGGAAATGGAATAGGGAATGGGAAGGAACAGGCCCTCTTCTCCAGAAAAGATCGGGCCTGTACATGTCGCATCGCATACGGGGTCACATACGGGGTCAATAACGGATGCAAGGCGCCTCAAAATAAAGGCTCTTGGCATCCGCGGAGTTTCGTCGTTTTGAGCGTTTCGGATCTTTTTACCTGGGCACAATTTACTAGATGCCTATTGTCAATATAGAGCGTCTCCTTCGAGAGTTCTTCGAACTTCATATCGCATTGTGAATACACCGACTTCGATCAGCCGTGATTCAGACAGCCGATTTCGGGGCACTTTGTGACACCGTAAGTTAAGGCACACGGCTCACGAGGCTCGAACATTTGAATTTCGCGTGCATTGCAGCTCTCCTCGGTAGCAATAGCATCATCACCACAACATCACCACCACCGTAATGTCCGTGTAACAACATCCCCCTCTGCACAACGCAACACCAATTCCAACTCAAATCCTAAAGATGGATTTCGCACCCTACCAAGACCAATCCCCCGAAACTAATCGAGCCCTCTCTCCTCCTCCGCAAGAAGGTCGTCGCTCCTTCTCGCCCAAACAACCCGGACGTTCGTACTCCCCCGCCTTACCATCACCTCGCAACGCTCCACAACCACATGCGAATCCATGGATGCCAATTGAGGACCCGACCCCGCAGACTTTCAGGCAAAGTTATTTTGGGGGACAGGAGGATGTGGAAACTGGAGGGTTGGGAGCGGGGAGAGAGAGGTTGAATGAGTTCGAGACGAGTCTACCTATTAGACTAGATTACGAGGCTTGTTTGGCGTATCTTTTGTTGCCGCCAGCTGGGGGAGTACTGTTACTTGTTCTGGAGCAAAAGAGTGATTATGTTCGGTAAGTGTCCGTCTTTCTCTTAGGTGAATGGGTCTGGGAAGTCACGGAAGTTACGGAAAGATGGATTCAATCAAGACTCATGCTGATGTTTTACTTTGGCAGATTCCACGCATGGCAATCTGCGTTATTGTTCTCGGCGATCTTCGTCCTGCATTTGATATTCTCGTGGTCAACGTTCATGTCTTGGGTTATTTTTGTTGGAGATCTAGGGTTGATTGGTTATTTGACAATGAGGGCGTACAAGGACGGTAAGTCTGGTGGATGTGATATGGAGTCTGGAAACAACACTGACAATTCTATAGCAGATACACTTGATCGATGTGAAGTACCGTTCTTTGGGCGGGTTGCAAGCAGGATCCTGGATGATGAATGAGCGAAGCTATACCTCTAATTGAGATACTAGGTATGAGATTGTGCACTGTACAATACACTTACACATAATTCATAATCGATAATACTGTGCTATTATTACTACGAAATGATGCTTAGAAGTATCTTGGCATGGCATTATTCCTATTGATAATAGGAACATCAAGAGGGTTTGTGCGTCGCTCGTCAAGGACGCTACCTAGAGCTGGCCACATGCCAGCCATACTCATGCCAGGAGTTATACTCATGCCAGCGGTCATATTCATGCGAGAAACCGCATCTTCGTCGTCGTCTCCATCCATTTCCCTCCTGAGACTCTCAATCTGCTTCTTCAACTCCTTCCAGAGAATGTTTCCACTCAGATCATCTTCCTTGTGTCTAAATTCTGATTTCTCGTCAGATCTGGCTACGATGACTAGAAGAGCAGCGACGAAAGCTTCCTTCATGTAGGCAAAGCTAAAATCCCCAGTGATCTCCGCAACTCTGACAGACATATCCTGAGGGAACTCGACTTTCTTGTTGTTTCGCAGTTTGTGGCGCCAATACTCTGCATACTGAATTCTCTCCTCTTTGTTGGGAACATCAAAGAGGTATTTTCTGTCGAATCGACTGGGTCGCTTGGCGATGCCTGGGTCCAATCTCTCGAGGTGATTAGTACTTGCAATCATGAGGATGCCGTGGTTGGATTCCAGTCCATCAACTTCGTTCAGGAAATAACTTCGAACGTTAGGAAGAATAAGAGAATCGATATCTTCAAAAATCAGGAGACATGGGGCTAGTCGTCGTGCCTGGAGGAATATCTGACGGATGCCATACTCTGGACCAGAAAAGCTGTTGAATGTCTTCACATATAGTGACTCTATCTTAGGAGACGTCCTCTTGGAGATGTCATGCATGAGGGCTTTCGTCGAGATGGTCTTTCCATTCTGATCCCAAAACTCAGCTTCGAACTTTGTTAAAGAGGGCTCAACTTACACCAGGCGGACCATAGAAGATGACCCCTCTTTTCCAGGGTACTCCGAACTCTGCATACCTGGCTTCTGAATTGAAGAACCCAAGCACATCTTCAATAATTGCCTCTTTCTTCTCTTGCTCCAAGATGACATCTTCCCAGTTCGACTTCTGGATGTTGTCCCACAAGTCCTTATTCTTTTGCCAGTACCCTTGATCGAAGACAAGGACTTCATTGTGAAGCTCTCCCATGAATTTGGTAGCTTCAGCTATTAAGTCATCCGATATTTTCTGAGCCGCCGCTTTCTCGTCTGAATCCTTGTACTCAAGGAGGACATAGCTGAACCTGTTCTTATACATTCCATCTTGACAATCGGCGACACAGACAAGGAACTTGTTGGACTTGTACTGGTAATCATAGCATCCGAAGATCGCCCTATCGGCGAAAGTGCCACCATTTTCATCGTTGTATCTTCTTGCTGGGGGGATGAACATTCTTTCCACTAAACCTTGGTCTTCAAGGGCTGAGTATGTGACATCTTTGCTTGCATCGCCAAATGCTAGGAAATCTGCAATATAGCTCTGAACCACAGAGATATGATGTTGGCGATATTTAGCTCGAAGTGCATCATAGATAAATCCTTCAGTGAATTGTCGATCGGCTTTGCAATTATTGAAGAACTCCTGTG
This sequence comes from Phialocephala sp. D728, assembly GCA_003988865.1. Classification (NCBI taxonomy): domain Eukaryota; kingdom Fungi; phylum Ascomycota; class Leotiomycetes; order Helotiales; family Mollisiaceae; genus Phialocephala; species Phialocephala sp. D728. The sequence continues at coordinate 176,132 of QYAJ01000014.1, forward strand.
AGACGGTCCAGCCTGGATGAGAGGGGCTAGGGTTTGGACCCGACAAGATGTGAACAAAGTCGTCGCTGGAAGACATTATTGATGGTGCGAAGACACAGGCTCGACAGAAAGCTTCAATCTTATTCAATTGAGTTCAGATGTCGCGGGAGAGTCTCCGAAGGAAATGGTACAGAATCTCGGTGCCTGGATCCCCAGCCACCTGAGACGACGTCGAATACGAGCGGCGAAGCAGGTGATTGAAACGCTACTGCGCCAAGCATATTCACGTAGTACGGTTGAAGCGCTCAATGGGACTGAAAAAGTCCACAAACATCGCAGGACAATCTCACTGGATAATTTTGCATGAGCAGAAATCGTGGACCGGAGACAGGACTTGATAGGAAGGTGCGGAGGCGCCTATCCATTCCCATGGTCACATGATCGACCAAAAGCACGTTGATTGGGATTTCCCCTCTTCACCACCTTTCCGAGGTCCTCTCCAAACTTAGCTGATTTAAATTCAAGATTTTCGGCCATCGTGTACAGTGCAGTTTTGACACGAATCGGGGTCTGACATGGTAAGAGTTCATATTGCCAGCAAGAACGGAACAAACCACGACGCCTCACCGCCATGTTTGAGTGCGAGTGTTAAAGTGGATCCTCGGCATTTGGATCATCAACCTCAATCGAAACACTGGAAGTGGCTTGCATGCGTAGGCAAGTGCAATTGTGGCTTCAGCCGCCGCTTGTTGCATCGTCTTGAGCTCTATCATCATTCTCAGCTCAGGCTGAAATCTTAGGATCTGCGATGTCATTTGTTTGAAACAGTCTCATTGAAACGTGATCTCACAAAAAGATATCAATTTTCTCTTAACCCTACGTTACATGTACCTTAGGCAGTCTGAATATGCAAGGCTGGTAAGAATGTTAATGTATATCTATCGCTAGCGCCATGGGAAATCCTTCCCTTTCGATTCTTCTTTTCTTTCAGTTTCCAAGTTCAAGTTAACTACGGTCACATCGGATTCAACATGATGATAGCATATATACTCGCAGTTTCTGCATTTTTCATGACAACAGGTGCTGTCAATCCTATAGTGGACTTGAGCTACTCCAAGTATGAAGGGACAGCATTGCCAAATGGAGTATCACAATGGCTTGGGATTAGATATGCCGTATGGATTTCTTGGTCCCACCAAGGGCTATAATGCTAAAGTCTACTACTAGGCTCCCCCTTTAGGACCTCTCCGCTTTGCAGCTCCTTCTCCGCCTGTATATGACCCCACAATTCAGAAGGCCAACAAAGTAAGTCTTGCTGGATTTCTACACTTGTTGAAACAATGTTGCTGACAGAAATCCTAGCACGGAACATTGTGCTTGGCAAACCAAGCGGGACCCGGTCTACAATATGGGAGGCAGCCAATGGATGAGGATTGTCTGTTCATGGACGTCTATGCTCCCACCAATGCTACTACAAGCTCCAATCTACCCATTATGGTCTTCATTCAAGGCGGTGGATGGTCCAGTGACTCAAATGGCAACTTCAATGGCAGTCTTCTCGTCCAGAATTCGGGCATGGCCATGATGGTGGTCACCTTAAACTATCGGGTGGGACTGCTTGGCGCGCTTGCAAGTAAAGAGGTCCTTGCAGGAGGCAGCCTGAACAACGGCCTGAAAGATGGTGAGTGTCTAACTTCTTGCAGCTTAGACCAGGATTTAACTTGCTATCCAATAGTGATGTTTGCGCTACAGTGGGTGCAAGATCGTGCCGATCTAGTAGGTAACGATCCTTGAGACAAACGGGCGCTCGCTGAACTCTGTCACAGTTTGGTGGAAATATTCATCAGGTAGTCCTTTCAGGGTAAGAACAAATTTCGAGACGCATCTCATCACTTTTCAAAAACTTTGAATGTGGCATGCTGACTTCAAGCATTGTCATTTAGAGACAGCGTTGGAGCAATCATCATTGGCTATCTCATGGCTGCCCACAATGGAACAGGACTCCCGGTATGACTTCATCGACCTTCCCTTAGACCCGCCTTTTTATTGACTTTACAAAAAAGGGGTTTTTCCACGCAGCTGCCGCTGAAAGTCCTTCCGTCAGTGGTGATGCGCAAGTAGTTGACCTCCAACCTCGCTATGATGCTCTAGTGAATGCCACTGGCTGTTCGAACAGCACTGACAGCCTCTCATGTTTGAGAGGGCTCAACGTCACAGATTTACAAAAGAAGTCGCCAGTCTACACCTGGAGTCCATGCATTGACTACGATCTTCTCCACGTAAGTTAAAGTCTTGATGGAATCCCTCTTTCATTATTCTTCCCGAGATCGTCCGGCTTTCATTTCGCGTAGACCTATACACGGCCTAAACCTTGGGACATTTTCATCTACCTTCTGAGGCACATAGAAGAGGTATGCTAATTTAAAGATCTTATCATCCAGGCCCCATTATACGAGATGTATGAGGCCAGGCGATTTCGTCAGGTGCCCGTTATCTATGGAAGTTGCACAGACGAAGGAACCAAAAATGTTGATAAGACAGTAACGTCTCAAACGCTCGACGCGCTCCTTAGAAAACAGCTAGGAAACATGAACGACACCCAACTAAATGAAATTAAGACCATCTACCCGGAATCTCTCAATAACGTCACATTTTCAGGAGCAATACTGAATACAACTTATCCCGGAGCTGGTAACGAGTGGCAGCGTCTGGCAGGTAAGCGAAGTTTTCTTCCCTACTCTCTGAGGCCAAGGCAAAATCCTCTAGCTATACGCGAAACCTCTACCAGTCATTCTGTACACTTTCGAAATGAAGGAACATGTTAACCCGGAGACTTGGGCTCTAGTAATCTATGGAGAAACGTTTCTACGCTGCGTTGCTGCCTTTCAGTCAGACATGCACTTCGCAGCTGGGAACACACAGAACTGGCATTACCATTACGATGTACTCGATCCTCGCGACGCGGCCACTGGCAACCGAGTCTACCATACTGTAGAACTTAACGCTATCTGGGGTCCAAATAACACGGATGGCTCACCGCCGCCATCCTATTACGTCTCCAATGAGAGCGGAGGCAATGCCGGTGCCGTTCCAATCATGCAAAGCTACTGGATCAGTTTCGTTCTGACACTCGACCCCAACAAACTTCGAAATCAAACGTACCCAGAATGGGAGACCTGGGTAAGACTTATTCTCATATTGATGTGCTCTTTTTCACTATAAGAGCTCACAAGCTCTGACCTCCGTCAAATGTTCTGGGCTTTACAATACTAATTCATTGGGTAGACTATCAAAGGAAGCAAGAGATTGCTTTTTCACAGCAATGGCACTCTGATGGAGAGGATGAGTATTGCAGAACGTGATCGTTGCAACGTCATGATGACATACGCAAAAGCTCGCAGTGCTTATACGCAACCATCAATGCCTCTCCAGCCATTCGCCAACGGCACTTTTGTGGATCCGTATCCAGACAGAGGCTTCGCGCCATTGCCACTGCCAGTAGTGTCCAAGGAGAATTGAGAGATTGGCTTCATCTCATACTTGGTACTATGCTGATCTATACACGGCGACAAAAATAGAATAGAGAGGTGGGGTAAAAATTTAAAGTATTCAGGAAGATCAGGAAATTCTCCTGCATTAAGATGCACATTGATGCATATGATCTACTGTCAGGGGTATTCAGCCGCCTCCTATATCGCGCATCGGTACCAACCCGTTGCTTGACAACCCACAATCTCATCAAAACAACAATTTCTAAAAACTTTATCACCACTGCTTAACCGGAAGATAAGCCTTTCACAGCTTGGCTAAAGCTTCGATTAATACTTGCGCTCGGCTTGCGCCGCCGGAATCTAAGTGTTCGGCGATCACCTTTCCTTTCTACAGTCCATTTATGGCGAGCTTGATGGCAACTGCAATATGTCCAAGCATCGAACTAATCTTTATCCATGCAATCCATGCAATCCATGTGAGTAGGCGCAAAAGATATCTCGGCCGACCCGAGATGGGCTTGCATTTTCTTAGGATGCACATCATAAGAGCCAAGGAAAGTCCTTATTCGATTTCACAATGATTTCGTAATATTTCTGTAAGACCAAATTCAAGACCCTCATTTGAGGAATAATCTTCAAAATGAAGCATTTTATCGTTCTCTTCGTGTCTATACTTCTCTCTTCTCCTGTGCTCACCGCACCAGCAGCATCTCCTAACACTCTTTCATCACCCAATCCGCGTTCAAAAGGATTCGTCGCTCAATCTGGTTTCAACAAAGAGGCATGTTGCAAATGCTGGACCGACCTCTACATCAATGGAGCTGACGTATGTCCCAACTCCTCTCCATTTTGTCCTTCTGTCAAGCCGAGAGCCTTCTAATATCGCAACACAGTGGCAAGTCCCGAGGCGTCCTCGCCCGTGTGATGGAGACTGTGTCTGCGACTGGTGCGGAACAAACAACGCAGACGCAACATATGGTACACCCTGCGCTGGAGCTGGCGACGTCGGGGCCTGGGGATTCTGCGTAGCAAACTGTAATACCCCTCCTCAATCAGGCACTTCTGCAACTCCACCATCCAGCATCATCAAAACACTGCCTCCGATTACTACCCCGACGACTCCAACTATTATCATAACACTACCTCCGATTACCACTCCAAAGTCTTCAACCATAATCAAAACGCTGCCTCCGATTACTATCCCAACACCTTCAACCAGCATTATCAAGACGCTTCCTCCGACTACACTTTCTACCAGCATTATAAAAACTTTCCCTCCAACCACGCTCTCAACCCACCCTTCAAGGCCAACGAGCATTAAACCTCCTCCACCACCAGAAGAGAAGAGACAAGATCAGACTGTAACCTATACCATCGACCCTACTTTCACAACAACCGACACGGATCTCCCAGTCATGACAGACACGACCCTCCCATCCGAAACCGAGACAACCATCTGGCTCAGCACCGAAACCGACACGTTTTCGCTCGCGCCCACATCTACCTGGACCGGCGGAACCACGATCATAGGAACAGGGACGTTGAGTTTTGGTGGTGGAACAACGCAGACATTGACATACGGTAGCGATACCCTTACTCTGACGTTCCCACCTACTCCTACCCTTACTCTATCCAATCCGGACGAGGACGATGAGATAGATAGAGAGCATAATGACGAGAAGAGGCACCTTACGCACACTGGTGGACCATGGACAACCGAGACTAACCTCCCGGTCCAAACGACTTGGTATGGAGGCGGGCCAGGCTTTAGTCTTACATTTACTGCTGAAGCTGCGGCTGCTACTTCTGAAGTTGAAATTGAAGAGGAGACTGAGGACGAGAACGAGGTTGGGATTGAAGAGAGGCAGATAAATACCGTTACTTGGGGCCAAAGTACACTCCCTGCAACTACTTCCTGGGGCCGTGAAAGCATTACGATGCCGGGCTTCAGTCTTACGTTTACTGCTGAGGCGGCAGCTGCTACCCCTGAGGCTGAGAACGAAGCCGAAATTGGGATTGAGATTGAAGAGAGACAGGTAAACACCATTACGTGGGGCGAGAGCACGCTTCCTGCTACAACTTACTGGGGCGATCAAACAATCACGATAGGAGGAGAGACAATCACGTTTGGCGGACCAGGAATGAGTCTTACAATCGGTTCTACTGTGGAGGCTACTGCTATGCCTAAGATTGGGGACGAGGCTGAGAATGAAAATGAGAATGAGGTCGAGATTGAAAAGAGGCAGATAAACACCATTACGTGGGGCGAGAGCACGCTTCCTGCTACAACTTACTGGGGCGATCAAACAATCACGATAGGAGGAGAGACGATCACGTTCGGTGGACCAGGAATGAGTCTCACGATCGGTGCTGCAGCAGAGGTTACCGCAGCGCCTGAGGTTGTGGACGAGGATGTCGAGGAGAAGAGACAGGTCGGGGTTATCATCACAGGGGGGCCGTGGACTGAGGATAATGGGCAAACGTTCACTGATTATTGGGGATATCCTGGTGAGGTGGTAACGCTGATGGGTCCGCATGGTGATGAAACGTTGACATTGAGTGGGACGCCGAGACATATCACGCCTACGTTGACTACTACAGGAGAGCAGACAAGGATGACGGGGAGGTAGTCATATTTTAGAAGCTGGTGGAAGTGAAAGGAGAGCTATGGATGGACCCATGAACCATGAATCCTTCCAAGCCCTAAAACTCAATCTCCTTCAACTTTCTGGACATTGCTAGATTCTAAATATTTGTAGTTAGGAGAGATGATGAATATTTCAGCATACCTTACGAGTCAAGGGGAAGAATATGAGGATGATGATGATAATGACAGCTTTTGCATTCTCATCAAGAACGATGAAGAGTATACCGGCGACTTCGAAGATCGCGAGGAGATTGAAGAAGATATCGCGACTTGACCCAGTTTATGGAGCAGTATTTTGACACTACCTGAAGAATGAGCGATTGCCAAAAGTGCCATTGATAGTGCCGAATGTGAAGTCTGGCGTGAATATATGTATGTGAGAACACTTCAAGTTCTACTCGTAATCAAATATAGTATATGATACAGCGTGTTGAAACCATTCAGATCCAGGCGGTAAAGACAGTCATTCCAAAGCCTGAGTACAGCGCAATATCATGTGCAAAGAAGTGCTCTGTAGCCTCGAGTATGATAGAATCGTTGATTTCCAGAGATCTGATCCAGTTCTTGATTTCCACTTTTCGTGAGCTGTCAAATTCCCCTTCGCCCACGGAATCGCTGTTTGTGTGCCAATTCTGTATCCAAGTACGGGAACTGGAAGAGTAAAGACTTGGTTGTAAAACGAACGATTTAGAGGGGATTAGTATCTCGTTCTCTCGTTCTCTGTCCGTTCCTAACCAATTATTCAATGTATTCCCTACCGAGCGAGAAGGTTGTCGCGTAGCTCTCAGCAATGCTTCTCGCGGTAATGATGGAGGAACATTAGCTGTAGCGGCTGTTGTTCTGCTTGAACTTCGGCCTGGTCGTGATATGACGTCTTCGTCAGATTCGGATTCATCTAACTGCATACGATAGTACGAATCGTAGCGGCGATAATTACTCCTACTAGAAGCGTATACCATATTAGAGATCTGGCGTCGAGAGATACAGAATTCGATCATTCGACACTGTCCACCACCTAGGTTTACTTGCACAATATCTTTAACCCGCCGAGCGTTCTCTGGTTGGGCATCAATCGTGTCGGCCGACTTTACCCAGTAATGGGCGAAGTCAATAATCAATCCTGTGACCCGCATGTAGGAGTCACTGTCGGGGCTAGAGTTTCGAGAATATTTCCTCAGACAGACACGAAGCATGAATGCTGTTCGAAGAGCATCTAGTGGCGACTTGGGGTTGTAGTGATTGCTAGACACCGTTACTGTTGTGATGGAGTCTTCCAAAGGTTGTCTAGGCACGATTGGAGAACCATTCACAATTGCAAGGATCTGTTCCTCCATCCTAGTTGCTTCAGAACTGCGGTCAGTTCTTAGCATCGCCGTGGCTGTCGTCCAATGACCACGCACCAGAGCAACATCCAAAGGTGACTGCCCTCTGGATTGGAGAGATTCAGTCAAGGAATAGCCCAAAGAAAGCAATGCGCGGGAGATTACAATAGTTCTGTTTGCATCTCGTTCCGTAACCTCTTCTGCGAAACCAGTCTGTAGTACAATATCGAGAGCATTGCGTTTGAGACTATCTAGGTCTTGAATGGAAGCACCAGCTCGAACAAGCCAGATTAGCATGGTTGCCTTAATCTGCTGGACGAGAAGAGCGATGCTCTGCGTCGTCATAGTCTCAAGAGAGAAGTCTGTGTTACTTCCCACTTTGAACTCATATTCGGACGAAAATTGCTCCGTCCAAGCCTTCAACCAGTTCGTAATCTCCGGATGTGTAGCTGGTGTAAACGCTTCTTCTACTGGAGCAATGTGAAGTCTGCGGTGGGAAGGCGCCGCCCCGGCTTTTATTTGAGATCGGTCAAAAATAAGACTCGAGTAGGAGTTTACGTCAATTGATGCAGAATAGTGAAGAGCAGTTTTTCCAAAGAAATCTTTTGCGTTCAAATCCTCTTTGGTAGCACTTTTCAAAAGTTCTCTCATGATGAAGGGATGAAATCCTGGTGACGTGAAAGCAGCATGTATCGCCGTGCCACCATCGTCCATGGTCTTGATCGATAGAGCAGCTCCAGCTTCGACTACAGGGGGTAAGACAGAAACACAGTTCCTAGCCGCGTATCTAACCGGCCCATACCCAAAGAATGAGGCTTGGTTGACGTTCGCACCATTCTGAATTGCATATCGCACCGTATTCGGGGATTCCCCTTCGATCGCTAATAGTAGAGGAGTGAGACCGATCATATCGGGCGTATTGATATCCTTGTGTCTGGAGCATTCGGACTTGACAACCTCGACAAAGTCGAAAAAGGCAGCTATACCTATTGGTGTTGAGTATATTCCATTGAAAGAAATCTCGGTGATCCAGCGTTGCCATCGTGTGAAGAGTCCGCTGGGAGACAACCAGAGGTGATGGAAAAATGACGTTTTGTCCGAGAATATCCTAGAGAAAGGAGAATCTGAGGACCTGAAAACACTAGCTTCCGAGCCCTGGAGATTATGAAGTTCGCCCCGGAGAGTGAAGATTTGCAACCAGCGGACTATGCTATGCTGACTTGCCGTGAATAATCGAATCGACTTCTCCAACAATTCCAGATTACCGCTTGATTCCGTACCCGGCTTAGGAAGATGTTTCCACCAGTTCAAAGCGCAGTACTCCAATAGCGGCTGCCGATCCAAATGGGACTTAATATTGGCATCGTATACTTGAGGATCCGGATCCTCGGAGATAAAGTCGAATTTGTTATATGATAAGTATGTGAGACACACAGCTGCGCAGTAGGAGCTGGATCTTCTCGCAACAAACATGGGATTATCGGATCTCATAAACCATCCATTATCTCGAGCAGCGCGTGAGAAGAACTCGATGGCAGAAGCATGTAAGAAGCGAACTACGCCATTTGCTTCATCAGTCTCCAGAAGAGGACCACAGTAGTCGTGTATGAATTTTTCGATGTTCGGTATAGATCTCAAGGCATTGTGCTGAGCGTTGCCCGGATCAATAGACAACCCCACGTTCAACTCCTTCAATGACAACGGGCGCGCGCTAGAGAATGTCCATTGTAGTATTTTGCATGCCATTGAGCGTCGGCTTGGCGGAAGAGAGTCAATACGTCTTAGAAGGCGCTCATACACGGATTCCAAGCCACTTGGTAGTTCGTTCAGAGCGGCTAGAATATCTTCAAACGTAGCTTGTTGCGAGAGATATTCGATCGTGAGTTTGACCCAAAGGAACATGCCTCTTGCTTTGTCTATGAGGAGACCGGCTATCTGCTTGGAAGAGCTTGGATCTAGATCAAGCTCCTGGCATTTCGTCTCCGCATAACTTTCTAAATCTTCCAGGGTGTGGCTGGGGACAATTGAGATGCTCGGTGTCATCGCACCTAGATGCATGCCTCGCTCGATCCAGGACTCCCACCGACTGCTGACAAGAATCTTAGCATAATCTGCAGGGTCCCATAATGCTCTTTGCATATCTATGGAGCTTGCATCACATTCGTCAAGGCCGTCGATGACCAGATAGGAGGCGTCTCCATGCTTGACAAGAAGTGTCAGCGCTCTTTGGTATGCTTGGAGAGGCGTGTCAGTGGCTACTGTCTCAAGATAAATGTTGTAGACATCATCTATAAGATGCGGTTTTTTGAGCAGCAATTGCCAGGTCAACGTGCGTACAACCCGAGCCAGGTCGCTTCTATCAGGATCTTCGACATTGCAGAAGAAGTAAGCTACAGAATGTTCTGTATCAAGTTGTTCTATAACCCGAGTAGCCAAAGTTGATTTACCACAACCAGGTGGACCCTGTATCCAGAAGAAGCCGCCGCGACTGCTCCTTTTCCATGATGTAAATTTCGAGTTCTGGTCAATCCATTCACATGAATGCTTGATGCGCACTAGCCTTTTGCGGTCAAATTCATCTGCCATAGGCACTGGGTCAAGCCACTCATTCAAGCTTTGTCTGTATCGTTCCGAAACAGACCCCGACCTGTTTGCCGTACTGTAACCGAGTGTCTCTCGAACTTGGTGGTCACGACTTGTTTCTCGAATCATGTTGACAATAGCAGAGCTGGTAGATATGTAACGCTGGCTTGTTGAATCCGAGAAACGGCATATGCCTCTATGATCCGAGTGAATGGGTAGAAAGTGTTCGTTTGGGAGCTTTAAATGAGCAGATTCCTTTTCGACAATCTTCAATTGGAGGTGTCAGTACACAGCTTTGAGAATAGGCAAGATATAAATGAAGAAGTTTTGACGAAGAGCCTCTTACTCGGCAGTTCAACAATGGGAACTTTTCAGTTTCGTAAAAGGTAAGGACCTGCAGCGAATCGCATTGTGCCTTGAACTTTTCGGATAAGGAACCTAGGAATTTTGAATCTTTTCGAAGAAGCAAGAGCAAGTCTTTGTTGGTCCTCGTCCCAAAGCTCACGATATTGAGAAGTTTCCCGGCATATGATGCCCAGAAGGCAACATCAGACCCTCCGTGTGGTGTACCCATAAAGACAACTCCAAGAAAATTGTCAATCATTTTACGATATATGGGATCGCTGTGACAGATGCTTAATGCCTAGATAAGAAGACCTTTGAGCATGTCGCATGTGAGACTATCTCCGCCTGACATACCTGCTTGAACAATAAGCCACCCAAACTGTGGCAGATGAAGACCATAGGGCGTGCTTGTTCTACTTGGGAAACACGGGAAGATTTGGCCCTGTGCAAGAAATTTCGCGCAAAATCATCAAGTTCAGCTGATGACTTGGAGAAGGCAACAGTAGCATCATATCCATATGTGAAGACTCTGGCCTCGGGAAGCTGATTAGGAAGGAAGTCTCGAAGCCAGAGCTTTCCATCTTCAGTCCATGTTTTGAACTTGTCGCCTCCGAGACCATGAATGGCAAATATGCTAGCTTTGGTCAGCTGGAAGCTTGAGATTGCGAAAGGAGGTGATCATACTCCACGCAGTTCTCGGTATCAGAACTCTTGGGCACAAGAGGCCACAACCCTTCTTTTTCCTGCCCAGCGAACAGTGGCATAATAGCAATTTGCAAAAAGACTCGCACGAGATTTCAGATCATGGTAATTGAAGTTCTTCTCGGAAGCACGAGGCTGAGACCACTATGCTTGCTTTTTGAAGCTGAGTGAATTTGAAGCGGGGAACGTTGATGCAACTACCGAATTCATGGCCAATGAAGCGCTTCCTTGGCAGCTACCAGAGGCCAGGAGGAATGAACAGATGCCCTGCTATTTCAAAACATCTCCAGCAGCACACAGAGATACTTGTACATGTCCATCATGACACATGCCGCGATCCTGGAGGGATGCGAGAATTAGCATGCGACATATCATGATGCACCATGTTGAACTTCACAATCATTGAATCGAAAACAAAATAGAACAAATTAGTAACAAAGACTGGGTACGAAGGTTGAAGCTAGATACATCGGATTGAAGTGATGGAGGAAAGTTTTGATGCTTAATTAGGAATTGATCACCTGCAAATATGTAGAACTAGTCCGTGCACGCTGTTATCTCTCCGCTCTCCAACATGAGGGAAGACATTGGAATTTTTTAATTTTAATTTTACTTTTTACTGTTTAGAAAGTCCATCACCGCTTTTCAGAATGAGGAAGTAAGACCAGAATGCGAACATTAGAACAGACTTCCAAAAGTAGCTGACCAGAAATGAGGCCGAGGGCGAAAAGCACTTTTGAAATCTACAGTAGGAACAGACATCGAATCGCCATGCTGAGTGGTGCATAAATTTCGCTCACAAAAGGGGCTTTAATATGCTGTGTGTTTGATCAGTCGCTCAAATAGATTGCTTGTAATGTTCGGTCCATAGATAGCGAGGAAGATAATAAAGAAGCTTTTGGTGTGCCCATTTTACTTATGTACAGACCAAACCAGGGGAAGAAACTACAGTATACAAGTATACGCGTCCGCCCAATCCAACCAGACCACCATCCATGCACCGTTCCCCGATTCCAGTTACCATATACAACGTAAGCCTATTCGTTCCCTAAAGGTATACATTTACTCCGCTTCAGACTTTGCCTGACTCCGTGTCTTCCTTGCCGCCCTACCAACAGCAGGTTGCTTCTTCTCTTTCTTTGGCGCCTTCTCACTATTCGCTCGGCCCTTTGGTCGCCCAGGCTTCTTCTTCTCCCCGTTCGCCTTCGCAGGAGCTGCGGTACCATTGGACGTTTTCTGCTTCTTAGCATCATCTCCCTCCTCGCCATCTTTCTTCTCTTCAGCTGCGTCAGCCTTTTCATCAGCTTTTCGCTTATCGCCAGCTTGTGCATCATCCTTCTTTTCCTCCTCCTTTTCCCCATCTCCTTTCTCCTTCTCTTCCTCTTCTTTCTTCTCTTCTTGCGCACGCTCGCCATTCGTATTGTCATTATTGGTACTAGAGCCCTCGGCCTTCTCTTCAACGGTCAACTCATTGGCAGTCTTAACGACATCGTTTCCGCTTCGCTCGATGTGCACGGCGGGATTGTTCTCGTCACCAGTCTTACTGATATCGTTTCCGCGGTGCGATGTGACGGTGACTTCGCCGGGTTTGACTTCGGCGGCAGTACCGGAGGGGTGCGATCCGTTCCAGTTCCAGGTAACTAGAAAGGTCTATATTAGTAAAAGTTGAGTGGTTGGGGTAGAGGCCGACGGTAGAGCTGTATACTAGAAGAGATGGAGAAGGAATGATAGATGGGCTCAGATGCCGGAAACAAGGGACATTGGGAATTACAGCCAGCAGCATGGAAGTCTGGTGGATCCACAGGGAATCGAATACCACGAGGAATATCGCCAAGGAATTCAGTGACTACTGGTTTGCGCGTGGGAAATGGCTCTTCCGCCATGATGGCTAATAGCTATTGTCGCCGAGCCTCGTAGACTTCACTGGGTATAATGACGATGTTGAATGCATTATGGGTGGGGGCATCGAGGACCAGGGATCTCCTTTGAGGATGCTCGCAGAAAGGAAAGAACGCTCGTACCTTTGTCTCCTTCCTGCACTTGTTCAGACATATCGGATGACGTGGGTATTGATATCTCAGTTTAAATATGGTAACAATTGAGAGGTATATTATCGCGAGATGGATTTGGCGATGTAGGAAATTTAATTGAGGCGTTCGCGCAATGAAAATTGATGACTTGCGACAGGAAGGAAAAGAAGCAGTGATGAAGTGACGTTCAAAAGAGGAGGTCGCTACTCGCCAGTCGCTCATATGACGCTATCCAGGGCTATCACGAGCTATTTGAAGATCGAGGTACCACAGCAAGGAATCTGCAGCGCTTGGGGCGACGGAAGAGACTGGGCCAATGGGAGAGCGAGGACGCGGAGAGAAGGGATGAAGCCACAGCTGATGTGTGGGCACTGTGGGGACCTGAAGGGCTGAAGCATGCGACTGGGAAGACCGGATCCGATGTGTGGAAGCTGGCGCGAGTTTGCGGGGAAATCCTCCTGAGCGAGATGCGTCTCGGGTCTGGACTTGGGCAACTGAGTCGAAACAGCCTTTTTACCCTTATGCCGCGATGTACGCAATGAGCGGGAACTTTGTACCACGGCTACCTGTGAGAGCGTATGGCTAATCTGGCCTTGGTGATGGTGATGACGATCATGTCATGAATGGGAAGCTTACCACAGACTATAACCTGTAATATAATCCCGTCTCACTATGCAAATTGAGAGTCTACTAGGTCTCCCGTCTGCTCTGCTTACCGAACTTGGTCATAGCAAGCTATGTCCGTGCCTCTTCGCCTGCAACGTGAGATGCGGGATGACTGAGGCACCAACTAATGTAGGTCATCTCACAGATATGTTACAAAAGGGGGGTACGACAATGGAAGTACTGAAGTGAGATGAAAATTCGAACGAGAAAGGGGGACGTCATCTTGCCAGTACGGTTGACGAGAAGAGTTCACTGTGAACACCTCGTGACCAATATGGCGGGAACTTCCGTGGACATGGATCACCGTCACTGCACAAGTCATTGAGATGATATTGTGGCATCGCAAATCTGCAGTCAATTTCATTTCGAGTTTGACCCTTCCATCACTGAGCCCTTAACAATCCATTCGCATCGCAATTGCATTTGAGTACATCAGCGGCCAGCCAATGGCCAGCCCAGCCACACCATTCTTCCCGTTCAAATTTCATGACCATCGCCTGCCCATGAAAACTTTAAAAGGACCAAATTCGAAAAAATCAGTCAGAGCCAGTCCGCCCCAATGCCCTAGACGGCGACCGATAAGATGCATTTGCTTTTTAACTTTAGGTGTTGAGTTTGCGCGTGGTTCGACGTCCTCCATCCAGAGCAGCAGAGAAGAAAAGGAAACTAGTTGAAAACAGAGTAGTGAGAGCCGCCCCGAGAAACAAATTACAGACACCATGAGCGGCTACCCCGTGCGAGCCCACAAGCATGATTGTGACCAGATGTGGAGAGCATGAATGACCATTCCCATATCAACCTGATTTCTTTTACCCAAGTACGAGTACGAGTTGCGCGAGTGAAAAGCAGAGAAGAAAATTGGAAGATGGTAGTAGTAACACAAGTTTGGTAGAAATTACAACCCAAATTGACGAGGCGGCAATCTACCAGGACGTGTTGCTACAAGTCAGGTCGAATTAGTGTCCGTAGTTGCCACCCCATCCTCCGCGCTGTTGGTTGTTACCATAGTAATTGCCTCCTCCGAAGCCTTGGTAACCTCCGTATTGGCTGTTTTGGTGGCCTTGACCAGGGGTCTGATGACCTCCAGCAGCGCCTAGACCGCCATACTGACTGCCTGTTTGACTACCATGAAGACCATGTCCTTGCTGGAGATGGGCTGGGTAGCCGCCATATCCACCCTGCTGTGATTGCGGGGGAGGAAGGACGGAACCAGGTGCTGTGTTGGTGGCAGAACCTGGTCGACCAGCTTGGGACAATGATGGACTTGGGCCATTGGCGGTCTTCGAATCACCAAACGGCTTCAAATCATCACTGGCGCCTGGTTGAGAACCTTGCTGGGCGTTGTAGTGTTGTTGGCCTTGACCTTGGTATGACGAGCCACGGCCAAATGCATCATGAGCCCCACTAAATGCTCCACTGCCTCCAAGACTTTGAGGTGTCTGAGAAGACTGAGCAGACCCAGCACGTCCATAGTCCGATAGGCCTCCTAGTGCGCTATCACGGCCGTGCAATGAAGATGCTCCAAACCCGCCTGCAGCTGGTGAGGCTGCATGATCGTATGGAGCCGCTGGGGACATTCCATAGGCTTGGTAGGGTTGATGAAGTCCGCCCTTCGCACCGTAGGGTCCACCAGGATAGTTCCCCCCGTACTGTTGATACTGGTTCATGTACGCAGCATAGTATGGGCTGGAGTAGTAAGGGTGACCATATGGATATGGCTGTTGCTGATGGCCAGGCTGTGGTTGAGCGCTTTGACTGGTGCCGGGTTGCTGACTTTGAGCGACAGGGTTTGGGGTAGTGTGGCCACTGGTTTGAGCCTCTCCAGCTGTCGCATAACGTGACTGAGTTTGCTGAGCAGTACTTTGGGGGAATTGAGATGAGTTTTCGGATTGTGGTCCATTGTACCCGCTGAACGATCGTTGCTGAGAAGCAGGGCCCTCCTGGCTTTGAGCGCCTTGCTGCATGCCATACTGATTATAATAATTGTTGTAGGCATTTCGTTGTTGAGGATCTGCGGTGTAGTATGAGGAGAATTGGTCGGGGGCTGAAGAGAAGGTACCAGTTTGTGTTTGTGGTTGCGATTGGGATTGCTGGCTTTGATAACCTTCAAATGGACTCTGTGTTGACGGAGCCTGCTGACTGAAGGCATCATAGGGCTTGGGTGGCAAAGCTGACTCCTGAGTGCCAGTCGGACCATATCGACCATACTGGCTCATTTGCGAGGATCCTGGAGCTGCTTGTTGAGCAGTACTTTGAGCACTTTGCAATGGGGCAGGAGATGGGAGACCAGGAGCAGCAGATGGGTGAGTTGCTGCTGGCAAGCCTGCCGTTTGCTTGGGCGTGGGGAAAGCTTCTGGAACAGCTGCGGGCTGTTGTGGTGCCGGAGGAAGAGAAGCCCGAGGAGCAACTGGAGAGTGTTGGGGTGGTTGCGCACGCGTTTCTGCCTCCTCTCGTTCACCATCAACATCCTCCTCACCCGTGCCGTTCAGATTAAAAGCACCAAATTGCACAGCTGCGCGGTCTACCTCACGATTGCCTGGCATGCGAACAGCTTCTTCTTGGTCGAGGATGCGTCGGTTATAGCTCGAGGTACGGCCAGATGTTCCGGTTGCCTTCAAAGCCGACGCCTGGAACCCGCTCGTTGGAGGACGCACAGCTTGAGCTTGATTTGATTGCAGTGCGGAATATGGTGTAGTAGCGGCGCTTCGTGGATCCCATGAGCTGGCTGCTGTGCTAGCTGCAGTAGCAGTAGGAGCGGGGTTAGAGGTATCAGGAAGTTGGTCCAGGTTGACTTCAGTAAGCTCATCTTTAGAGGGTGTGATTGTAAGTTCTGGTTCTTCGACTGGGGCAGCTTCAACAGGAGGTGTCTCGACGACTTCGACGGGTTCGGCTTCGGGAATAGGGGCTTCGGGTTCTTCCTTCACAACTGGTTCAAGAGCCTCCTCAGGCTTCACAGGCTCGGAAGGTCTACAATCGTGTCAGTAAGTATATGAGATAAACAGGACGTCAGGACAAACTTCTCAACAACCGGCTCTGGTGCCTTCTTTGGAGCAGGCGCAGCTGCGGGTTTTGCGAACATGCTGGCCCAGCTCTTCTTTACGCCATCTGGAATGATGCTTGAGGTCGTGGTAGAGGTAGTCGTAGCAGCAGCTGTTGTAGCCCCAGTTGAAGTCGATCCTAAGCTTTCTTGCGTAGGCTTTGCACTATCCCAGCTTTGATCAGCGGACTTAGTAGCATCCCATTCTGCCGATTCAGTAGTTGGTTTTGCGGTATCCCAAGGAGCATCACCAGAGGCAGGCGTCTCCCATGCAGTAGACTCAACAGTTGGGGTGGAGATATCGATATTTTCCTTGTTGCGAGAACCATTTGTGTGCGCGACCGATGCACCCCTTCCTCGTCCAGCTCTGCTTCGATCTGCGCCACGACCACGGCCTCCTCTACCACTGTCAAAGCCAGCTCGACCGCCGCGGGTAGGTCTAGATTGGTTCGTAGCATCGCCGAAAGAGGTGACGGTGGCATCTTTGACCTTGGATCGAGATCGATCTTTCTTGGTCTTTGAGACTTCACCCCATTGAGAAATCGTACCTGTGCGCACGATCAGCTTCAATCTTCGTGAGAAGCATTCTAAATTCATCCAGAAGATCGCGGCTGTATTTGAGGATCTTACCATCAGTTATGCGATCGACTGCGGTCTCCAAATCTCCATCAGTCTCCTGTAGAGCAAAGACGACATCTTCGTCTGTCCAGTCGGGGAACATCTCCTTGATCGTCGAGACCTTGGTGCCATATTTCTTCTTCAGTTGGCCGACTTCGCCGTCATCTTCAATTGATGGCGTAAGTGTGCTGTCTGCTTTGTCGCCGTTGGTTGCGTGACCTCTGCCGCCGCGTCCACCTCTCGAAGAGAACCCTCCTCGGCCGCCGCGAGCTGAGCCTCTGCCGCGCGGTGCGGCAGGTCGAGATTGCACCTCAGACATTGCAGGTGTGTGAGGTATTGTGGTGTGAGAGAAGTAGGCAGAAGGGGAGAAAAGATCGGAGAGTTGTAGTGTGAGGGTTCAGGTTGGTTCAAGGTGTTTGAAGAATGACGATGGAGAATTTAGAGGTGCCTTTCGCGTAGGGTGTTTCTCGCCCGAATTTAGACTGCCGCGTCTAAGAACAGTGAATACCGTAATCTTTCCAAAGGCTGAGTGACAAGACCATGCGGGAGCACTGCCCGATTGGCACGTGACTGACAGGGTCGTCTGATTCAATGCGCTTGAACCCCACACCGGAGGCCGAACCAGGCCACAGCATCGAGAGTACCTGCATCATTGAACACATCGACTGAGCTCTTCAAAGAGCAGGCAAACCGCGAAGTTGCCATTGCGCCAGTCAAAGCATCAGCACATGCAGATGGCACGATGTTCCGTCCTTCTCTTTCGCTCTTGTTTCGGCCTGTGCCCGTGCTGAACAAGCTCTCAATCCACAAACCTTTGCCTCTCACTCCACGCGAATCTGCGCAGCTCCTTAACCTTCTTACGACGTCCTTTCGACATCAACTCGACACTGAGCATCCTTCGTTCCGCACACGAGAACATGTGTCAGGGACGCCGAAATCGGGTAGCAAGCCGCGACGGCGTTCGTTTTCAGATCATGATGGACACCATACCGACCGTCATATGCACTCTGTATTGAGCAACCCGCTATTCACCCCCCCTGAAGATCGCAGTTCCTTGAGGGATTGTAGAGATCCGATGGATGTATTTGACTTGGCAGTTGCGAAAGGGATGATGGACACGAATTACGCAAAAGCATGTCTGAATGCAAAGAAAACCAGGATCGTCCAGTCCCCTGTTGTGAGCGTCCGAGAGGGGATGAAAGAGTCTGGAGCTGGCATGAAAGTTCTCAGATGGCTCATCTCAAGCGGTACATCGAACAGCACTCAGTTTTTGAAGGACCAAAATTTCGCAGATCTATTGATGGAATACATGGTGGCAGAAAGACTGCAAGAATCAGCTTGGAAATGGATCAAGAAATCTTTCGAAAAGCTCCCTGAAGTGGCCCGGCTGCCGGTCAGCCAAGCTGGCCTACTTGCTAGACGAGAAGTTGCGGGGCCGTTGCGTGCACTCGTCCGAGCTGAGACATGGCATCATGTCAGTGCCGATGCTGCATACATGTGCTTGTCCAGAGCTGCAAGCCTCCTTGGGGCTGCACCCTCTGTCGAGGTGACCACGGCTTTGCAGCCTGCTGGATTGTATCTTCTCAATCGGACCTGCACGCCTCAGTACTATTTCCACCCACCAATCGAATCGAGCTTTGAGTCTTTCGTCAGTTTGATCCCGATCATAATTCCAACGAGGTCCGATCACTACCTTGCCCACTTAAGTATTCTCCATCCAACAAAGCCAGACCCCGAACTAGCTCTCAACTACCTCAGAAACATTGACTCTTTGGACGACAAAAGGAAATCATCGGCGCTAAACCCGAGAAATGGGAGACATAATGTTATTCAACTTGGTCTTGATGCAGCTAAAGTTCTGCTCGAAGCTGGTCGTTACTCAGAGATGGAGTGGACAATGAATTTTCTGAGCACAAACTTCTCACAGCAGCTCCAGATAGATGAGAGGAAACAACTTGAGCAAGTCAAAGCAGAAGCGTCGAGTATCGAGTTGTTAGCAAGCATTGGGCTTGCGTAAGATGAGTACCTTTATGTATAGAGCTCATATTTTAATTGTGGTGTTTGTGCATTAGGACTAGGTTGGGCGGCATTAGCAAGGCGTTTTGGCCATCTTGGATGGGACCTAAGGATTTATGAGGAAGAGTCATGAAGAAATCAAGTTTGTGGAAACCATAACATTGCTTGCTTGCTTTGAAATTCTCCTTGTGATATTGCCCTAAGGGGGAACATCCTTTTTTTTAATCAGCGTGTAATCCTCTAAGTTGAGAAAGGCTATGCAAAAGTATGACCTTGCCATGATGTTTGATCATGAGGAAAGCCCTTATGCTCTTGTTGATACATTGTCCTTCGTCTCCCCGATGCCAGTTGTACCTTCAACAAATATGGGCTAGATAATGCCGGGCTACGCTCAGGTGTTCAGGTCTCATTGGTCTAGGCTGCTTTATCAAATGTTAATCCTGGCATGTGTGACTTGCCACTTACTTGCGTTCTTTTACGACACTATCTTGGTAGTCCTACAATTTGTCCTCGGTTGTTTCTTGAGTTCAGTAGCAAAGCTACTTAGTTAATAGAACTCGATCGAGATCGGAGGCTTGGCAAACGTGCAGCTCCCTGTCCAGAAAAGATCCCTTCTTTCTCAGAGCTAAAATACTGCTTCCCTTGCTCTGCTTTATGTCTTCGTCGTCTTTTGCTTCACCCCACATATCTACAAGTGGCTGGCCCCAAGCCTAGCCTTTAGGCGATACGACGTAGTCCAGAGCTACCAAGGGTTTCGAGAGCTTCATAGCTCTTAGGCTTCAGTTCTCATCCTGAGCAACAATCGAGCCTGGCTTGTTATCCAGCGATGTAGACATTCGGCGTAAACCTATCTAGAGTGTTATTCATAGTTCATCTTATAAGGTCAAGTATCTCTTGAGTATGTGCCCACGTCTTGGCTGATCTCGCCAATTTCGGGATCGAGAGCTTCCTTTTGGTCAAAAAGTGGCAGACCTCTGCCTTGCTATCATTCTTGATTAGGGTTGATGCCTAAGAGAAGATGTAAGTCTCCCGATAAGCGAGATTTGCTACATGTATAAATTTGAATAAGCAAAACTCGTCTGTCCCGTCTGAAAAGTGAGCTCTGGTTGAAACTGCTTGGCCGTGGTTTGCGATGCCAACTTATCACAGGAACGTGGAATAGGGTTGGAAGTCCTAAAGACATGAGTCTTTTGCTATTTTGACTGAAGGTATTTCGGATTTTCATTTTTATTTTTATTTTTATTATCAAAGAGGAAGTTTGGTTCTTGTTGCTCCTCGCTTAGCTTGATATCGCGGAGGAGTTTTGACACGCTAAGTTAATGGGTGAATTTGTCTACCCTCTTCTGTATCTCTGAAGAAAATGCAACCTCTATTCCTCGATGTTATCAACATTTGAGGAGGTCACCTCGGTGCGAAGTGTTGGGCAAAGAAGCAGCTCCTCCTATAGGGATCTCATAAAAAGATGGATATCAGCACCTGGTTGAATTGTCTGGCAGCTCTTGGGACATTATTCCAGGAATCTCAGCAGATTTTGGTCGACCAAGAGTTTCATCACGTGGGAATTATGTAGAACAATATACGCTGCCAGCTGCCCAACTCTCCGTGAGGAGCTACACACGCTGCATAATCTTTTCATCCTGCTTCTTGCACTAACTGCGTAGTCGCAGAATTGACCTTTGGTGTTGTATCATTGCGTCAAGACCTTGATGGTAAACTCACCCTTACAATCTTATGGTACTGTTATGAGCCTGAAGTGGTTGGGCAGCAATTGCGGGTGGCGTGCTGTAAGACCTTGATTCCCTTCTTTGCATCGACATGTTAGCCGAGCTTTCGATACTGATCAGCTCTTCCTAGCCATCAACCTCTAGCTCTCTATGTGGACAGAAAGTTTGATGAGGCGAGAGGAAGGATCCATTTCTTCGGACCTAAGATATGCCGTCAGTTTTGAATCTACTATTTCTCATTAATGATATGCTAGCGACTGTGCTACCCAACCACCAATCTTCACGCTTCTGACAGACATTTCACAGACAGAGTTTCAGACGGGCTCCTGGCCTTTGAAATTAATGCAGTTCTTCCCTCCTACGGCGTTGCTAGTACATCTACCGTTCGTTTCATTCTTTTTCGTCTTACCTTTGTTCTTGGCGTTTTAAACGGTCAATTATGGTGCTACGATATTGGCAGAACCAAGCTCGCTTATTTCCCCTATTCTTCTTCGCTAAATCCTCCTCTCATTTTCAATGAATGTGACATCTTCTGCAGATGCTTCACATGAGTTTTGCTTTCACCTACTGCTTTTATATGCGCTCTCTCCAATGAAGCTAGATATGGCGCCGTGTTCATACTGATCGGGGAAATAAATATCATCGTGCTCGAGATCCTACATTTCATGCTAGACTGGTTACCTTGTCTGTGCACTGATCGATCTTCGTTGGTATTACCCAAAAGGACGTCTTTAGATGTTTCACTTGCAGACCTGTCCTAAATATGTGCCTTCTTCGCTAAAGTTACCCTCTTAATATCCGTCAGCAATTTCAAGTTTTCGTTCTATGGAGTTGATAAGGGAAAATAGCCTTAAAAACACAATGGATTCAAGTAGTTTGGCCTCGCTTTCCAAAAGCCCTCTATCTTTAATTAATGGCTTATTATCTTCTGGTGCTTGATCTGGTTTAATACCATTACTTCAAATTCTAGTAGTAGGATACATACTCAATTTTGATATAAATAAAGCCGTCGAGAACTTTTTCGCGACTCTTCTTTCTCTTGCCAATGAACAAGTTGAGGTGCGGTATTACACAAATTTTGGGATGGTGTAGAGCAATGGGGTCATCGACGGGGCGGCACATTGTCAAGCCGCCAACCAAGGCTGGAAGAATTAGTCAGAATGGAGAATAGGTTACATAATGATTGTACAAGAAAGGATCGGATTTTGTGAATTGTGACTCACATAAAAAACTTGAGTAGAATTATCAAAATGTGGACAGACATTTGTATCAATTGGAAGTCACGTATCAGGATGGTTTTTTTGGTCTTTGATCAAGTGGCTTCATTACGTGGGAGTTCTACACTCCAAACCACGCTTCCAGCGCTAAACTACTATACAATAATAATGTCTGACGGAGTTATGCACTTCGAACGTCGAGACATGCTAATTTTAAACAACCCAAACGCCAATTCTATGCCGATCCTATGCCGATCCTATACCCATCCAAAACACCAATTCCCAATGTTCGTCATTCGTATATTCATTATTCAATCCATACCTCATCATCATCGATCCTTCCTGCTTTATTTAGTGGCCTAGCGATAGGCCGGCGTGGACGATCCCATTGTCCAACAGAATCTTGGATATCGTGTATTATCCCACTCCCAACCTGCCCAGTCCACTGGTCCAACTTCGTCGGAATGGCCCAGGGAAACATCGGATCAGAAGGCTTCCAGCTGCCACGAGACGAGTTCTGGCGCTTGCAGTAGATCCCACACATCGTTGACTCTGCCAAGTACCAAACACCGAACAAGAAGAGGATGAGGCCAAGCCAGGTGAATTTCCAATTTCTGTTCCAGAAGGCATCGTTGCGGCCGCGTATCGTAGGCTCGGGGTTGTGAATTATGAGGCGAGGAAGAGGCAGCTTGATTTCGACACGGATATATCCTGAACCATCGTCTGAGGACCCCACCAGTCTACGCGGAGCAGAAGAGACTTCATGCTCTAAGCGCTCGATACCTTGTCTGGCATCACGGATGCTGGTGGATGTGTTCCGGAGACGCTGTTCCATTCTTGCTAGAACAAGGCGCTCAAGTCGTCTTTCGCGTTCTGCAACTGAGATGGCGAGTTCTTTCTCGTCGTAGATGTTGCTCAGAATGGGGTCGTGGGGAAGAAAGTCGTTCTTCGGGTTTGACGTAGTAGTAATGCAAGTTTCGAGCACGGTGTCGAATTCATCAATGGTAGAGTCCTCGATGCCTGTTTCGAGTTGAAGGCGTCGGAGATCCTCAGCAGCGGTTGTGAGGGTTGCGGTGTTGACGAGAGCAAGATCTCGCTGCGGAGATGTTATGCGTAGCTGTTTCCTTGGACTTTGTGTGGAAGGTGCGGGTGTCTCAACATATGCACCTGTCACTCTCGGAGTGGTTGAAGATAACGGGTCTGCCTTTGGTCGTGGTGTCTCCTCGAGATGTTCGTCATCGGAAGGTGCATTTGATTTGTTGTCTTGGAGCTCAAATAGCTTCGCTTCAGCAACGATGCGTTCTTCGGGGTCGGCATCCGATGTACTTTGGCGCTTTTTGATGTCGGATTCTATGTCCGACTTCTTGCTATCATCATCCTGTGGATGGGTGTTTTCTTCGGCTACTACTTCAATAGTCCGTTGTGGAGCGGGACTTTGACTTAATACCCTGGATAGTCTTCTCAAAATCTCCCTTGAGTCTTCCTTCTCTTCAACCTCTTTTGGTTCTTCGACCGTTTTGGTTTCTTCGACCTGTTGTGGGTCATTCGCCGACCCGACTCGAAGCATTGGGCTGTCGGACACTTGTATCGAATCTGTGAACTCCAGATCAGCTGAGGATGTTGGTGACAGCTCTTGTGGTGGTGTGAAGGTCTGTTGTGGAAAGGAACATTCGACCGAAGGCAATGGGACCGCGGGCTCGACGACTCCTTTCCGATAACGTTGGAAAATCGAAGTCGGCTTCGTATATGGTTTCAAGACTGGCCGTGGATCTAATGCCATCCTCCTGAGACGTGCTCGCCTTTCCTCGTAGGTTTGAGGCTTCTTCGGCTGGCCGAAATGATCTGCTACAGGGTCCTTCATCATGTTGTCGATCGGCGCGACATTCTCTTTCTTATACTCTTCCACCTCCCATTGTCGTCTGTCTCTTGGTGCCGCAGGGCTTGGACTCGCATCTCTTGGTTCCGAAGACTCGCTGCCACTGCCACTCCCGCGGCGGCTGCCATTGTCTTCCGGCCCACGTATCATGCCTCGCTCCTCACTCAACGCTCGTGCAAACATATCCTTGATGATCTTCGGCGGACTCGATCCGACAGCTGGCGTTCCTCCTGAATAGGCGCGTGATATCGGGATGCCAGGCGCGGTTTTTGGTCCGTAATCGCTCTCATCTGTTCTCGCGTACGCGTCTTGGAGACCCATACCCCTTCTATTCCTCTCAAGCAACCTGGATCGCGGTCAGCATTCGTCAAAAAGCTGATGACGATGACCTAGGAGCATAGGCGCGTTGCTCTGAGAAGGCGACTTACCAGCCGCGGTCGTAGGACGCCATTATGCTCGGCGTGAATGAGGGCCTTTTATGAATTTGGTGTTGACTTTCGAGGTCTTTGCGACAGAAGCGGGCCAAGCGTATTCGAGGATCAAAAGGTGGGGGGCACGTGGTGGAAGGGCGAGTCAATTGGTGGAAGGATGAGACTAGGGGACGAGATTATATACCAAGAGCGGTGATCCGGATGTAAGCGGGATTCGGCCAATCACAGCGCCCCAACCGAGACACAACATTCATTCTGTGATCCGCCGCCGACGCAACCTTGCTTGAATTTAAGAGAAATATAGACGAGGGTAGAGCTTCAAAATGGTGTACTGAGATTAAAAAACCCTAGAATAGATGCGTTGGGGATACAGATACTTATCTGTAAAGCGTTCGCGAGCGCTGATTGGTCGGTGAACAAAACAATCCATTTTCTGTGATCCTGCAACAACGCCGGAGTATTCGAATTCGCTAAAAAAAATAGGCGTATATGATGAGGTAGGAGGATATTTTAAAACGAAAAACTACCATAATAAGTGCGTTGTTAATAAAGATAAACGCGTTAAACCGCAGTCAAATGCTGATTGGTCGGTTAACAAAACGGCTTCATTCTGTGATCCCACAACAACGCAACAGTATTTGACGTGGGTAAAATGTAGACCCAGATGGTGAGTTGTGATGGTATGTTTACATAAAAGCCCCACTATGAATACTGTGTTACAAGAACAGATATCTTGTGTGAAAAGTATGTGGGATGCTGATTGGTCGGCTTAAAATATCTGCGCTAACCCGAAAAATTGACTTGGACTTGGACTTGGACTTCGCTCATTCAAACGTCACTGTGTACAAACGCAATTGTGTCAGTGACCATGGACTGACCATGCGTAAAAACGTGCGTGCATGGTTCATTTTCCCATTAAGTCCATGCATACTAATCTAAGTGTGTGATGAATACAATCATGAATGGAACGAAGTGGTTTTGCAAGCTCCAGTTCGGTCCAGTCACTACCAGCCTTACGCCCCTATCAGTTCATAATCAGACTCATTACTTCAGTTCAGGAACGTTTTCTGTGGCAGTTGGCAGCGGGGCAGTTGTTGTCTTGGTTGCTTGACCAGCAGCCTTCTTCTCATCGAACCTCCAAACCCCTCCTGTCTTGTCCTCCTCGGGAAAGAGATCAATTGCAGGCGCAAGCTGAGCGAGGACCGAATCATTTTCGACCAATGAGAAATATCTTCGCTCCCATGATCTGTCATCAGCCTTCTCTTGCCGTCTCAATTCTCGCTGTGACTCCTCGATCTTGGTTTTCTCTGCACCGACGAGGTCCATGTCACCAACCGCGATGCCTTCAGCCACCTTCTGCCAAGCTCTGCGTGACTCGAGGGGATCTTGTTCCTCAATTGGAGCGATGGTGAGGGGTGTTGTGGGAAGGGCTTCGGCGTCGTACGTATCGATGACATTATGCTTCTTCGATCCTTCACAGATGTCGAAGGTCTTGTTCCATTGGCCCGTTGCAGTATATAGAACATCCTTCTCCTTGCCTGTCGGGTACAAAGTGGCTGTGAAGCTGTTCTTCTTCCCAGATAGCCATCCTTTGCCACTGTAGTCAATCTTGGCAGTGTATCCAGAGCTGCTAGTGATGTATGTCTTATCATTCAACTCAACAAACGGTGCACCAAAGATGAGTCCTTCGATATGTAGATTGGGGAGGGTGATGAGATATGTTTCGTCGTATGCGGGTATGGAATATACAGCGTGCCCGATCTGCTTCACATAGATAGTTCGAGAGAAGGAGGCTTTCTGCGCATTGTATCCTTGCAAGTAGACGCCATGGTCCTTATTCGAAATGCGATAGGCTGTGACCGGTGGGTGGTGGCTACAGAAAAATGTCAGAAGGGAGCTGTCATAATATAATTGATGGATCTATGTACCTAACTTGCTCAGAGACTAGCTCCGTAGTCCCAGCTTCATCCACCCATTTCCCCAGGAAGAGCTCTCCCAAGAAAGGGTTCAGGGGCTTCTTCTCATTTCCGAACTTATCGCTTCGGCTTGCATACTGCTGCTTCAATGTGCTTAAGAACCATTTCAGGACCAATAGTGCTCGTTTCTGGGGATCTTTTTCTGTTGTAGGTGCCACGAAGATGGAAGGGTGTTCCGCCCAATAAGAGGAGAATTCGACGAGAGAGGTGGACGAAAGAATGAACGGAGGAGCTGTCAACGAGGACAGATCTCCTGAGAACGAGGCGATAGACTTGAGAAATGCGCTCCATGAACCTTTATTCTGTGCAGATACACCGCCACCTTCTTTCTCGTTGGAAGACATGTTGTGTGGTGGAAATTAGGTATGTAGTGAGATTCGTTTCCCTCAAGAATTGTGCTCTTGTCTCTTCTTGTTAGATACGCGATAACTGCGGGTGGCTTTAGACGATAAAAAACACAATCTTGGACACTGGAATATGTATTTGCGAATGGAGTGACTTTAAATTATCGAATCTCGAGCTTAATCTCCTCCGCAACAAGATCGAACAGGGAGCATTGCCCCACGATCGCTTCGAGACGTCATCGCCAATGAGAAAACAGGAAGCCTGCCGCTGCCAACATGGCTAAAGTGAAACATCACACGTGAGCATAAATACAGAGACATTTGTCGTGCAACATGATGATTTGGAGTCTGTTCACAAGGGGAAGGATTCCAATCATTGGTCACGTAAGCGCAAGATGTGGAATGTGTGCTGTACCTGGATTCTGTCGAGCGTACCTTTTCAGGGTATTATTGGGTCGTCATAAGCTGTTCTCCAACGAATCATTAAATGGACCAGGGCGTGCAGCGCGTCTGAGGATGATTGTCTGAGCTTTATGGCTAACACATATACCGGTACTCTCGGATGGGGGTGTCTCGAATGGGGTTCCGAGATTTAATGGCCCCACCGGATCTCAGAGGCGGGAATAACCCATATTCTCGGATCATTGAAGTGTTTTGGCAGCTCGGATTTTACAGTTTGTATTGCATTCTCATTCGACGCCTTATCATCTCCTCAGGCTAGGTATGCGCGTCCATCCGGGACATACTGTACCAAATCCATGCAACCGCCTTGAAAGAAAAGCCACCGATCATCAAGTATCCTGAATGGATGCTTACAGCTGACCAGCGGCGTTGAAGTCCTTGAGACCTTCAGTCACACGAGCAGTCATGGTCTTCTCACCCTCACGAACCCAAACACCTAGAACATGTCAATGAAGAAGCGATGATTGAAGAGGGGATCACTCACGAGGATCGAAGTACTTCTTGTTTGGCTTGTCCTCGCCATCAGGGTTACCAACTTGCTTCATGAGGTAGTCCTTCTTGTTGAGAACGTAATCACGAATACCAGTAAGGTAGGCATATTGCAAGTCGGTATCGAGGTTAACCTTAACAACACCATATGAAATGGCAGTCAAGTACTCCTGCTTTGAAGATCCGGATCCACCGTGGAAGACCAAGAAAACTGGCTTGTCCTCCTTTGCTCCAATGGCATCCTTGACGTACTTCTGGTGCTTTCCAAGGAGCTCTGGGTGAAGCTTGACGTTGCCTGGCTTGTAGACACCGTGGACATTACCGAAGCCGGCCGCAATTGAGAAGTATGGGGAGATTGGGGAAAGGGCCTTGTAGATGGCAAGAATATCCTCGGGTTGGGTGTAAAGGGAATTGTTATCAACGTCCTCGTTGTTAACACCATCCTCCTCACCACCAGTGATACCGATTTCCTAGAGCAAACATTAGAAATTGATCAGCTCTTGCTTTAGGTAATAACTTACCATCTCAAGCCATTGCTTCATGGGAGCAGCTCGCTTGAGATACTTGGCCGTGGTTTGGATGTTGAAGTCGACCTCTTCCTCACTAAGATCGATCATGTGGCTGGAGAAGAGAGGCTCGCCGTGCTCCTTGAAGTACTTCTCATCAGCATCCAGCATGCCATCGAGCCAAGGCAACAGTTTCTTGGCACAGTGGTCTGTGTGCAACACAACAGGGATATTGTACGAGGGTGCAATAGCACGAATGTACTGAGCGGCAGCTACAGCTCCAGCAATGGAAGCAGCTTGGTCTCCGTTGGCAACGCCCTAATTATATCTGTCAAATCCTTTCTTTGAAGCCATTGAACAGTTTATATATACCTTCCCAGCGAAGTAAGCAGCACCGCCTTGTGACATCTGGAGAATGATAGGGGCTTTGGCGTCGCGGGCAGCCTCGAGGGACGCAACAACGGTAGAAGAGGAGGTCACGTTCTGCGAAAGTCAGCCTTTGTCAATAAAGCTGAAGAGCTTTGGCCACAGACTATAGCCGGGATGGCAAATTGGTGCTCCTGGCAATAATTGAAGAGCTTAAGAACTTGTTATAATTAGCATTACCCTACAATGACCGAGACGAAGTAGGAGTGTGCAAATAGAGATGTATTTGGCTGCACCAGGAGCCAAAAGGTAGAGATTCTTCTTACCATCATCGCCAACGATAACGCCAGTTTTCCGGGAGAGTACGTCTTGAACACCCATGGTTATGGTTCTTGTACGTCTGGTTCGAGTCGTGTAGCTAGGAGTTGTGATCTGCGAAGTGCGAAGTGCGAAGCGTAAATTGGATCCGTACTTGAGAATGGAGGATATGATCTGTTTTTCAATTGAAATAATCAGCTATCGTTCAATGGAGAGTTTTCGATAGGTGGGTTTCTTCTGTGGCGGGGCTGATCGTAGTGGGGGTAGCTCTCGTCACCGAGCTGATTCGTAGCGTTGAAAGACATGCATGTAATTTTCTGCAGAGTGAAAACATAGCTTACATGGGTGTTGTTCTGCAAGACAATGTCCTTGGTTCCAAGATAGCGTGGTTGTAGGGAGGATGGAAGAGATAAACCGAGAAGTTCAAATTTCGTAGCGGGGTACACGGAATACAAAAGGAATTATATCATATGGCCGGACAGTCCTCGCTTCTCCTTCAAGCCGAATTGGACCCGGGTCTCTCCGTACGTAATATACGTACTACTTTGACCTGAATCCATATACTCGTTCTAATAATTCATCGAAGCCCGAGGTCAATCGACAGATCAAAAAAAGTTTTGAGATCCTCAAAGTCATAATATGTTCGAGCATGCAGGATTCCACGGCAACTATCAAGTTATCCCACGCTCGCTCACTGCCCCCTTCCGATGCCGGATGAGTGGTGAGGCATATCACAGTTTTCATTTCGAGACAAAAGAGCACCTGCAGTCAGTATGTGCCTCAAAAGTAAGATTTCGACAAAGAAGCTTTTTTTTTGTCTGAAGCGCAAGAGTGGTCAATGTCCCGCACCACAGCAGAGAATAACCAAGCATGTCAAGTGGTTATATAAAGAATTGACACGCATGGCGATACATATCCGAGTCACTCGCCCCTACAGCTTCAGATTATCTGTCCTTTCAAATGCCTCGGCTTCCCTTACGATGTCCAGAAGAAAGTTAATTGTCATCCCGGACATCCATCGAACTGCTCTCCTGTTCCAAAAGCTGACGAGAACATCAGTCTCCGCTGTGAATTGGCAAGATAGTAAATTTCTAGTTCCCAACTGTAGACTCTTTAGACTCCCCGAAACCTTCCACATAACGTCTAAGATATAGCCGGTTGCTGTCTTTGACATTCGTCCAGCCCTTCCTGCCTTTTAAAGCTGATCAGAATACACCTATATTCAACTAAAAACCTGTCGTCTATACAGGCTTACATATAATAATTTGATAATGAATAGCACTTTCTACTTACTTGAGATGAAACTTGCCTGCAAGATACGGCTCTAGATTCAGCCAAGATCTACTTTTCGTCTGATCATTTCGGCCCACTTGGTTCGCTGAGATTAGTTCAGTACATAGGTATTCATCCAGCCTGACATTAGATGAATCTTCGTAGTATTACATTGTAGTATTACATCGTATGTCCACCGTATTGTACATGCTCATATGATAGCTCAGCCCTGAGCATTGACCTTGATCGTTCTCCGCACTGAATCCACTGCCCCGTCAAGTCTAATCTCGATCTCGAATACACCTAATTTTTTCACACGACCCTTATCCTCTGTTTCTTGAACAAAAGATATCTCTTCCGGGGATATCACTATATGAGCCCCTTCTTCGTCATCTGCCACTATAGCCTTAAGATTCGCAGCAATGTCACTCGTTGACACCGATCCATGGATTTTATTGCTTTCTGACTTCGCAGCTTGTGCAGCAGCAGCAGTCGAAGAGGCTGCTATAGAAGGGGAGATCTTCTTCGGTACGGCTATAGTAGTTCGGTAGAAATCGAGGTTGGGAGGTAGGAGGTTTTCTAGGATTGATGTTGCTCTGTCGGACTAGTAGATCTTAGTAGCCATTATTTGAAATTGAATTCATATCTTACACTCATCAGTTCTAGTTGTATTTGTGGCTCACGGTGCTCTTCTTGTACAAGAGAGGGAATAAGTGGCGCTGGACGCAAGACCTCCTCCTCGTCCTTCTCTTGCACTTCTGATTGTCTCTCGATTTTCCTTTCTGCGCTGCTCCTAAAAGTAGAGTCTCTTTCTAACGTAGCATCTTTCTTCACGCCCAATTCTTGGAGCCTGGCAGCCGTTACATATTGCGCCATCTTCTTCGGATACCAGATATTTCGCATCACTCCAGCAGTGACTGGAATGACGGCACCTGCAATAGTCAGCCATAGCGTCCATACTTATTGTTATCACCGACAGGCATTCGGGTACCTCTTCTGCCATAGCCTGGAATGTTCTGAAGTAGATGGACTTTCACAGTCGAGACTTTAGCAAGCTTCTTCTTTCCACGGACTTGCTGGCCAGCGTTGATGGCGTTCCCTAAGCTGCCGGAAAGTCGACGGATACAGGACAGGCATTGGGGTGTTCTGGATACCAGTGGCGATGCCATTGCGACAGTAACTGTCGTGAACACCCCCCTAAGTTTTCTTTGAAGATCGAAGACTAGAAATTCAAAATATATACTTTAGCCATCCCCGGGTGTGTATTTATCAGGTAGGATCGGCGTCGGCGGCAGGTCCCAGACAAACTCCGACCTGGGATTTCAGGAGTATCAAAACGATACTCTGGCAACAACTCAATGGGAGCATTTTGTTCTATTTTCTTTTAACTCTCCTTCTCAACTCTTCCTCGAACTACATTCCTTGGAAAGCCCAGCGGCGAACGTCGTCATTCAATCCCGTATTACGCGCATAAAACCCCACATTCCTTAGTTCCGAAGACATTCACGGAAGCCTGGGAAGTCCTTTGACAGATCATAATTTCAAAACCACGGTGCTGAGGGGGTTGACTCCAGCTCGCTGGAGGTATTTTTGCAGAGATGTTCAGTCGATAGGCATCGGTCACATTTCCGTACGCATCCGAAGCCTTCAGGATGCCTGACAAGAACCTCACAATTGCTACCTACGCAGCAGGGGCAGGACTGGCAGCTATAACGCTTGTTTATGTCTTCGGGCCCACGTATTTCATAGACAATGAATCTGCGAATAGCACGGCCAGCTCCCGGAAAAAGACTATCATCGGCTTGAGCAATCCGGCAAATGACTGCTTTATCAACTCAGTCCTCCAAGCGCTGGCAGGGTTAGGGGACATGCGGATATACCTCACTCAGGAGACACACAGGAGGGATCTCGGCGGACCAGAGATATATGCTCACCTTGTGGAGGATCCATCACGGAAGGGCATGCCGCTATGGAAAATCGAAGGGTTACAGACTGGAATGGTTACCTTTGGACTAAGGGACATGCTGAATAGATTGAACGAGCGCCCAATCTACAAGAAGACGATAACTGCTGCGCCATTCGTGCAATGCCTACAAGATGCGTTTAAGCAGAAAATTAGTCGACAGCAGCAAGATGCGCAAGAGTTTCTTCAGGTCCTGGCGGAAAGGTTGTGCGACGAGTATCATGCAGGTTACCGGGCTAGAGATTTTGCGCATAGAACACAAAGCTCGATCAGCACGAATGGCTCCATCGCCGAAGAACCTCTAGCACAGAAGCTAAGCCAACTTGCTACGGAGAATAGAGAGAGCCTGCCCACGAATCCAGCTCTCTCAGAATCTGGATCAGGGGAACAAAGTCGAGATCGCGAAAGCCCGGTCTCCTTCGCGAAAGCAAATGCTGAAAGCCAAGATGAAGAGGAAGGGTTTCCGTTCGAAGGTAGCTCTGAGTCGCAAATCGAATGCTCAACATGCGGATTCAAACCAAAACCCACTAGAACCACGTTCTGCTCACTGACTTTGAGTGTCCCTCAAGTCAGCTCGACTACACTCAGTTCCTGCTTTGATCAAATGTTCAAGACGGAATATATCGAAGATTTCAAATGTGAGAAATGTCGGCTTCTCCATGCTCTTCAGTGGTATGAGGAGGAATATTTGAAATCAAACTCAGAAAAATTTAGAACAAAAACGAAGCAGTATATCGACAAGGTTAAGATAGCTATAGAAACGAATCCGGAAGAGGAACTCAACGATGTTGAAATGCCAGACAGGAAATTCGCGCCCAAGCGCAAGATTGCAAAGCACGTCAGAATCACCGAATTTCCCAAAATTATGGCAATCCATTTATCACGATCCATATTCGATGCTACTAGATCGACGATGAAAAACTCTGCGAAAGTCTCATTCCCAGAACGTCTGCCCTTGGGTGGACTCACAAATCGAAAACTCTACAAGTTATCCAGTGTTGTTTGCCATAAGGGCAGTCATCACTCGGGACACTACGAGACTTTCAGGCGTCAGTCTGTTCTGATGCCTTATTCGAATCCGAGCACTTTTAAACCAGCTGCTGTATACAGCAAGCCGGCAAGCCCGATGACTTCGGAGATCTCTACCCCGCATACAAGTGTATCACATAGAGGTGACGAAGCAAATGGAGATATCAGCACCCTCTCATCAACACCAGAAATGATGTCCCCATCTGCTGCCTCCTCATCGCCCTCCCTCCCATACACAAATGGATACCGGGCCTCGGGTGAATCATCGCGCAACGGCTCAAGCCGACACCTCTCCTTTTTATCCAGTTCAACTCCTGTCAACTTCCGACAACCTGGGCCCACATCGGCACCTAGGGACCCAGACCCCCCATCAACGCGAGACCCAGAAACAAGCAGCATTCGTTCTATTGCCAGATCCGCGAAGTCGACACTATCATCCAAAGTTTCTCGGTCTAAAACTTCATCGCCATCCACCTTGGAATCTACTCCATCACCTACTCCAACCACCAAAAAGGCCAACGGCGGCTCGGAAAGGACAAGCATGGCTGATGCCGTGAGGCCAAAGAAGAAGAGGAAAACCACCGATAGGTGGTGGAGAATAAGCGATGACAAGATCAAGGAGAGTAAGACGAGCGATGTGTTAGGGATGCAGAGGGAAGTGTATTTATTATTTTACGAGCTGGAGAAGGACGAGCCGGGAAACCAAAGCCCGGCATAGATTTCTTCTCGTCTGGTCATTTAGATGGATTTGAAGGTGTTGACGATAACATATCTGCATGGTTGGTTAGTCGGATGATTGAGCAGGTGCATTGGAAAGGGGTTATGTAACATTTTTCATGATGGCTGTTTACTATTTGCATTAAATGGGGCATTTTCTGGATAGTCACGTTGTAAGACGGCTAAATCTCTATTCGGGTTGAGCGGTGCATAGTCACTGTCATGGGCGTTGTATGGATTGTCAAATTTAAGAGGTTTTCATCTGACATTACTTTGCTTGATTTCTATCAGACTTTCCGATAGGCACATACAGTACTGACCGCTTCATGTTCCAGCTTTGCAGATATATTCTCCACGTTGTATTTCTTGAATGAAGATAGAAAAGGCACTGTCGTAGAAATAATATCTACAAACTTCCCACGGGGCTTGGTCTTGTAGATGCTAATCCTTTCTCCATGCAAACTTGCTCCCTCAGTATCGGATTATATTCTGATTCAAGCCACACCTCGGCGGGTAGTCCCAGCCTCCTCCTTAGCTGCGCGTATGAGACAAATATCAGTCTGCTCGAAACTCCGGTAAGCTCGATCGCATTCCATGCGCTTAGAGGAGCCATCGAACGGGATCTAGTCTAAGCTTGTAAGAGGACCATTCACTCAAGAGCACCTCGGATACGAGAAAATCCTCTTCAGATAAAAGAGGGAATACATTATATGAACGACAATTATCTGATGGTGAATGAGAACACCTTATAGAGCCATGAATGGAGCAGTATCCTCCAAATTTTGATTGCAGACAGAGCAGGCCCCTTGAACATACTGTGCTCTTCGGGGCATCGATGCCCGTAGACTCGCTGATATTGTGCCCTGACCATTTCTAATGTCCATATTGAACATATTAGACTATCATGATGAACGGGAGAATACCAAAGATTCTAGAGAAGCGATCAACGGCTAATACTCTCCAGCAAAGCTTATTTTCTGTACGATACAATCCCATCAAGACAACAGCATAGAGACTTCATTTTGCCAAAGGTTTGGGGGTCTCCTGATTGTTCAGTGTTGCTGCACAGCCACATCATTGTCCGCAAGAGGAAATAGCCAGGGTTCTTTCCGCTGAGTAATCCGATGAATACGAGGATGCATGGGCGCGCATGAGCGAAAATATATTCACGCGTCAAGCTGGAGTAATCTCTTAGACATAGATTACAGTACGAGCAGCTCATCTGCTTCACGCCTTCACGCCTCAGCCATCCACAACCATGCATCGTCGAGCCCCAACAGCTTTTTCGATGCAACGTTCTTGCAAGAGGCCTGCTCCTAGCTCAAAATAGATTCTCGACTAAGACCCGACGAGGTCGGCCTTGGCCGAGATGGGGACCCCTCGCCAATGAGCTGGCTTCCATTGGGGTTCTGGAAAGCCAATCGACCGCTGAAAAAAGCAGCGGAAAAACCTTTAATCGGTGCATGAAAATGGCGATCCTGTGCCCCCAGCGTCATCTGTTCCCTATCGCGTTCTCCACAGCGCAAACCTCCACGGCTTTCATGCTGTTGGCCGTCTATGGTTTCTAGGACTTCCTCGTCTCCTCTTCCTTTTCGCTTCGTATCCTGTCGTTTCTCCTCCATCATCCTTCGTCTTCTTCGTCGCCAATTCACTTCTTTTCCCTATCTGTAATCACGACTAATCGGTTGGAACGTTTATCGAGATTGTTCAGGAGGGTGTGACATTCCTCAATCCCTGTTTCGGCCGCATCCAAGAAGGGAACACTCAATCTACAACCCTCCTCTAGCAAACGAAACTCGCGCGGCACATCTGCCAGTACAGGAGAAACATTTTGTCCTCGAAACGCAGACAAAGAAGGGTACAAAAACAAGTTTTCTCCTCTGGCCTCTGGCCTGTCATAGCCACTCGCTTTCAATATGGATATTCTCAGATCGATAGATTCCCTGCTGAGGAGGGATGGAGAATCTGGTGCAGACAAACTTCTGGATCTCCTGAAAAATCCCTACCAAGCACAGGTTGGTTTCTGCTATCGCGAAAGTGTTTCACTGAGAAGTTCTAACCTGCTGCAGCTTGCACAAAATTCCGTGTATGCCAGTTTGGGTACATCGATCGGCTTCACCCTCTTCCTCGCCATAGGATTCTCTTTACTTCGACCCTATAATTCCGTCGTATACGCTCCAAAACTGAAGATCGCAGATGACAAACATGCACCTCCACCGATGGGAAGAGGCATCCTTGCCTGGGTCAGACCTGTGCTTAAGACGACGGAGCAAGAGTTAGTCGGCTTGATCGGATTAGACGCGGTAGTCTTCCTGAGAATATTGAGGATGTGCCGAAACATATTCTTGGTGATGACTCTCATTGGGTGTGGCGTGTTAGTTCCGATTAACTTGATCCACGGACAGTCATTTGCAAATGAGAACACGCTTAGCAGGGTGACTCCTGTCAACACATTCGATCTCCCAAATTATGGCATGACGGTTTGCGCATGGTTGTTTAATCTTGTAGTTGCGGGGTTTCTGTGGTGGAATTATAAAACTATCCTGAGACTGCGAAGACAGTACTATGACAGTCCCGAGTATCAAGCTAGTCTTCATGCACGAACGTTGATGGTATATATGACCCCAAGATTATGCTCGAATTGTTTATTAATGTCTCCTAGATCAATGACATTCCAAAATCCCATAGATCAGATGAGGGTATTGGTAGATTAATCGACGCAGTTGTGCCGACGTCCTCATTTTCTCGAACTGCAATCGCACGAAACGTCAAAGAATTGCCAGACCTAATCGAACAACATGGCAAGACCGTCCGTGAACTCGAAGGCCATCTTGCGAAATATCTCAAAGATCCAAATAACTTACCTGCACGGAAACCAGAATGCAATGTTCACAAAGACGATCCTAATTGGGGGGCTTTCCCCAAGGGACAAAAGGTAGACGCCATCGATTACTTGACGGGACGAATAAAAGAACTTGAAATCGAGATCAAGGAGGTCCGTTTGGGCGTCGATTATCGCAATCCTCTCCCTTATGGTTTCGCCAGCTATGAGGAGATAGCCGAGGCTCACAGCATTGCTTTCGCCGCAAAGAAGAAACATCCTGAGGGTACAACTATAGTCTTGGCTCCAAGGCCGAATGATATCATTTGGAAGAACATGCCTCTGAGCCGGTCACAGAGACGCACCAGAAGAATGGTCAACAACCTCTGGGTCATACTCCTAACGCTAGTATGGATTGCCCCGAACGCTATGATATCGATATTCTTGATCAGTCTTTCAAATCTGGGGCATGTCTGGCCAGCTTTTCAAACCTCGCTCGCAAATCACACAACATGGTGGTCAATTGTACAAGGCGTGGCTTCTCCAGCAATCACGTCCTTAGTATATCTCATCCTACCTATTATTTTCCGCCGCCTCGCAATCAGAGCAGGAGACCGGACAAAAACTGCGCGTGAGCGCCATGTCGCAGCCAGATTGTATACCTTCTTTGTCTTCAACTTCTTAATTGTATTCTCAATGTTCAGTTCAATCTGGACTTTTGTCTCCTCAGTCATCAAGGAGACGAACAATGGACAAGATGCCTGGACGGCGATCAAGGATGCAGATTTTGGACAAGGCCTTTTCATCGCACTCTGTGATCTCTCACCTTTCTGGATCACATGGCTATTGCAGCGAAATCTCGGTGCTGCCGTTGATTTAGCGCAATTGTGGACTTTGGTATGGAGTTTTTGTGCTCGGAAATTCTCCAGTCCAACACCAAGAGAGATGATTGAGTTGACTGCTCCTCCGGCATTCGATTATGCTTCGTACTACAACTACTTCCTATTCTACAGCACTGTCACATTGTGCTTTGCTACTATCCAGCCTCTGGTCATTCCAGCTTGTGCACTGTACTTCCTTGTGGATGTCTACTTAAAGAAATACCTACTTCTTTATATCTTCGTTACGAAGACTGAATCAGGCGGTATGTTCTGGCGCATGTTCTTCAACCGCATGGTTTTTGCGACCATTCTTTCCAATCTCGTTGTCTTCCTCGCAACCTGGGTACATGGCAACAATACACACACCCAAGCACTAGCCGTCATTCCTCTTCCCTTTTTAATGCTGCTGTTCAAATGGTACTGCAAGAGAACTTTCGACGATAAGATTCACTACATCACTGGTAGCGCGCGGGGGCAGTTGAAAGACCCCGAAGCTTTGCACAGCAAAATTTTCGACACCAAACGCGACCGTCTTGCCTCGCGCTTCGGCCATCCAGCCCTCTACCGGCCTTTAATGACACCCATGGTTCATGCCAAGGCTCAGAATATTCTTGCATCGATCTATGGTGGTCGCTTAACCGACAGCAATACTCCAGGTTCTGGCGAGGCAGGCTCGCTGTCAGGATATTCTGACACCTACGCCCTGAATCCTATGCAAGCCGATCATCCAGGCAAGAAAGCCGCAATTCCTGGTTTTGAAATGGTACCTGAAAACCGTCTCGATTTTGCATATTTCAAAGGCAGACATGAATTTGCAGAAGAGCACGGTGGCAGTGGCGGTATCTATGGCAAAGCAGAGGATATTATCCGTCCTGACACGCCAGGCTCCTCAAGCGCATTCGGCACGGATTCAAGACCTGGGACGCCCAACCGTACTCCACCACCATTTACTCCTGGTATTGTGCCTGTAAGAAATTACTCGGGTGTTTCCTATGATGCTCAGGGCGATATGGGCTATGGTCATGACCCTGCATACAGCACACCTCATGGCAGCGAGACGGCGAACCTCGTTCACGGCGCGGCAGGTGTCCCATTATCTACGCCTCCGATCGCTGGTCATGGGCAGCGCGAAACAAGTCAGGAACGCAGAGCTCCAGGATTCTTGGGCGGTGGACCCCAAGGTTATGGTGGCTTGCCACAGACTGAGGTTGAGGATGATACAGATCCATTGAGTTACGACTACTTCCGGACGAGACGACAGAACGCCTGGACTGGTGCTATTTAAGCGCGCTTTAAATTGTATGATATGGTGTTTCGATAGGAAAGGAGCATAGCACGGTGTGCTGGACATTCATGAAACGGGAATTGGCAGGCTAGATGGCTGTATGTATAAACGGCGGTGCATTGGGTTGGAGTTGTGGTCGTGGTCTTTATGCCTTCATACTCACAGGTTGGCACACGATGAGCCAAATGCAGATGAGGATGAAGAATGCATTTGCATTCGGACTGGAGGTAGTGTTATGATTCACGACCAAACGTACTTATAAAAAGCTTAATAAATTCATGAACTTCTACCTTTCAGCTTCACTTTCGTGTTCCCAGGTGTTCATACACAAATGAAGTCTTAATTTTTGATGTTGTTTCTTTGTCATTCTCAGTCCTCGCTGCCTTTCAACTTCTGCGGATGCACTACATTCTTACCTAGATATTGACTTCAATCTCACAGCAAGTGCACTACTGAATACTCTCTTTTCGGAACTCAAATCATCTCATGCCATTTTGGCCTCACCCTATCTATTCTCTCCAATCTCTTCATTTCATCTACACATCTTTCCATTGCTATTCTCTGATTCTCCACATCACGTGTCAGTTTCCTCGCTATGGAAGAGAAGAGATGAGGCTATGCGGGCCCGGGCCGTGTTCCGCACCTCGCTTATGTGGAACATCAGGAAAGGAGAGTGGATTAAAAATTGTGCTTGGGATAAAATCTTTTTTTGCTTCTTAGATATGAGAGTTTGTTTTATGATATTGACGTTTTGTTTTTTATTCTTTTGGCTTTGATCTTTTGATCTTTTCATCGATTTTGAATGTTGTAGCTGAGTGGGTGGGATGTCGCAAGGAGCTGTTAGGGGTAGGTAGGGCTTAGATGGATTAGTTGAGGGCTATGACCTACGTGCCTCCCATTCCTCCTTCCTCGGTGTGCATTCTTCTCTGCTCGGTGATGCAGAGAAGTGTTCGCATCGTTGATAGGAGTCAGATGTTGTTGTAGGACCCATCATCTGATCTCAGGCCAGTTCTTCGATGGGCGATCGTGCAATCCGTCATCCGAGATAACTCAGAGTGCTTTATGATCAATGCTTCAACCAGACAATCACAATTTTGTATGTGACTCAGAGTTCTTTTTTAGTTCATTACGCCCACAGTCTTTCTCGTTCTAGAGATATCATTGTTGTGGTTTTATTGGAATAACTAAGCTAGTTGAGAGGTTGTTTCGTCTATGTCATCTTCACAGCTCAACAGACCTTATCCAGCACAGACTTGTGCTTGAGCTTAGCATCTTGTGTGACTCATATCTATTCCTTACTGTATGACACTCATGCTTGTTCTACGTGTACACAACTTTTTGACTTTGGAGAGCTGAGCTATCCAAAAGCTATTTTCATTTATGTCACCTTCAGAGACCAATCAATACATCTTACCCAGCACAGATCTTTGCTCGAGCTGAGCACCGTAAGTGACTCAACTATACTCTCTCTTCCATTACACTCATCCGTCTTTTTGTTATTCTAGATACTTATGTCACCTCTGCAACCCAGCAAAGCTACCCTACTGCAGGCACGGAACTTACGCTTGCCCCAGAGAGTCAATACTTTCGTGTGTGACTCACATCTGTTCTCTGGCATAGTTTTACTTGCGTCTATGGTGGTGACAGAGGTCATTGTTTCGCGCTAGCTAAGTCAGCCAAAAGTGTTCCAGGTTACGAGGTCAAAAGTCGAACGATAATGAGGTATTGTGCTCAATCATTTCTATGATACGTATAGCTGTTCTATTACGTGAGTCACTCATTCATGCGCTGTTGGTTATCAACCTTGCGTCATGAGTTCTGGCTTGGGTGTATATAAATGTCCTGCACTTCACTTACTGAATCGATCTTGTTGGACCGCCTCAGATATCCAAAGGACATAAAGCATGAAGACATCTCTGAATATGTAGCCCGCTGCTTCTTGGGCGAGAGTAAATGCACAAAGAACCATTTCCTCTCAAGTCCCTTGATCACAGGCTCGAGCTCTACATCGGATGAATCGATGACTCTTCTCACCTCTCCTTCCACTGTTCTACGCCATGTCCGACGCCTCCATTCGATCAATGCTCTTCGCCTTACATCACCATTCTACCAACTCCGATCCCTTCCGAGTCCAGTTCCTACAGCATGTGGTAAGCTCAGGATTGGCTCATTCTCTCGAAAAAGTCTATGCCATCAACGACGAATGAGGTCAAGGACTCGACTGACTCATCTCAACCAAAGTATATCCCAACCATTTTTCCCAAACTTCAGTCATGATGCTTACTTCTCTGGCTGGCAGTGTCATTCATTTGCCTGTTCTCGTGTTAGCAGACAATGATGAAGTCAAAGACTCGATTAACTCATCTCTCCAGCGAAGTTTATCCTATCCAATTCTTGAGATGTATGGTCGTATGGTACGTATTCCAGCTGGTGATGCGTATGCGTCTTGCTGCTCCTGACGGTATCCTCCGAAGTGGTCCAGGCTAGCAGATAGCAGAAAGGGCTTTCGATGATTAGCTGACTCATATTTTCGAACTCTATTCTGATGATGCTCTTATCTCCTTCCTGAAAAGCTTCAAAAGAGGTCCCGTGAATCGAGTGGTGACGCAGTGACTTGGAGGTGTTGTCGGGTTGTTGGTTTTCGGGTGTCGCTACGTCGGCGCTTGCAGCATGAGGAAAGAGCAATCTTACCTTTCGGGGTATAGAGGCATCACTTTGGATATGTGAGACGTATGCGAAGCTTGAAACGGAAACAAAATTAGAATTATCTTTGCTGATGGAAAATCTTCACCTACCTCCTTGACCGCTTTTCAACTCATCGCTACTCTCTAGGGCTTGCACATCCATATAGATGTATTCCTATCGTTCTACCCCTTTTCCAACGTGTTCAAGCTTTATAGAGGTTACCAAGCTTTAGGAATTCTATACCAAATCATCCTCATCACCACTTTCCAGCGTCGAGAAGCAATGGTACCAATTCAACATATCGTCAAGTATCAAAGGGCCAGCGAACCATGGAGACTTTCCGGATGGTCTTTCACAACTACTCTATCGTTAAATTTCTTCTGTGACTCAAGATCATACCATGGTTGACTTGAATGCACCGTCTACTGGTGCATTTTCGCTCTCATATGACCCGAATAGAGTTCAAACATGACGTTTGGCAGTATCGTGGAAGCATAGGCCATGTTCCTTTAGCTTCAAATCCTCCGTATATAATGGCAGCTCTCCTCCCACTTCTCCCACCCTTCCTCCATCCGTTCTACATATCAAAACTTCATAACTAGACAACAACTCTTTTGACTATCCTCACCTGAACAACTCCTCCAACACATTCTAACCACAACAAAATCATTAGACAAGTAAGTACAACACCCCAGCAAACTTTTCGATCGTAAACATCATCTCGTCATCGCTGAAACTGCCTTCGACCTCGTCGTAGCAGTGAAGTGGCCGGTCGCAGTGCAGTGCACTCGACTAGAAGTTAGCGACTTCTCCACTCCATCCTCTCAGAACAACATGAGCAGTTGCTCATATTTGTCTGTTGAGTTTTGAAATTGTTTCTGATCACTCAAACCTGTCATTTACTTCATTGCGTTGAAAAATTGTGAAAGTCGTCAATTATTGCGAATTCTTCCTTGTGCACTGCGAGTCGTTTCTCTGTGTGCGAGTTTT
This sequence comes from Phialocephala sp. D728, assembly GCA_003988865.1. Classification (NCBI taxonomy): domain Eukaryota; kingdom Fungi; phylum Ascomycota; class Leotiomycetes; order Helotiales; family Mollisiaceae; genus Phialocephala; species Phialocephala sp. D728. Next base: position 218,920 of record QYAJ01000014.1, read on the forward strand.
CGAGCACGTGCTTGCAGAGCCTTTTTTGCAAGGTGCAGCAGAGAGCCCAAAAGCGAAGAAGTCACGAGTTTGTGAGCTTTCCCACGAGTGACGTAGAGGCCAGTTGGTCAATGTGTCAAAATTGCTCTTGCCTTCTCTGTGTCGGTCAAATATGGTAAGCGCGAAATTGAGTTCCCCCCTATTTCCTCGCTTAGCTAGCTAGCCTTGTTTTGAACTTTTGTTGCACATCTTCACAATGCCCTTTCCGTTTTTAGCCTCTTGTAGCATCGAGAGTGTCTTCTTACATGTACAATGTACTATAGCAAGCATGCAGATTCGATTGCAGAAGTATCTACATCGATATCGGCACTTTTCAATTGTTGGTGATTTTCCCACTTTCAATAAAGATCTCTATGAGCATGTTCGTTGTGAATTTAGAGAGCAGAGAGCAACTGCTTACGGGCGCAAAGGAAGTGTTTACTCCCATCTGTTCCAAAATTTGTCGATTTCACTCAAAGTCTTTGAGGTGTGGGGAGGGATGCGCCTTCGGGCATTAAGGGAAGTACTCCATTTCCATCGATTTTTGAACTGTCTGACGCTTTGAACTAGTAACAGTATGTGTTTAATTATATCTGTAAGCGCCAGAGGTGAGTGTGGATCTTCACCCTCACGGCTGAAGAGCACATGCAAGCCGCCAGCCTTGTGGGGTGCAATTCCTCGCAGGGTTCACAGGGACGTTCTCCCTAGAGTGGGCGGGTCGATGGCCAAATCCTGACCGCTGAGCCACAAGAAAATAGTGCCGCCTCTGGCCAACTTACAGATATATCGGCCTCTAGCACGTCTAGCAGGTCATGGCCCCTCGGCGCTGGACCGTCCGACCAGCACGAGAGAGCACAAGGTAGCAAGTCCGCCCTAGCAACGCTGAGGGATGGTTTGTCTTGTGCAGCGCGCAGTCTAGTACGGCAAGTAAGTCCTCCTAACCCCTTCTCAGTTAAACTTCGTGTACTGACCTCCTTACTGAGGACATCGGCTTCTAGCATGTCTAGCAGGTCTTGGCCCCTCGGCGCTGGCAAGGCTCTACGGAGTAATCCAGTACGAGAGAGCACAAGGTCGCAAGTCCGCCCTAGCAATGCTGAGGGATGGTTTGTCTTGTGCAGCTCGCGTGACCAAGTCGAGATGTAAGTTTCCCAAGCTATCTGACCTTTTTAGAATCACATGCTGACTTCTCCACAGAATGATTTATGATATTAGGACTGGCTAACAGCTTCACAGGATTATGATTTTGTGATTGATGACTTGCCTATGATGAAAACAATTGAGAGCAGTGTTCCAGCTCAAAAGCATGGTGGCAACGCCTGTGGCTGAGTTGGCAACCTCTCTCTGAAGCTCTGAGGCAGACAAGTCCAACTACAGATTTCCTTTTGTTATTCCCTCTTGACTTAGACAGATATTTGCTAACACTTCTCGTGTTTCCAGTATTCAAATTCTCTTAATGTCCATATTTGTTGCTGCACTCTGAACTGTAAGTATCTCCGACCTCCTTACACAACCTCGCTAACCAACTGCCAAAACTCTCAATGTTCTCAGGGCCTCGTCGATAACATGAAAATGTGAGTCTTACTCCCCCATATATGGCACTTTCGTCTTTCTCCAGTATTCATCAAGTGATCAATCGTAACGCGGGATGACTTGACAAAGACTCACCAGCGCTTTGCACATCGTACTGATAGCTGGGAAGTTCCTCAATCTGTCACTTGAACGTTGTCTGCAGGGAGAAACAATTCAGAAGTAACCTAATTCAGGTGAGTCTGCTACCTATACTTTCATGCCATTTCTTCGGGAGATCAAGTGATGCTAAGCTCGAGTCAACTTGACGCACACCGTACTGACAAGGCTTCCCTGCAGGTCTCTACTACATTGATGTTCACGCCTACGAATCTCAGGGGTTTTAGGCAAGTACTATTACCTTGTTAATCATTCTTAATGCCTATATGTTTGCTCTCTCGAGACCTTTTTCATTTTTCCTGCTGCTTCTGCTGCAAAACCTTGGGCAACGGTGATAAGTGCGCCCCATTTCTTCAGAGTAAGTCACCATTTTTGTTTGATCTCTTCGTGCTCTCACTTATATATTTCATTCGTCTTACCTTTTCATGCCTGTTTCTCATTTCTCATTCTCATTACCTCGTAAGTGGTCTATTTCCTCGAAAGGGATCTAGAGTACCTTGCCTATGGTTGAGCAACACTGCCACAAACTGCAGCGCCTCACATCTCATTTTGTCCTGACTTCTTATGTCCATTCTTTCCTTTTCTGCCTCTTTCACGTAGCCTAGTAAGTAAACGAGCAATACTGTACCCGAACAGCGCCTCGCATCTCCTTTTCTCGCATCTTATTTTCTTGTCCTACTCTTTTCTCTTTTTCTCTCTCTCGCTTCTCAGTAAGAATTCGAGCAACACTGTACTTCAAATGCAGCGCCTCATATTTCCTTTTCTTTCTTTCTGTCCTTCTGTCTTCTCTCTTTCTTTCTCTCTCTCTCATTTTTGGGTAAGTAATCGAGTAACACTGTATCCCAAATGCGGCGCCTCGTATCTCCTTTTTTTCTTTTCCTTGTTTTTCCTCTGTCTCTGTCAGTTTTTTCCTCATTTCTCTCTCAGAACTACAAGGCAAGTGGTATATTCCTCGATAAGGAATTCGACCACCACCAGCTTGCTTGAGCAACACTGCTTCGCCAAAGCAGCGCCTCAAATCTCATTATGTCTTCTTTGTCTGTTTCTCATTCCATTCTCTTTTGGCTTGGCTCTCCTTTTTTCTCTCATTTCTCCATCTCCATCGTGCTGTAGGTGGTTTATTTCCTCGACAAGGAAGTGGATCACCGTTTGTGTTCGAGTAACACTGCCTCAACAGTGCAGCGCCTCGTTTCGTTTTCATTTTCTCCTTTTGTCGAATTAAGCAGCATGCATCGCAGAGGAGTTGATAACCACTCTCTGCAAGTTTTGAGACAAATAACCTTCCTTGTTTGATAAGTCTATGAGTTTCTTTTTGTTTTGAAATTATTTGATTACCCTATCTAACCAGCTGCTAGGAAAGTGTTACTCTCCATTCTACATTCTGGAGGACATCGCATACGCTCCCAAGCTATTTTTTAAGTATAGCTAGGAAAGTCCCACCCTTCGTTCTCTCAATCTCTGAAATCTCACTGACACTACTCTAGAAATTCTGCATAAGATATCATCTTTACTTTCAGATAATTTGAAGTTAATTCTCTTGTTGACGTGAAGTGTGTGCTGATATTGTGTAGGACAATAACTCGTTTCTACGCGGTTCCTAACATCGCAAAAGAAATCTCACTCTATCAATAGCTAAGCTCTTGAATATAGCTGATGCTGCCACAGAGATTTCACATGAGACGTGAGCTTCAATGTTCAGACAATTAGAAGTTTGTCCTCCTACTCCTCTCCCGTTAATGCTAACGTTGGTACAGAGGCTTCCCATGATATGTCAATTTATATCGTTAGATAATTGGAGGTTTATCTTCATGTTCGTCTCAAGTTCATGCTGACGTTGTGCAGGACATCCTACTTGCTTCTGTTCTCAATATTTCAAGGAAAGTCCCCCTCTTCCATTCTCTCAAATTATGCTTGTGCTCTGAGAAAACAGGAAGTGCATCCTCCTCACTTTATCAAAATGATGGAGACATAACGAGACATTAATCGCTTCATGAGTCATGAGTGGGATACCTAAGGCATCGTAGCAAGTTTGAGGGAAGTTTTTCTCTAATACACGCAAGCCTAATATTAAAATGCAAGTGCAAAGGCGCACCGTAGCAAGTTCAAACGAAGAGTCGTCTGATTGTGGAACACAGCTCGCTCGTTCTAAAATATAGAGCAAGTAGTGTTCTCCTCTGATGTTCGTTGAATACATGCTGCCGAGAGTGCAGATGTGTAGTGGCGATAGCAGAAGTTCTCCTATCGCAGAATGGTGAGTTCTTTCCTACTATCTTGCTTGCTTGAAAGATTTCGCTACCAGTAATCACAAATGCCGAACGCAAATGCGATACATGGAAGACAAAATGCCCCTCTGGGAACTTGTAAGTTTTTTATCTTATATTTCTTGAAATATGCTAATCTCTCCTTACAAATTGGCTCCATGCAAACGCCTAGTGAATTCGCTAATATCAAAAGCTCCCCAGTAAGGGAATGGGAAGTTCCCCCCTCCTACCTTGAGTATTTGATTGAGCCAATTCTTCTCACAAATTTCCGTGGCGAAGCTTGATAACGAAAACTCTCCTTTTACAAAACGGTAAGTTTCCCCCTCCATCTTGGCTATCTCGAATGCTTATTCTTCTCATCCTGTAAAAGCGGGAGCCGTTTTCAGAGGCACTGAGCACTGACGCAGCCCGCAAGAGCAATAACTTGGAAGAAGAACCTAACAATAACGACCACAGAAATTTAGACAAGACTATCCAAAGTACTACTGTCCAGCAACAAAATCGCAACTACGATCTTTGCGATGTTCTTGCTTTAAATTGCTTGTCAGCGATTTATCCAAGGCATTGACTTATAGAATATTCGTACAGTTTATCTATCAACCGTGGCACCTCTGACTATCAAAATCTTAGTAGGAGGAAGGAGACTGGAACCAGAAATCACCTGCAGTCAACCAACGAGGGGTTGAAGAAGGGTAAGCACGTGACTACGCCCATGTTTGCTCTGTTTGCTTTGACGCGAGTTTGGATACAATCAGAGGCGCGCCATGGTTGCTTCTCCCGCCCGTTGCTAGTAAACATTAACTCCAGCACGCCTGACAGACGCCTCTCGAACCCAGAAATGGCTGAAAAAGATACCAGCCTCCCACTTGTGTGGATTGATTGCGAGGTGAGTCCACTAATCTCCGTCTGCTGCACCCTGCTGACTGGCTTAGATGACAGGCCTCGACGTGGAGAACGACGTTATAATCGAAATCTTCTGCATAATCACGAATGGCAACCTTGAAATACTGGATGAGGAAGGATGGGGAGCAGTAATCCATCAGTCGAAAGAGACAATGGATAAAATGGTACAGAACACGCCATACTTGTCCAGAAGCACCACTAAGGACGAATAGGACGAATGGTGTACGAAGACACATGGCGAAAATGGCCTCACCGAAGCAGTGCTCAAATCGCAGACGACTCCCGAACAAGCAGCCTCAGACCTCCTCTCCTATATTCAAAGATACGTATCAGAACCGAGAGTGGCACTATTGGCGGGCAACACAGTCCATGCCGATAAGGCGTTTCTGCGAAAAGAACCGTACAAAAAGGTGCATGATCATTTCCACCATCGCATCCTAGATGTGAGCACTATCAAGGAGGCTGCGAAACGGTGGTCCTCACGGGAAGTGCTCAAAAAGGTGCCGAGCAAGAAGACTCTTCATAAAGCAAGGGATGATATTTTAGAAAGCATTGAGGAGGCCAGATACTATAAACAAGCTATATTCCAGCGCTCGGAGCCGCAGCCAAAGCAATAATGAAGATGCGGTTATCGCGAAAGTTCCCGCTTTGCTTTTATCTGGCAATCAATACTCCGGCAGGGCAGATTTATTGATTGGTGGCGGGCTGATTCTGGAAGGAGCTTCATTGGCTGGAACCCCACCAGGTGGCGACCCGCCATTCAACAGACCATCACCGCTTCTGAATTATTTCCCAGCTTCGAGAGCTTAACGCAACTTTTTTTCCTGAGTGCATATTCTCTCAATTCCTTCAATTACACACAGCAGGTCATCTTCACAGCAATCATGAGCGTCAAGGAAGTCAGTCTCACGCCGTTCACCGACCAAAAGCCTGGAACGTCAGTGGCTACCCCACCATCTGCCCACCGAAACCCCTCATGCTAACAACCTACAGCTCCGGCTTGCGAAAAAAGGTCGTAGTCTTCCAACAACCACACTATAGCGAATCATTTGTCACCAGCATCCTGCTGTCAATTCCAGAAGGTGTTGAAGGCAGCTTCTTGGTCATTGGTGGTGATGGGCGATACTGGAACCCAGAAGTCGTACAATTGATTGCCAAGATTGGAGCTGCGTATGGCGTTAAGAAGCTTCTGATCGGCCAGAATGGCATCTTGAGCACTCCTGCTGCCAGTCATATTATCCGCAAGCGCAAGGCTACCGGTGGTATTCTTCTGACTGCCAGTCACAATGCTGGAGGTGAATAGGCGTTATCTGCTGCTAAGGATTGTGTTAACAAGCCCCAGGCCCAAAGAATGACTTCGGTATGAAGTACAACCTTTCCAATGGTGGACCAGCCCCCGAATCAGTCACGAACAAAATCTTCGAAGCCTCCAAGAAGCTCACCTCCTACAAGATTGCAGATATACCAGAAGTCGATATCTCTACACTAGGCACAAAGACATATGGCAATCTGGAAGTGGAAATTATCGATCCTTCCACAGATTATGTTGAGATGCTGAGAGGCATTTTCGACTTTGCTTTGATCAAGAAGTTCTTCCAGACCCACACCGACTTCAAGGTTCTCTTTGATGCTCTCAGTGGTGTTACTGGTCCCTACGGCAAGGCTATCTTTGAAACCGAGTTTGGTCTGTCCAGCGCCAGCACTCAGAACTGCATCCCATCGCCAGATTTCAATGGCGGTCACCCAGATCCTAACCTCACATATGCACACTCTCTCGTTGAGGCTGTCGACAAGGGAGGTATCCACTTCGGAGCCGCAAGTGATGGAGATGGAGACCGTAACATGATCTACGGTGCTAACGCTTTCGTCTCGCCTGGTGACAGTCTTGCTATTATTGCTCATCACGCTCAACTCATTCCATACTTCAAGAAGCAAGGTGTTTATGGCTTGGCTCGCAGTATGCCAACCTCTGGTGCTGTCGACTTAGTCGCCAAGAAGCAAGGCCTGAACTGCTACGAAGTTCCTACCGGCTGGAAGTTCTTCTGCGCTCTGTTTGATGCTGACAAGCTGTCCATCTGCGGTGAAGAATCTTTCGGTACCGGTAGCAACCACATCCGCGAGAAAGATGGTCTATGGGCTGTCGTTGCTTGGTTGAACATCATTGCTGGTATCGGTGAGGCTAACCCAGAGGTCACACCAAGCATTTCCAAGATCCAGCACGACTTCTGGACTATCTATGGTCGTACTTTCTTCACCAGATACGATTATGAGAACGTCAGCAGTGAAGGGGCTGCGGAAGTTGTCAAGGGCTTGAAGGTCAAGATCGCAGACTCGTCATTCATCGGCTCAAAGATTGGCGGTACGTAATCTTTTAGATGTGGTGAAATCTGAGCTAACGTTGGCAGACCGCACAGTTGCTGATGCAGGTGATTTCTCTTACACTGACCTTGACGGCAGCGTTTCACCCAACCAAGGTCTATATGTCAAGTTCTCTGATGGCTCTCGCATTGTTGTCCGTCTCTCCGGAACTGGCAGCTCTGGTGCAACTATCCGTCTGTACATTGAGAAGCACACCAGTGACGGGAAGACCTATGGCTTGGATGCACAGGACTTCTTGAAGCCAGATATCCAGCTGGCAACTGATCTGTTGAAGTTCCAGGAGCACATTGGTCGCACCGAGCCTGATGTTAAGACATAAGTGTGCATCTGAGCTCAGCAAGAGTCGTGGGAGGAGAGATTAGACTTTTGGTAGGTAATGGGATATGATATGGAAAAGGGGTATGAGATCAGACGATGAGGTGACGATGATGAGTATGGATTAGTGTTAATAGAGTGAAATATGAAAATACACATTCTAGCCAGAAATTCTTAGTGAGGTGTTAGAAATTTTGCACTAACTTATATGGAGCCGAACGCACTACGAAGGATAAGTCCCATCTCTTTAAAATTTGAATCCGTTCTAATTGGAGATTTTCATTGCTGTTTATAAACGTCTTGTAGTTTGCAATTAGCAATAACCTGAAAAGATTTTGAAGGGAGAAGTGATGCAAGTTCTCGGGTGGAAAGTTGCAAAACAGGAACTTTTAATGCCTAATGACAAGGCGTTAACGTAAAAGTGCAAAGGAAGGACAATTGGGTACACCGAACGTAATATGCATGCGGTAAATGACGAGGGGATAGAGTGGGTAGAGGTGAGGTCCAGAGCAATTCTCAACAATAACGCAGAGATTAAGTTTCCTAGACATGCGACTAAATAGATCGAATTGCAAAAGAGAATCTACCATGCCAGTGCGTCAGTCTAGATATTCGCGTTCACAACCAAGCATTCGGCCCTCCCACCTCACGAACGGAGCGCCTCCCCTTTCCCGTTCCCTCTCCCGTGCCCTTTCCCCGTGCAGATTCTCGCTTCTCGTTCACGCAGCGAATCACAGACCTCGAATCCCGTGGCGAATTATCTTAACTCCCTTCGGCCCCGAATATTTGCGGAGCACGGCGAAACCTAACTCACCGCGTCCAACATTTCGTGATCTCGCACTCTCGGTCTTTCGTTCAGACCATGACTTGCAATAGAGATAGTTCATGCACGCTTGGTTCATACCGGCCGCTGACTAAAAATGAACATTCAAGTCCGTTTTACCTAGGTAGGCACCTAAATACTCGTCGGCGCTCGCTCAAGTAGCGAATCAGGTGTGGTCCGCGGACTTTTTGACGATGATATATCGAACGTCTCTCTCGGACACACTTCCTGGAGTCGGGGTGAATGGTTGATATGGTGACGTGGAAGAGGCGTAAAGCCGCTATCTCCATCATTGTTCAGCAAATGTTTGGAGTTGTCAATTTTCCGAGTCGGTATAGAATTTCCCGCGACTAAATTGTCTATCTCCTGATACCTGGTGGTGGATATATAAGGAGATGTTGGTCGCCCACTTCACCCTTCACCAAACACAGAAACCACTTTCGTCACTTCCAGATTTCAAGGACTTGAAGAACTTCACATACACAAGCTCAATTAATATCCAACATACCTTCACCAACCGCAAACATGGCAACTCAAACCGCAGTCGCGTTGACGACGATCAATGCTCCTCTCACGAAGATTCAAATCCCAATCCCAGAACCAAAGGATAATGAACTGCTCATCAAGCTGACTGCCACCGCTAGTACGTTCTCACTTCCCTCTCTCCCAAAACCCCCTCCTGATCAGATGAAGCCATAAAAGATCAAGCTAAACGAAACATCCAGTCGCACCCTTTGACGAAAAACTTCGCGACCTGAACCTTTACAACATCGGCTCTCGTCTCCCAGCCATCTTGACATTCGACCTCGCCGGCATCGTCGAGAAGCACTCTCCTGACCTTTCAGTAAGCATCCCTCCCATAATTCTCCAAACGTCATTCCCCTCTAAGAACAGATTTTCATCCTCCTCTCTGGCTCTCATTTCCATGCCCCCAAACCTAAAACAACCCAGAAAAAGGAACCTCATTAACCCAACCCAGGCCTCGCTCGCCCAAAAATTCCCCCTCGGAACGCACGTCATGGCCCAAGCAAACATCATCTCCCCCCTCGGCGGCGGCCTCCAACAACACACCACCATCGACGCCATTTTCACCTCCCGCGTTCCCTCCACCATCACCGATGTCGCCGCTGCCTTGTACCCCATCAACGGCATCACCTCCTTCGCCGCTCTCTTCTCCACCGAAGGCGGACCCGAGCACACGAACCGCGGTCTCGGGATCCCCTTTCCCGGCATGGAGGGAAGCTCTACCTTTGATTATAAGAACACCATGTTGGTGATCCTAGGCGGGGGGACCCGGTGCGGCAAACTCGCGATCCAGTTTGCGAAGATGGTTGGTCTCGGCACGATTATCACCACCTCTTCTCCAGGGGCGTTTGGAGAGTTGAAGCAACTGGGAGCGACGCATACGATTGATCGCCACTCACCCAACCTCGTGGAAGATGTTCGGGAAGTGACGGGCGATGAGTTGTTGTATGTCTACGACACCATGTCCGCGGGAGACCACTCCCTCCCCGCATCTCTCCTTTCGAATTCTAAAAAGGGGAAGCTGTCGCATCTGTTGAATGGGAAGGTGAGCCCGGAGGTGTTGGAGAGCAAGAAAGAGGGGTTGGAGAGTTGGCAGATGTATGGGAGTAGTGGGGCGCATCCGAAGCTCTCAGAGGTGTTCTGGGAGGGCATAGCGGGCTGGATTGAGAAGGGTTTGGTGGGGGGTGGATTTAAGGTGATTGAGGGGGGGTTGGAAGATGTGGGGGCAATTAATGGGGCGTTGGATGGGTTTAGGGATGGAGGGTTTGAGAGGTGGCATGTGAAGATTTCTGAGTGAGTTGTAGGTAACTTGCCTGAGAGGTGGATTTTGAGGGCTTGATTGAGGGTTTGGCAAAGTTTGGAGGACGATGGGATGGGATGGGATGGGATGAGATAGAGGTAATTTGAACGAAACAAGCCACTACCTACTTGAAAGAGAAAGAGAAACCAAAAGTCCAAACAGAAATATATGGTGTTTGAATTTACGATTTCTTGGGAGTTGAGTTAAACTTCTCACGCACGTGATCCACGCTATGCATGTGCCTAGATGAGTAAGAAGGGACTACCCCGGCTGAATTGCCTAGTCTGGATATCAACCTCCTGCCTGGTGCCTCAACTTCTCCATACCCCATCCATCGATCAATCTCAACTTCTCCATACCTCAAATCCAACTCCCATCCTCATCCTCATCCCCATCCCCATCCCCATCCAAAACCTCCTTCCCTCCCTCAATACGTCCCTCGATATCACAATGACGACCCAAATCCACATCCTAACCATCGGTCCCTCCAAGCAAGAGAGCCAAGATCTCTTCATGAGCGTGACGAAGGTTCGCTTGCTTCCTCCCTCCTTACGTTCCTATCTACCTATCTATACCTACTTGTGTATTTATTATATATTTCTACACCATGTATGTGCTTTGAGCTGATTGCTAACGGAAATGCGATGGGATGAACAGGAGATGGAGAAAGCGTATACTCTGGTTCACGTTGCGCATTGTGAACGTATGTACAGTACTTCCCTCATCTCGTCCCGTGTCATCCTCCTCATACGATCATCTATCCACATCATATATTCATTTGAAGAATCGGGATGAGTAGAGATCAACGCCGTCAAGCACGTCCTGACCGCTCTTGTTGTGCCTCCCAAGATGCTGGTGAGTCTTACGTTCCTCCGCCCGAACCAACTCGGAAGTGATGAAGGTGGGACGTTGAGAATTCGATAGGTCTGTTTACCGGGAACGTTCGATGAGGAACAAGAGGAGATTAGGGAGATTGCTAATCGGATCTTGCCGGAGATGAAGCTGGTTATGGTGCCGAATGATCTGGATGCGAAGACTGAGGTGGGGAGGGAGAGTAAGAGTGATTTGGCTGCGGCGATTAAGAGTTTGAGGAAGAGGAGGAATGATGGGTTGGTGGAGTATTTGAAGGAGCAGGTTGAGAGTCGGTTTGATGGGATAAGATGAGATGTATGAGAGTTTGGGTTGAGGTTAGGATTGGGATGAGAGGGGACGAGAAGACACGAAAGAGATGAGATGGTAAGAGAGGAGGTGGGATGAGATGAGAGAAGGAGGTGGAGTGCGAGGAGATGGGACAAAGGAGAAGGCAACAGAGCTATACCGCAGTACGATCATCTTTGGAATTCCAGGCATACAAAAAATAATGATGCATTGAGTAAGCTATAAGAGGCGTCACCCTCACCACACTCGTCTGTCATCGTCGTTGCCTCAAAAGAAGAACAGAAATTGAGACTCAAGAAATTGCAACGCCTTTCGAAAGCGCTAATTACGTATTTCCGACCGACCTCTAAAAAGGGCATGAAACCTCAGGTTGATACATTTTCGTATCGATGATGCGGTGCGTCCTTCAAGTTAACACCAGCTGAGAAACACGAGTGCAAATGAAGCACAAGCGCTAAAGCATATTTATAACCACAAACAAGACAACCAAATCTCGGCTGAACACCCTCTCGCTGCGCTTACGCTGAGAACCCTCGTCTCTCGTGTGTCGTGTATCATTCCATTGCTTCTTGTGTAACAGCAACCGAGCAACCTGAGTGCGAACAGGTAGCAGAGTACAAGCGCTAACCGTACAGTACTACATATTTATAACCACAAACAAAAATGAAAGTAAAATGCAGCAATCTCGGTTGAACAGCTGCTCATTACACTTCAAGCGCTCAGCCTCGTCGGCTCCTCTCGCTTCATCCTCACACTTGCACGAGGCGAGCTGAGAAAAGAGAATGTTGGGCCAGCGCTTAAAGGAAATGAAGCATGAAAGAAAAAATAAGCTCGCGTTTAAAGAAAAACCAACGCCGGGTTGGGGGTTTAGAATGATGTGCCACTCTGATGCGCATGAGGGCCGCAGCGGCGACCGGCCTTCTTCGAAACAGGTGTGGACGTTGAGATGGATGTGAGGATGACTTGCATGATTTTTGAGGCGGTCGAGGGTGAGGAAGCGAGGGTCACGTGTTTCAAGCCGGTTGGAGAGGAGAGGGTGTGTAGACCCGGGATGGTCGTTGAGGGGAGGAAATGGAGGTGTCGGTCGAAGGGCCAAGGTGGTCTGTACCCATGGCTGGCTGAGGTCGGCCCTGGTGAGCCGGTACCGGGAAAGATCTGCCCGATGAGGAGCTGGATCACGTGAGTAGTCGTCGGCTCAAGAACTCACACCTGATGGCATCTCGATGTCCCGTTCCTCCTCGAGATGATCTTTGGAAGTGCGCAATCGGACAGAAGTTCGGTGCATCATATGCAACCAAGACGACCTCATATCAGCTTCGCGCAGCTGCACGTGATGTGCAGCTATCACGAGCTCTCTTCATGCACTGCCACCCTACTCCCAACCCCTTCCGACAGTCTTCTCGTCGAAACGGCGCTGCGTGAGGCCGGGTGACCTCTTCGTGACTGCTGTCATGCATCGGCAGAAGTCGTATTCGAAGCCTCTCTCTTCCCTCTGCTCATCCCCCACGCCCGCCTCATCTTTCCTTCTCCCCAACTGTCCTCCCAACCTCCTCATATTCATCTGAAGTGCGCCGATGACCGCATGGTGCATGGTCGTGTGGAGAAATATACAGTGAAGAATGAGTCACTCGATCTGAAACGGATGTAGTTGAAACATGTTCAGATCGGAGGTCCAATAACGACGACCGACACGAGCATGACTCCTCTGCGATGTTTCTGTGGAATCTTAGTCGTCTTTTCTCCATGCAGCGCGTCGACGAAGTGGTCGGGATGGAAGCGAAATGGTGCGCGTGTCGGCCTGCCAATCAGGATGCAGAAGTGCATTCTCGGCTAACACGACCTTGACACGCAACCGCCCGCCCTCTTCCTCGCTCTCCTGCCACGCGATGGAGCAGCCACCCAGCAATCGTGGGCGGCGCTTCAAGGTCGGCTGTGCGAAATGAGAGCGTCAAACTCGCGCGCCATTGACCGGCGGCCGGTCGGTTCATCTAAGGTTTGGTATGAGAGGCGGCTCTGGTTTCATTAGAGTAGGCGCCCGTCACTTAAAATACCCTTCCACCAGTGTGGCCGTCCAGGTTGAGGAGGGCTCTGAAGGCCCTGAGCGGAGTGAGCTGACGCGAGCGCCTCGTGAAGCTTTCGCGCGACACAGCCGCCTTGGTGGTGTTGGTGGTGTTGGTGGTGTTGTTGGCGTTGTTGCTCGGAAAAAGCACGCTGCCGACGCGTTTTGGCGCTCTGCATACGAACACCACCATCTACCCACGCGATGGTCTCTCGTGCTCACGCCCGCACCACGGCTGCATTCCCAGCTTATTCGTACATGGCTCTAATTATGACTCAGAGACGCTGCATATCGCCGTGCAGACGGGGTGCACCCGCTGCTGCTTCCCTTGCCCGATGCGGTTGAGCCGTTTGCAGCGCCTGCTGAAGGAGACGAACCATCTGGCCGAGTGGCCTCGACCAAGAAACAAGATCGGGTTACGCAGCGCAGAGTGGGAAGATGTCCCTCACTTCTCCGCGTTTCACCTTAACGTCGATTGGGGCGATCCATGATTTGCCCGATGCATTGGGCGGTGCACTCTGTTATGGGCGAGGATAAGTATCGCCAGCTCGCCGCAGGATTTCCGGTTGGTATTTGTTCATTCGATAGAGCATTTCTATTGATACTCTCTTGTTCCTATTACTGTCTCAATATTAGATCAACAAACTAGACGAGCTGTGCTCTTCACGAATCTCTTTGCCCTCGCCCTCGTGTCTTTGCAACCGGAGCCGGCCTCCCCATACAATAATCTGTAGTGTCTAATCGACACGAGCTCCAACCGTTCATCTCTCTGCGTAGGTGGCCTCGGTTCTTCATCCTCGTCACGATGGCTAACAAGGCTCAGGCAGGTAGCACAAGATGTCTTTCGATTACGCGTTCTCGTTCGGCGACCCCACGACTCCTCCTCGCTTCTCGTTCGAGGAGGCTCTCAACGATGCTTCATTCCAACTCGGCCACAGCCGATCAGGCTCTCATGCTTCATCAATGTATTCGCAAGAGTCGTCACCTGACTCCGTCAACACTCAGTTGACCACGCCGGCCAGGTCCCCCATCAGGCAACATGGACCCTTGTTGCTGCCCAAGATCCGTCCTCAGGATCAGGAGATTCATTCTCCCCCAAAGAGATTCAAGAAATCTCCCATGCCTGCCACACACAAGGCGGCATCTACGTTTCGTCCCTCCCACACCAGGAGCTACACCAATCCGGAGTCAATCTCCTTCACGACGGCAGACAACTTCCCTTCTCACACTCGTTCGATGTCGACACTTTGCTCGCCGATCACCTTCACCAACAACGATGAGCGCCGCGCCTCAAGCGTAGATCTCCTCGACGGCCAGACGCTTGGGAAGTATGGTTTCCCTACATACCGCCAACTACCAACGTACATTCCCTCCGCCACCAACTCCACAACCCAAGACTTCATCCCACAAACCTTCTTCCCCGTCCCTCAACGCACACCATCCCCTCTTCAGAACTCACTCCTCATTGACGATCTGAGCCTCGACAGCATGCCCATGGACAACACCAACAACAGCACCCTCCTCACCTACCTCACATCTCCCAATCCAGCGCCTGCTTTGGTCCGCCAACTCAACATCCACATCCGGGACAGCAGCACCAAGCACTTCTGGTGGGACATCCGACAAATCCGTCCCTGGACATCCTTCTCCCTGTCCACCATCCAAAGCATTCCGGGTCTTCACTCCCTCTTGACCCTCTCCCTCCCATCAATGACCTTCCCCATCCCAGCCAAGACTTCTCTCCAACCCGAGACCGAGGCTGAGTTGGCAAACATCTACTCCACCTACTACGGCACAAAACTCAATGCCGCGCTCTCTCTCAGCCTCGGACAACGCCACCTCGCCATGCGCCCCGCATCCAAGAACTCCAACCCAGCTAACGACGCAACTTTCATATCCGCCTACACGGATGACACCTCCGCTTTGATCTACGGCCGCGGACTAGGTCGCGTAATCGGACTCGTCAAGTCCTTCGATCGGTGGAACACTGGAATGCGAGTAGAAGGCAATCACCGGAAAGTCGAATACCTACGCGGACTCGCACACCTGCACCGCGTGATGCGCGACCACGGCTGCAGATACGGCTTCATCATGACGGAAATCGAGCTGGTCGTCGTCCGCAACGGCGGCGAAAACGTGCCTCACTTTGGATACTTGGAGATCCAAACCATCCAACTCGCCTCGCACACCGATCCCGAGCGCTCCACGTTTGAGGACGTCGAGTCCTCCTTCTCTATCCCGGGCGAAGAGCCTGATTCTCAAGATTCGAGAGAGAAGGGGAAGGGCAAGATGACGGCGCTGATGGCACTGTGGTATCTGCATATGTTGGCGAAGGATGATGTTCTGCCGGGTCAGGTGAGCTGGAAGAGTGAGATTGGTGCTCCTGCCGAGGGGACCAGGAGGAAGTGTTTGCCGAAGGATGAGTGGATTCCTGAACCGCAGTTGGCGGAGAAGCGGGAAGCGAAGCGCGCGAGGGGGTGGGTGTGGCCTGAGGAGGCGGTAGGGAGAAAGGAGCTGGGACGGAGAGGAGTCAGATATAATTGTTAAATTGGGGGCTGCTGGTCGGCCTTCGTGAATGGTGGCCTGATGAATGATGAGATGACGACAATGATGATGGGGGAGTTGTTTGGAGTGGATAAATGGGATGTTGGGTATATGCTTGCTTGTTCTTTGGAGGGTATAATAATTGGCATGATATGATATAAAATGAAATATCTTCAAAACACTCCATCTGTATCATGATTCCTCTTTGTGATAACCAGTTCACAGCTAATCAGTCTCCCGAATCCAGCATGGCCTTTCAAGATATCTCGACCCTCTTGTGAAGTTGTGGTGGAATTCTAATGTTGCTTTTCGCCTCAGCTATAACGTCAAAAGACGTCTTAAGGCACTTCAAAAACTTAACGTTTTTGAAAGTATGAGACGTGGATAGTTTTACATGCCTTCGTGACTTAACAGAATTCAGAACAAGGGATATATTTTACCCCCTACATAGGATTATAGTAGATGAAGGGACCGAAGGAAGAGTATTACCTTAAATGGTGTGAATCACGTGATGGTAAGTTGAGTCCCCTGATTCAAGATGTTATAGCGCTAACAAAGATTCATAGCGAAAGACAGCGGAGTAGAAAGTGAGTGTTCATGGTATGGCGAGCGAGCAGTTGATTCTATCTTGAAGGAAGTGGAGATTTCTTCAACCACAGCATTTCACGTGAATGCAATGCTTAGAAATCCGTTATCACACTAGTCCTCAGTCATCAAGCAGAAACATCGTCTCACTTCTGTAAAGTACTTCGAATTCCGTCGATTAAGTTACCTTCCATCCCACTCTCCTAATTTCCTCCTTCCTTTCATTCTATCTTCCTCTTATATCCTATCACAATGCCACTCTCCAACCGCGGCCTCGTCAAAACCGCCCCCGGCAAAGCTGCCATAACCACCATCCCCATTCCCAAACTCCGCGACGAATACATCCTCGTGAAAACCATCGCCGTAGCCCTGAACCCCACCGACTGGCAAACCCTCGACGAGAAATTCAGACCCGGAACCACGCACTCCTTACTCGGCTGTGACGCCTCTGGCATCGTCGTCGAAGTCGGTTCAAAGGTCACTAAGGACTTTAAGAAAGGGGATCGTATCGTAGGGTTCTCGCATGGAGGTACGATTCCCATTTCCCCTTCTCTTCCATCTGGTTTTTGTAATTGGATATTGTGGGGTTTGGGTGGTTGAGCTAAGAGAGATGGTGGAGGAAATAGGCAACGATCTCGAACCAGAAGATGGCTGTTTCGCAGAGTATATTTTGATGAAAGGCGACATCGCCATGCATATCCCACCCACCCTCAGCTTCGAAGAAGCAGCTACGTTACCTTGTGGGCTCATCACTATTGGATTGGGATTTTATCGACATCTTGAATTACCGTTTCCTAATTTTCCCAGTCAGAGTGAGAGTCAGAGTGAGAGTCAGAGTGAGAGTGGGAAACAGAGTGAGGAGGAGCCGAGATGGATCTTGATCTACGGGGGCAGTTCGGCGACTGGGACGTTAGCTATTCAGTTTGCAAAATTGTGGGTTTTCTCTCGTTCTGTTATATTTTCGACTGAGGCTGAAAAGGAGAGTAGGTCGGGGCTGAAGGTGATCACGACGGCGTCGCCGCGGAATTTCGAGTTGTTGAGAAGTCTGGGTGCGGATTATGTGTTTGACTACGTAAGATTACCTACCTACCTACTTTCCCTCTCTCCCTCCTGACTTCTTTCTCTGTCAAGTCATAAATCTAATAGAACACAGCATGATCCCCGCTGCGGGGCGCAAATCAATGCTCTTACTAATAATGCCCTGTACCTCGTATTCGATACCATCGCCACCCCATCCTCAGCTAGTAGTAAGTAACCCACACCTTCTTTTTCTTCATCCCACCTCTTCATTTCCGCGATGTCGAAGCTCTCAATATACGTTGCACCTCCTCAACTCCCCCCTCCCCTCCCTCCGCGCTCTCTCTCTAGAAAATACATCAAACTAACCCATCTTAGTCTGCGCATCCGCCATCTCAACCTCAACCTCAACCTCCCCAAAGAAAATCTACGTAAACCTCATGGGCCTCCCCTCCTTCCCCCACCCCGACGTCTCCAACATCTTCTTCCTGGGCTACACAGTCCGCGGCGAAGTTTTCGAGATCGAAGGCGAGACGTGGGAAGCGGTGCCCGAGGACTGGGAGCTGGGAAAGCGGTTTATGGGGTTGTGTGAAACCTTGCTCGGCGAGGGGAGGGTGCGGGGTCATCCGGTGAAACTACTTGGTGAGGCGCCTAACGAGAAGGGGGGTTTGGAGGGGATCGAGGCGGGGATGGAGGAGTTGAGGAATGGGAGGGTGAGTGGGGTTAAGTTGGTTGCGAGGGTGGGTGATCCTTGAGGAGAAGGGGAGAGTGTAATGGTGTATGTATGGCTTTTCTTGCTTCCGGTGAGTTGCTGAGTAGGGAAGAGCGGAAGGAGTGGAGTGTCTGCTGCGGAGACTCTAGCCGATTCCAGAGAATCTCATTTCTGTCCCGGGAAAGGTTTCTCGACGTGGGGACAGACTTTCTGATAAGGATAGTGTGAGCTGATTGTGTGGTAGATTGTGTACGTGTTTGTGTTCGTACTCGTGCTTCTGGGCACTTTAAAGGTATCTACACCAACTCTTATGATATAGCGACTCTTACAAGTATTTCACGGAGCATCGTATCGTAAATAACGTATACATGAGCAAGAGACAAGGAAAATTCCCAAGGTTGTACGTGTCGGAATGTCTGCCAAGCACGTGACTTTAGGCCAGTGTCTCAGGGAGAGCTTCTGTACAATTCAACCACTTTATGATCACTTGACCCTACCATAAGTTGCTATTCTGACAGTAAGAGCTGCTGAAAGACACGTGCTGGTTGGCGTGCTGTTGAGGGGAAAAAATGGTATCCGCTTAACGTACCGAGCCTACCTACTGTACCTATACCTACGCCTTCCCTCAGACGCCAATGCAACCTCCTTCTCACTCACATTCATCAAAGGAGTCGTCATCGCAGACTATTTCATATTCTCCCAGGAGCTAAAAGAGATGGCGCATTGAACTGAGTCTCTTCGACCATTAAGTGGCAAGCTTTAATCGCAGCAATTATCCTCGAGAACCCCCTCGAAGCATCGAAGTAACATATTCCTTCATTAAAATACTACAGCGATCATCACCACACCAACCCAAACTCTAGTTTACATCCAAACATTCCCTCCTGTGCATTCAAACTGCGCGTCTCATCACGTGGAAGTGAGACTCTATGTAAGAAAGTGAGGAGCGTTCAGAAACAAGCCCATCAATACCCCTCCAAGCGTGCCGGCAATAGGGATGGTGGCAATCCATGAGAGGAGAAGGAGGCCGACTCGTTGCCAGTTGACTGCCTTGAGCGTGCCGTTGCACAAGCCTACGCCAACGGTAGCGCCAGTGATGCACATCGAAGTCGAGACCGGAAGCGAGTACTGAGAGAAAACGAGGACGGTGATGGCGGCACCCATCTCCATAGAACAACCTGGAAACAATCAAAGTTAGCCAACGCTATTCACCTAGATGGATGGTGACAAACCTCTACTGGGCGAATGGTATGTGATCTTGTTCCCCATGACTGTTTCAAAATCGAGTTAGTGTAATTTCGCAGGAGCGGCGTTGAGCTCGACTCACCCTTCATGATGTTGTAGCCGTAGGTGATGAGGCCGACTGATATGGTTGCAGAAAGAACGGCAAGCTGCCAAACAGGGACGGGGGCTTTGGAAGCCGCAGCATTCCCGGTAGACCAGGCAGAGTAGATGACGGCCCAGGGTCCCACCGAGTTTCCGATATCATTAGCGCCGTGGGCAAAGGATGCAGTGCAAGCGGTCAGAATCTGGACAAAGGAATAGGTGTGTTCGACTTCGTTCGGGTATTTCTGTGCATTTGCATACACACGTTGCATGCGTTTGCCTTCTGGGGTGCCAGAAATACCACTCTGCGCAGCATGGATGTCATAATGGAGGCCGTAAAGAGCACCGCAAACGATCGTGGCGGGAATGCGCTTTGCGAGAATCTTGATGTTGTGAAGCTCGTATACCTGGCCAGCGCCCATGGGGTTGTCGCGGAGCGTACGCATAGCCCAACCAAAGGGACCGCGCTTATTCATAAGCTTTTCCCGTAGCTTGCTCTCGCCCTGAGCCCTGATCTCTGCGTAGGACTGTGTGGCCTCGGCTGCAGAAAGCTTCTTCTCGTTTTCCTCGGAAGGGGTCGTGATGGGTGCGATTCCAGTCTCGGTCTTAGTGGATTCACTGACGGATTCTGGCGAGTGAGTGGAGGCTTGCTCCTCATCTTCCTCCTGGACGACAGCGTAGTTGGGAACAATGGCTCGATCAGCGTGTTCAGGGGCTGGGCGTTTGAAGAGCAGAGGGCCTTGAATGAACATCCACCACTTGACCGTAGGGTCCTTCTTGATAATCTTCGCGTGCAGGAATGGTACGAAGAAGGTGGCCGCCAGGGCGGCAACACCACAGCCAGTGCCCATTGTGACAGCAGCAACATACCACGCGGGCTTCTTGTTCAGTCCAAGATTGGGAGAGCCCTTATAGACGATGGATAAAGTGCAAATAGTGCCGGCGACGAGGAACCAGAGGGGCGAAGAGTAAACGGCCCAGGGAACGGGATTCTTGCGCACGTGCACAACGAGCTTGATGAGCATGAAGATGGAAGCACCAAAGCCAGCAGCGATAACAGGAGCCATTCCCAGACCAGCAAAGATGGCACCAAGGCCCTTGCCATTGTTCCATCCCCATTGGACCTTCGCAGCTCCCACGGTTGCTACACCAACTCCAGCGACGGCCGAGATAAGTGAGTAGGTCGACGAGACGTGGGCTGAGTGTCGTGTGCACCACATGACCCAAGAAGAGGCAGCTGCGAGAGCACAGGTGAAGGCTAGCATCTGCACTCCTGCATCGCCGCGGAAGGCAGAGTTGGGGATAATGCCGTTCTTGATAGTATCAGCTGTTCGGGCGCCGACAGTGATCGCTCCAAGCATCTCAAAGATGGTGCCAAATATCATTGCCTGTCTGTACGATATGGACCTTGACGAGACACTGGTCGCCCAGGCATTTGCAACATCATCTATCAACAACGTTCGTTAGCATCCGTACTAGAAAGAGGTAAGTCAATGCTACTTACTAGCGCCGTTGTTGAAGGCATCGAGCATGGCAAAGAAGGTGCCAATAGCGAAGACGTAGGTATATTCGTCGAGCTTCATCTTGGCGGTGGGCGAGCAGGTGTCAGTTGGCGATTGTTGTTGTTGGTTACTGGATACCGGGGGTAACAAGAGAGAGATACAAGGTCTTTATGTGCTATTTAGCAGGGCCTTTCGCTGCCTCCCTACGCCCTTGGCTCATACGGCCTCACCGAGACTCGTGAAAGTGGCATCTAGACGGTATAATCTTCTCAATACCATCCGTTCCACGTTGCCATATCCCCGAGCGTGATTCGTGATAACGACATAGCCACTCTCGCCAGATCTTTTCGAACTTTCGATACTTGTTCTACCAAGAAATCACGACGCAGAAAGAACAGCCACGAAGAGAGATTTTCTCAGGTAGCTTTGGTTTGGCAACCTTGGCAGCGGCCCCTTGGCAGTACTGATCAGGACTCCGTACCCGTGAAGTTGGGTCGGGATTGAAGCGTCGTTCGTGGATGCGTGCTCTCGGCACCTTGGCGGAGCGGAGGCGGCCCTTGGCGGAGCGGGATGAGGCTCTTGGCGGAACCTTGGCTAAGGCTTTGCTTCTGCCTATAAGAGTTGATGATATCCCCACGTGCGTGTTGCAATTGTGAATATGGTAAGAGTTCATGAAGTGAGATTTTCGTTGTTGCCACATGCTTGGAGTTGGTGATGAGTGAGTTGAGAACTGTGTACCGTAACGGACAGTAGCTCGCCTCCGCGAGTCGAATAGGGGTAAGTGGCGTCGAGTACGTAATTGGAGAACCTGAGTACTTTTTACTTGATGAATTTTGCGTCTTGAGTTGCAAATTGTCCGTCTTGTGAAGGATTGTTTCCAAGTGGGAGTGCATGGTGCGTCGATAAAATAAGCGATCGAGGAAAGGGGCAAGGTAAGGCTCGTGACTGGCAAAGCTATCTAGTATGCGAATCAGCTGAGAACATCACCAATCCTACAAGTAGGTATCAAAACTATAGGTTGAAGCATATATTGACCATGTATCCTCCTTTCTTTCGTATTTAGTATATGAACTCGTTTAGAATTGTGGTGGGAATGGGAACTTGGTCACGTGCTGGGTTGGAAAGGCAAGGCGGTGGATACGAGAGGAGAAAGTAAAGCTAATAGCTTTGAGCTTCTTTACCGCTAAACAGCAGTCTTGTGTTTAGAGATGAGAGATGAGAGAGTAGACACAATGATGATGAAAGCAGTAAGGAGGGTAGAGCCAGATTGAACAACCTTCATTGCGTCTCCGTTGAGAGGCTGCTGAAAAGACGAAGGGAAAAGGCGTTATGCCTGAACCCGATCAGACTAGTCGCTCGACTATACAATTATACTTCAAGATACTACGAGAGGCACAGGCGGTTTTTGCCTGCCTAGTTTAACTGATTCGAGTTAGTAAGTGTGGTTGGTAATAAAAGGGAGTGATTCTCTGACTGCTTAACATAAGTAGAGTAGGAATGTAGAAAGAGTCGATTTTTGTGAATATATGGACAACACTGTAAGCTGTGGTGGTCTGGACTTGCTTCGTCATTTTCACACTCGAGAAAGAAAATTCCGAATCAATTGGACTTCCAATACATCACGAAAATGTAATCATCGTTTATTCATTTAAATCAAAATTGCCCTCCATATATGCCTCGGACCCATGACCTGCGCCTCTTTCTACACTTACAACTTACTCTTCCCGCCACCAACACACTTCATAAGCGCCCGCCCGTTGCTCAAACATACCTTTCCACCCTCCACCTTGGTCACGAACCTGATCTCCTCCCACTCACCCTTCATCTCTCCCGTTCTCCAGATCTCTGTGACAAGCTTGTCTCCCGGCTTCACAGGACTAGCGAACCTAGCCTGAAACTCTTTGATGTTCTTAGGATCGCTACCTCCAAGAGCTTTCAACAAACCGTGAGCAGTAAAGTTCCAACTTGATAGACCGTGCATAATGGTTCCCCCAAAGCCCATCTTCTGTCCTGGTTCGGGAGTCGCATGGAGTGGGTTATAGTCTCCATTCAACCTGCTCCATATCAGCACCCCTCTTCTCTCCATACCGATCCTCACAAAAAGACATACCTATACAACAACGCACTCTCAGCGGTTGTCTGATGGCTCACGGTAACATCGGGCTGCTTCCCCTTCGGCGGTGGGAAATTCTCCGTTGCTGGTCCTTTCGGCCCACCCCAGTTGCCCTGTCCAACAAAGAATGCACTTCCCACCGCCCTTGCATAGCTCTCCCCTGTAGCCTTATCCACGATATCTTGCTGTGTCTCTACCACACTGCCGGCCTTTCCTTTATCGTATACGCCGATGACTTTGGAGCGGAGTTCGAACGTGCGGCCTTCGGAGGTGGGAGGCAGGGGTTTCAGGAATGTCATGAGGCGTTGACCATCTACGACGCGGCGGGAGTCGAATTTAGGAACATTGGGGATGGGGGTTGAGTTTTGGGCGGCGTAGAAATCGATTACGTCTTGGTGGGTGAGTTTGAATGCTGAGGGATGTTAGGCACTGGTCTGCGGTGTCTTTGAAGGGGAAGGGGACGTACGGAGAATGATGGGGTAGGTGGGGAAGACGGCGAAGTTTGGGTGGAGCTCCTGTGCTTTGTTAGATGGACTGGGAGAGATGGGGATGAAGGACTTACGTAGAGGAAGTGCAACTCATCTGCAGTACAGCCAATGGAGTTCGCAAAGAGAAGGACATCCCTTTTCAGCCAGGAGACTTCCTTGACGGGATACTCGAAACCTGCTCCAGGGCCAGGCATCTTGAATTTGGGTAGCTGTCAGATATGCTTCCAGGACAAGAAGTTTGAGGAATCGTGAGCAAGGAGACGTAGGAAACGGATGATGGAATACTGAAATTGAGGAGACAATTCAGAAAGCAATTGAATGAAGAAGAAGAGTAACTGAAGAGTGAGATGTCGTTGAAAGCTTCCCCAGCTCTTCTCCCCACATTTTCGGTTGTCAGCCCTGGCTGCCTCGGCATCAGCGACATCCCTGTTTCTAATCATCTTCTTGACATCGGGACCTCAACACGGCAACCACTTTCAATCGCGATGGAGATAGGAGATTATCATGCTTTATTCCTGTCTCGACCCTGTATCAGTGTGCACCGAAGATGTTTGTATTCCCATAGTACCAAGGAACTGGTGCCGTTTCGAGTCACCGTGACACTGCGCGTGCCTGAAGTCACACCTGCAGCACGTAGTGAGGCTGAGACGATTGGTGGCTTGCACTGCATGAAGACTTAAGAGTCACTGTCAACCAACAACCATACATGTTTCTCTTGATTGTCTCTTTCCGTTTTGAAGACTGGGCCCGGCCGTGAACGCACATCTCGACTCGGTGAAGAGTCATCAGGCCTCTACATCTTGCTATACATTACCCCAACCCATTCATAACTAACCCTCTCATTCAGCTTAACAACTCCAAGTAGCATCTCCCACAATCACAGGAACATTCGCGACCCCAGAAAGAACCATGGCATCCTCATCCACCTCAATTGAACAAGATGGAGGAGACAACAGACCCATCTACTTCTGGCGCGAATACGGCACTCCCCACTGCTACATGTCACAATGGTACCTCTCTCCCTTCACAGAACCCACCACCAAAACACACTACAAAACCGCCGAACAGTATATGATGCACCGTAAAGCGCTCTTGTTCAACGACCCTGTCATCGCCGCACAGATCCTCGCAACCATCTCTCCCAAGGCGCAGAAATCACTTGGTCGAAAAGTCAAGAATTTCGATCAGAAAGTATGGGAAGCGGAACGACAGAAGATTGTTGAAGAGGGTACTTATTTGAAGTTTAGATTTGGGTTGGATAGAGGGGAATTAGAGGGAGAGAAGGTGAGTTTGAGAGAGAAGTTGTTGGGGACTAGCGAGAGGGAATTGGTGGAGGCCAGTCCGATGGATAGGATTTGGGGTATTGGTTTTACTGAGAAGTTTGCGGATGAGAGGAGGGAGGATTGGGGGTTGAATTTGTTGGGGATGGCATTAATGAGCGTTAGAGAGAGGTTGAGGGCTGAGGAGACTGGAGAGGGTAAGGAGGGCGTGATAGAGGGAGATGTAGAAGATAAGGAGAAGATAATTGAGGCCAAAGTTGGAAGTCGCAAGGAGTCAGAACAGAACGAGGTTGGAGCTGAGGAAAAGAAGCCACATAAGAGAAGGAGAAGGAATAGGAAGGTTTGAGTGGTATTCATTCCTGAAGGGACGGTTCTATGTCTGCCTAGCTATATATTTATCATTCCTGGTGTCATGACTTACCGCACAGATTGATCACATTCAAGGACGATATTTGGTATTGGCTTGTATTGGTCTGTAGAGTCCTAATAACAAGCAACCATGCCATCAAACTGACGACTGTTCTTCCGCTGATTATTTTTGTTGAGTAAATATCAACTCTTCCCCATTGGCCTTCATGGCAAGGACTTCAATGTCCAATCTTGTCCTGCTAAATCAATGCACTCAATGATGTTGCAAACGCAACGATCAAACGCAGTTTCAGAAGCAGAAGCAGATACGTCAACAATAATGACCTCAGTCTCCACACGTCAAGTATAAATCGGCCCAGTCAAGCATATGGTATCACCCATTCAACCGACTGGAAGATTCTCCATCTTGCCCTTGCCATCAGCAATCCACTCCGGTTCAATCAATCTCTCTCGCTCCTGATACAAGTATTTGTATGCAGTACGGATGGTACCATCACTGACACCTGCGACTTGGGAGATTTCTTTCGGGCTCTTTGGCTTGCCAAGTAGGTACGATGCCATGTAGATGCACGCGGCGGCAACGGACAGAGGAGAGCGACCGGCGAGATCACCGACGGTAGACATCTTCTCAGCGAGGCCTTGCGAGACCTTGACGAAAGCTTGACGATTAAGACCAAGTTGACTGCAGTAACGGACGCAGAGGTCGCTGGCATTGGTAGAGGTAGTGGTCTGGTAGGTATCTGAAGATGCAAGCATGCCTTTTTGTAGGGTGTTAATAGAGAACATAGATGTATAGCACTCTCACACAACTTACCAGAAGCATTCGCCATAGCAGCCTTTCCGGCACTGTCCTGAGCAAAGAACTTCTCCAAAGCCTTGAAAGTTCGGCCAATATCCTTCTTCGAAACCTTGGTCAATGCATAGATCTCTCTGAAAGTACGGGGAACACCGCACTGGCGGCAGGCAATGAAGATGCAACCGGCGATAATAGCTTCTTGAGATTTGCCCTTGAATGCTTTTGCGTCATCAACGAGCTTGAAGAGGTGCTTTGCAGTGTCAGAGACATTCTTGGGGATATTGACGGCGTCGCAGTGAGCACCGATCTCCTTGTATGCTGCTAGAAGACCCTTGGTAGCCTTGTCAGTAGAGGATTTGCCTTGAGCACGGAGCAAGTCGCGGCTGCGAGCACCACCGTCGCCAAAAGCGATAGTAGTTTGAAGTTGAGAACCGTTGAGAAGAGGGTTTGCTCCATCACCAACACGAGACGGGTCATCATTGCCTTGATCATCGTTGGAGAAGGTACGCCACTCAGAGCGGGTGTCAACGATACGATCACCGAGAACTAATCCACAGGAACCACAGACCATATCACCAGACGAGAACTCCTCGACGAGATTAGGAGGATCCTCTCTACAATCCTTGCAGATCAGGGACATATTGAGGTTCTCGTTCCATTCTGGCGCACCCTTGTCGGGGAAGGGGTTGGGGGCGAGCATCTTGGGCTGATACGCCTTTGCGCGATAGATGTTGTCAAGTTCGTCGAAGACCGGGCGCTTGCTTTTCTTACGGCGGAGTTCCTTGCGCTTCTTCGAGATCGCAGATCGAGCTCTGGAATCTCTGGTGGGTTTTTCGCAAAGGAGTGTAGTGGTAAGCTTGACAAAGAGTGGGGAATGCGTTTTGGCGGTATTGACTGGAAACGCTGGAAGTGGTTATAGGTCGCCGAAGATTCGACGCCCGATAAATCAGGTTGTGGTCGGAGCCTTTACCTGATTGCGCTGAAAAGGACGTAAAGATCGTGCGAGGGGCTCAAGAAGACTTTGTGATCTGATCGCTCAAGCGTTGAAGATCGCAGAGATGGAGTTTGGGATATGGTTGATGGGTGGCGAGTGGAATGTAGTCGAAGAGAAATGCGCTGCCGCTGACGATTGAATTCTTCTCAGAACGATGAACCAGTGAAGGCGTCTGTGAAAAGTTCGTGTCGTTGAAGTTGTCGATACTGTCGTTATAGAAAGATGACCGGCAACTTTGGATTTTGAAGCGACAGTTCGATTTTCTTCGTGGGCGCGAGCGAGCGTGCGAAAGGATGAAGATTCACTTTCGTTCAAAGGTGAGCCCTCGAAGATAACCTTGGAAGTCGGTCGGTGCCTTCTTAGTGCTTGACTAATACAGCAGTCACGTGAGCACTCGCGCGTCAGCCAGCTGCCTTCGCGCTAAGGGTTTGGAAGCTCCAGATGCTTCGAAGCTCTGCTGAACAACTTCACAACGAGAAAGCTATTCCCTGATATTCCCGACTCATCCAGCTTCAACTCTGAATCATACACCTTCGAGATGTCTACTTTAGAAGATCTCGATGATCTAGAACGCGAGCAAAAGGAAGACAAAAAAGATGACGGCGACAAGGACAAGAAGCCAGACCAAAATGGCGATGCCGAGATGAAGGATGCGGAACCAGAGGAGAAAGATGAGGACCCAATAGATGAGGAAATCTACAGCTTGAGTACACAAGATATCCTCACACGGAGGCGGCTGTTGGAGAATGATTCACGAATCATGAAGAGCGAGTTTCAGCGTTTATCACACGAGAAGGCTACGATGGGCGAGAAGATCAAGGACAACCTGGACAAGATTGAGAATAATAGGTATGGAGTTGGAGGTCCTCCAAATAGTTTTCTGAACGATATGGTTAACATGCAAACAGACAATTACCGTACCTTGTTGGCAATGTTGTTGAACTACTCGACCTCGATCCTACTGCTGAATCGCAAGAAGAAGGTGCCAACATTGATCTCGATGCCACACGAATTGGGAAATCCGCTGTTATCAAGACCTCTACCCGGCAAACTATCTTCCTTCCCTTGATTGGCCTGGTAGACCCTGAGAAGCTCAAGCCAGGAGATCTGATTGGTGTAAACAAGGACTCTTACCTGGTACTGGACACATTACCTGCTGAATACGATAGCAGAGTGAAGGCCATGGAGGTTGATGAGAAGCCAACGGAGAAGTACACAGATGTAGGAGGATTGGATAAGCAGATTGAGGAATTGGTTGAGGCTATCGTCTGGCCAATGAAGGAGGCTGAGCGGTTCAAGAAGATTGGTATCAAGGCTCCAAAGGGTATGTATAGCTTCTATGGGAGCGTGAACATGACTTACGTGACCAGGCGCACTGATGTACGGCCCTCCTGGTACCGGAAAAACCCTCCTAGCACGAGCCTGTGCTGCTCAAACCGACGCTACCTTCCTCAAGCTCGCCGGGCCACAACTCGTACAAATGTTCATCGGTGATGGTGCGAAGCTCGTACGAGACTGCTTTGCCCTTGCGAAGGAGAAGGCGCCAGCAATCATTTTCATCGATGAATTGGATGCCGTAGGAACCAAGCGTTTCGACAGCGAGAAGAGCGGAGACAGAGAAGTCCAAAGAACCATGTTGGAGCTTCTCAATCAACTGGATGGTTTTGCTTCAGATGATCGTATCAAAGTCCTTGCTGCCACTAACAGAGTCGATGTTCTTGATCCCGCTTTACTACGTTCCGGTCGTCTAGACAGAAAGATCGAATTCCCTCTTCCCAACGAAGAAGCACGAGCTCAGATCCTGAAGATTCACAGCAGAAAAATGACGGTTGATGATGCGGTGAACTGGCCAGAACTGGCACGAAGTACGGATGAGTTTGGAGGTGCGCAATTGAAAGCCGTCTGTGTGGAGGCGGGTATGATTGCGCTGAGGATGGGGAAGAACAAGATTAGTCATGAACATTATGTTGATGCAATTGCAGAAGTCCAGGCCAAGAAGAAGGACACCGTCAATTTCTATGCATAAAGGATGGACTGGCTTGTACGAAGGTAGGGAATTGGGCATGGCTTGCGTATTGAGCCCTGTATTCATAGACATATCATGGATGATCTTTTTCATGCATGAATTTGAAGTTCTAGAATGATTTCCTTGAGAATTATTGGTGAGAAACTGACTTTGCTACTCCACCGTGGATGCCGACTCATTCGTCGACTTTCTTGCTGATCAATTCCTTTCAAGTTCGTCTAAAAGCTCATTATTTCAGACTCTGCGTTGAAGTGCAGCTGAGGAAGTCGTATTTCCAAGTACAGGTGTAAACTGAGCATTGCAGAAAATTCACGGACAGGACAGAGCACTCTTGGATATAGTCAACGCATCAAGTCACAACGCTGAAGTCACCATCTAAAAGTATCCGAAACATTGTGCGTAAAGTTGCGTTTTCTTCAAGGCCTAGGGCGAATATGAAATATTTCGTGTTTAACAATCGAGTAGGCAACGAATTATCAACAGCTTGATGTGGCCTGTCATAATATTTAAAGCAAAGCAAGAGAATGAATAGAGACGTAGAGAAGCTATTTTGAACAAATAGTAAAGTTATCTATCTTCATTTATGGTCACGTGCCGAGTTAGACCGAAAGAGATCGCCAATGCGAACCTCGAAAATGCCATCGGATCCTCAGCAACGACTTCCTCAATTGACCCAATTGACCACCACAGCCGTCACCATGTTCACACAAACTCTCAGAGCCTCGGTATGAACTATTCACAGCTTCAATCCTGATTTGACTAACAATTACAGCGCTCCTCGATCGGCCGTGTCGCGAGACAACAAGCTACCGTCGTGACTAGGCGCACCTTCATCACTCCCACGGCTGTTCGTCAAGGTTCGTGATCTGTTCGCTTTCGCTGTAGCATTCAAATTTATGCCAGGCATTCCGCAACCTTGTCTGCTGGCTCACCGGCCCAATTCAACGGCCTCGTGTCTTTCTGAAGCTAATATTCCCTCTCTCCAGCGGATCTCGTCCAAGACCTCTACCTCAAGGAGCTGAAAGCATACAAAATCCCCGCTGTCAAGGCCACCGATTCAGAAGGCCACGTCCAAAAGTTCATCGCACCAAAGCCACCGAAGTCCCCCGAAGAAGCCGATATTGCGAACGAGTTGAAGGCATACGAAGCTTCCACTGTTGACATTGAGGGACAGGCTGAGGGAGGTGTTGCTGAGAAAGAACCTGAGTGGTTTGAGGAGGAGCCAGAGGAGGAAGCGGCTCACCACTAGATGCGAACTCGGATGTATGGGAGATGGGAAGAGGCATAAAACGGGCGACGCCAAGACGAGACGATCTTGTGTGTATAGCATAACTTAGAGAATGGGAGCTTGTACAGTGATGGACTCAACTGAGTGCGTTTCCCGTTGTTGAATGAGGATTTGAATAAGTCAAAGATCCCGGAACTCAGGACAGAGATGTTTGGTGGATGCACGTCTTTCTGGTATACCCGGATAGTCTTTGGAGAAGGTGTTGATTTTCTTGGTTTTACAGAGGGAAACATGTACTCTGTATCCAAGTGGATACCTATAACTTCGATTTCTCATCATGATCACGCCTCTGACGACTGCTAGACGATGGCGTAAAATCATCTGTAGAATCTCGCATACGAACTTGCATCATCTGGTACTCTCTCTCTCTCTCTCTTTCTTTCTGGTCGGCTTCTGTGGACATTATTCTTTTCTGGGGTTCAAGCTGAGCTTTCAATTCATTGAGTCCTTTCGTCTCCGTTTGATTATATTCTCTTGCGCTCACTGTACTTAATTTCGCGGACTTTTCATCTCTGCAAAAGTATTGGCTTGCTTGTCGAACCTGAATAAGGCCTGTCTCCCCGAGGGCAAATTGCTCCCATTTTCCTTCTATCGCTTTCTTTCAAAGTCGGGCCACATTCCGGAGGTTGGTCCCGGCCGCTGATAATCTGTCGAATTTGAAGGAGAGCAGTAATACCTCTTCAGACTGACGTTCAAGGATCTGGATATGGCTCATGATCCCCACTCTGTTCTACTAGACTCGCCTGGAGGTTGTAAAAAATATAAAAGACGTATCTCACATTGACTCTCCCAACCTTACTCTTTAAGAAGAGTACTAATATCACGAGTGTAGAAAGAGTATACGCTCCTTAATCCTCTCAATTCTATTGCGTTATAAAGTTCTTACGTAAATCAGCAATTCCTTCCCAATAACCTACCAGCAAAAACTGGCATCATGTGATCAAAAAGGAGTAATTCATCCACTCCCCGGAGGCATTAAGGGAAGTCAAACTGGAGAAGTCTTTCCAGAGCCTCCAGACTCTTTTTTCTCTCGAGCCGTCTAGCCTCGCTAGAATGCGCATCTCTTTCCGATAGGATCCGAGATAGATGGAACTCTACCCGCGCTCTAAATGGCTTGGGCTATTCCGACCTGTACTGGTCGTTAAGATCTAACGAACTGCGAATGAAGGTTCTGTACGAAGGACAGACTATTAGGCCATGGCAATTTGGTTGTGGCATGATTATTACTTACTCAGCCTGTTCAACACTCCCGTTCTTATGATGCATTGCTCCAACAGTATAGTAGCTTAGAAGCGTTTGCACGTTACCATCTCCCAAATCCTTTTTTCGCCCTTCTAGAACTTTTTCATGCATCTCCAGTGAAACAGTATGATTTCCGGCTTGCGCTTCAATGCAGGCAAGATGGTACTGGAACTTATGAGCCGATGAACTTTTGGGATCAACCTTCACTAGTAAATCGAAAGCCTTCGTCATTTTTTCCTTTGCGAGTTGGGTCTTGTCTTCGTACATGTAAACGAATGGCATGTGATGATGGAACTTCGAGTATTCGAAAGGAACCGAGTCCTCATTGCCCCAATTGGGATATTTTGCACGGCACCTTTCAAAGTACGGCTTGGCTTCCTGCCAACTGTTCTTTTGCAACAATGCACAACCATAGTCGCTCTCTGCATTGTAGAGGAGGATCTCCTCGTCCCTATTGGCTGAGCGATGACTAACTTTTGCAAGTTTATAGTGATGTTGGTGGATCTTGAACGCTCTCTCTCGACGAATGAGGCTTTCCTATCGTGTCGCAATACCTTTGTCTCCGTGCATAATCCCCACCATGACATCGATGTTCGCCCGGAGTGATCCCATGGGATCGTAATGGAGGTCGTCGAGAACTTTCTCCGTAGTTTCCCAAAGCGCTCCTCCCTTCAGTCCCTTGAGATGCATGTTGATACAATCATCGGTAAGGAGTCGGGCAAATCCTGCTGAACCAACCAGTGGTGAATTAGAACCCTCGAATACGATCCGAAGACTGATGAGATGCGGGAGAGCTGTCTCAATATGTGGCCAGAGATTCGGCATTGGCCCTTACGTATACGACACTGGAACCGCTCGTCTCAGAACTGCAACAGCCTGCCGGCTCTCCGAGCAGCATTGATTCGGGGATACCGTCGCTGTTGAAGAATGCAAGCAGATAGAGTAAGTGAAGGGTGTCATCTGAGAGTGCATCGAATGCAAATTCCCAGACGGTTGCCAGATTCTGGTACTTTTTGTGTTTGTTGCAACTGACATTATGCGATTCCAGGGCCGAGAACAACAATGATATGACCGCAATCATTGCCCGACTTCAACTCTTGTCTCCGGTGATCCCGAAGATCTACCAAATATCTAGAAATGCTGATCTTTCCCTTAAGATCGTTCACCACGGCAGTGTCATTCGCAGAGCCAACTTTGGCTATCGTGATGTGGAAGGACAACTCACTCCGGACAGCGACACGATATACCACTTGGGCTCCGTTACGAAAGCTACGGTTGCCGCGGCCTACGCCGTCCTTGTTCAGGACAACAAGATGCACTGGGACACTCCCGTCAAAGACTACTTCCTTGAATTCAAGTCTGTAAGTGACGCTGTCCAAACACAGGCAAATATCGTGGATTTCTTGGCGCACAGTACTGCACTGGCATCCAAGAATGCGTACATGAGTATGGGTCACTAGGTTCATCTTGTATCAAAGGATCAGACTGCAGACACCATCAGCATTTTGGAGGTCGCGGGGAAGTTCCGAAAGGACTTTAAATATAACAATTGGATATACGGAATGACCGGTCTCATTTTCGAAAAAGTCGCTGGCATGTCTTTGGGTACTTGCGCCAAAAAAAAAAGTTCTTCGATCCTCTCAAACTGAAGCATATGACATTAGACGTCCCACGAGTGGGAAACTATGCCCAGTCATATTACACCCTTGAGGACGGGACGCCTTTTCACAGCCCGAGACTAGGAGTCTCGGACGATACTTCCTTGGCCGGAGCTCAGGGGCTCAAGAGCAGCATCAACGATCTTGTCATCTACTATTCTTCCTTCATGGAGACCGCCAATCATCAGCACGATAGGCAAACGACGACAACCCCTAACAACCCGTTTGCCCGGGGCATATTCATCCATTCACATTTTGCTAGATACTGGAACGGTTATTGTGGTTCTAATGGTTCTAAACAACACTCTTGCGTTGACTGACGTCCCGGATTTCGTCGGTCAATTATTGATCGAGGCAATACTTGCTGAGCCAAAGCCAAATGACTACGTTTCCCTTACACGTGAAAACGGCTAAGCACCTCCGCCACTACCCCGAGATGCGTTCGAAGATGGAGACAGAACAGCAGAATGGGACCGCTGTCCAGCCTCTGAGTGCTTATGCCAGGCGATATTTCAATGCTATTGGCACTCTCTTCATTGATATCTCTCTTGATCGTACCGGCCTAATCATGACTTTCCAGGGTATACCTGAAGTGAGTTTGGATCTGGCCCACTACGAAAACAATGTCTTCGCAAGGCCAAATGTTCATAAGGACGATGACATGAAGAAAGCTCTGTTTCCAAGTTGCAAGATCCCCATGCAGAAGATTTTCTTCTTGTCTGATGCCAATAGAGCCATTGATCGTTTCAGATAGCATCATGATTCGTATCTTTCCTACGAGGAAATTTTCACTAAGCATGGAGCCCAACACCTAACTTTGTCGGAACAAAGCTCCCAAAAGCCTCTTCTTTGACGATTAGTAAAACCCAATTTCGTTCTGCTCTTACCTGTTGAGGTTTGAAATCGTATCTGCGTCATTTTAGGAGCACAGAAGACTTTAGCTGACACAGAAAAAGTATTCCACAGTCTGCCATTGGTTATCTAGTTGCCTCTTTCATTAGAAGTTACGATTGTTAGATTGATCAGACAGGACTAGAAGCTGTTGTCTCTATGTAGTGGGATAACAGAAGCACAATAAAAAGCACTAGCTGTACCAAACAATGAATATCTCATTCCCACCAGCTATCAAATAATTGAATTCTTAGTAAGATAGCTCCTCCAGTCATCACCGTACATCTCGTGTCTCGTGGCGGAATAATTAAGCCTCAGTAAAGGACTTGGGGGTTTTCATTTGTGACTCTTTCCTGCTGTATGACATGAACCTGGGGTCAGACGGCCTGGAAGGGTCATTTGCCCAGAGCAGCCACTTGCATCTTCATGTGTACCACGTGGGATAGCGTACTCGAGTCCTCAGATAGGTGCCAGGTCACACTACATAGAAATTTGTGGAAAATATCATGAGGCTGCGTCGAGCATATTATCTCTTCCCGGGCGTGCTTGGCTTGGTGCTTTTGGGGTAAAGCAGCCACCCATGGTTCTATTCGTGCCCGGCGGCCTGAGGCGGAGAACGAGAGGTACCCACGAATCTCCGTCAGTCCTAATTCTGGCTCTAGAACGAGCTCTAAAGCTTCAAAGATTCGAGAGCTTTGATCAAGTTGCCCAAGCTACTACACCGTCTGGTCGTTTGATGAACGACAGCGAGATGGTACACGAGGTACACGCTAGCCTAGACTTCTTGGCCTGGCAAAGCTCTATGAAATCGAAAAGCCTTTCAAACTCTTCATCGACGTTCCTCCAGAAGTTGAAGACAAGAGAGATAGCAATCTCATCTTTGAATCACGAAACGTAACCGTTCAAAATACTCGACCAAGCCGCCCCACGTTCCGATTAGACAATCATGGCTTCATGTACCGAGACCTGGACGAAAGTATAACATCGTTCACCTCCTTTTCAAATCGGAGGGTAGTCGACGAAGAATACTTACCAATGATGGAGGCTTTCTTGAGACAACATGTAGATGGCGTGGATCGGGTTTTCTTCTTCGATTGGCGGGTTTGTGGACCTACCACATGGTTGAAGTGGCGATATCTGACAAAATGCTAGTTACGCAGAAATATGGGTTCCTACTCACAGGCAGAGATGATCTCAGCGACTTGACAGCTTGGCTTCTCCCAGTAATGCAAGTTCATAACGGTAATCTGCGCGCATGTCGTAGCTGGGACTTTTACTTATCAATCCAACACAGACCAAAGCCCGATATCCATCATCAACCGAGTCATTCGGTAATTGCCTGATGACGCCGAATTCTTGTTGAGGGGTAGGGTCCGTGTTATCAAGTGAGTTGCTAAATCAGAACATGACCATCATCCTCGTTACTGATATCAAGCAGTATCTGGAGGCCTCTGAGCCGCTCGACCCAAAATTATCCTCTGGCTATCTGCGATGCAAGTAGGATCAATCCTGAAGACCTGGTTGAGTCCGATCATGTTCGCCGACATTACACTGGATCATCTCTATTTGCTTTGTATAACGCCCACCAGAACTGGTACTATCTCAGTGATCAGATGCCGCACGAGGCAATGATTATGAAGATATTTGATTCTGAAGATCATCAGGCTAAATGTCGGTTGACCCTTTTATTCCTTGTAATCTGTAATGGAAACTGACGCTCGATAAGTGTTCCACAAGCCTCGTTCAAGAATCCTTCTGCCCCTGATAATGTGGCGCCGAGAGAGAGCATCGAGGTTCGAGCTCTGGTCTTCACATATGAGAGATGAGATGGGATGAGATGACTGGAAGATTCAATAGTTTTTCTTTTTATTTACACTCATGCTTTCTGTTACGGTAGTCACGTGCGCTAGCACTTCATTCAAATAGCTTCTCTCTCTCGGCCTCTTCCTTCCTTAGACGCACCAATAATAGAACTTCCGGACTAGAACAGGGGATTTGAGACGTCCCTTTTTCCTGCGGCGAGGACCTCTACACTTTCGCTCCATCAGTTTCTTGGCGATCAGTTTTCCAGTTATCAGCGTACGTATGGTCGCTCAGCAAGGACGTATGCGTATAAATTAGCGTCTTTTACACCATATTGACCTTGGATTTTCCCACTGCAAGTTATAACCCTGCTTGTGATATCTTGGCTTTATGGCAGGTGCAGTGACTATCACCTATTAATATCTGCATTTATTACACACAAGTAATATATGCCAACAACATGAGCTCGTTTTCGTGAATAGATTGTGCGATGTAGTCTTGACATGGCGGTTATATGTTCTATTTTGGTAGCCGCGTGGGTACCTGCAGACTTTTGTGGGTTAGTGAAAGAAGGGGTAATACGCCATTACATCCTCTACAAAGAATATCCTAAAGGGCTCACATGCTGTCTTTCCTAGGCACAAGAGAGATGTGGTTTACTTTGACCTCACCATCTTGCTCTTCGAGAAGACTGATCTCGTAATAAGGTAAGTATACTTGAAGAGACTTGGCAAGGGTACACTCACCACCCCTCTCAAACCTCCAACCGGAGGATACCACTTTTATGCTAAGCTGCCGAAAGCCTATAAATGGACTACCCCTAGCAAATATCACAACGATCAAGCTTCCGCGGATGCGATCATCGACTTTGATATCAGCATCCCAAGACCTACCACTCCATTTCTCAACTGCTCGATCTCATGGCCTTTGTTTAGCTTTGGCTATCCAAAACCCACGAGTTACCACAGTCCAACAAAAGAGAGCTGCTAGGAAGATGAAATGTTTGAGCAAGAATGCTGCATGTCAACTCTGATTGAGTAAACTTGGAAATGATAGCAAAATAGATCTGGACAATAAAATAGATCACTATGACTTGATACCTTCAACCAGCATCTCAAAACCCCTAAAACTCTACAACGAGTAGATCACAACATGAGCTAAAGCGTGAATAGTATCTGTCAACTTCAGATACCGTATAAGTGCATAGCAAAAGACAAGCTGTTGGTAGCGCTTCTATTAGAGAGACATCCTCGTAGATATTTACACCTTTGCATACCGCAAGATACGGAATTTTCATATAAGCACTAAGAGCATTCATCTCACCTTCCCACCAGAATACAGGATGGTATCAAAACGTTGAAGCAAGGAAGATGCAGCTCCTTGAAACCTTTCCTATCTTGCCCTTAACAGAAAACTTGGGAGATGCAAAGTGCGATGAAAAGGCTCGGGAAGAGCAAGCACTCAGTAAGCGCACTGTGTCCAACTTCACCAGATCCTACACTCACTCACCTAATGTAAGGGAAAAGATTCGAACTCGAGAGCTAAATCACAACCTCGAAAGATGAAAACACGTGATGCCCCTCGGTACTCAGCCCCTCCCCGATTGAGCCGCATTTGAAGTCCCACCCGTCCCACCACCCGTCCCACCTTTCATCCGACATATTCCGATCTGCTTCAACCCCCAACTTTGCTTACGATACCTAGTGTTGCATTTACACGACCCCCCAACTTTTCACTTCCCTCGCTCTCACAAACTAACTTCAACTCGTAAAACAGCCACTTAGCAGCAAGCACCCGGACTACCCATCAGAACTTCACGTAACAGCACGCAAAAGCACGTGCAGAAAGGGGGAAAACAAAATGTCATCATGATTACATTATCACGTATGTAATCGATGTCGATGCCCTTTCTCCATGGCACTTATCATCAGCCAAGCCAAACCATATTGCCGGGCGATCGATCCTTGATTCCTAGGTACACGCCTCAGATATCCTCCCTGCACGAGAACTCAGTAAATATACAGCGAGTGTGCTCGTTTTATGACTTGGTTTTCCCTCACCCATACCATATAGTTAAGGACCAATACCGAGACCAATGCTTCGCTTCACGCAACGTAACAAAAGATTGATGGCTGCGCTCGGTGTTAGCGACGCCGAAAGAGACGTGAGCAAAAAGTCCAGGCTGAGATCGCAGACGGAATGGCTGCGTCGAGCCATATAGTAGATATAGCCGCAGAAAAGCAATCCAATGCAACCCTAAAGACGTAGAGATTCCGTATGCCATATTTCATGTGCTTGCCATACTTCCCACCAAGTGCTGTGACCAGACCACGAACGACAGAACGAGAGCTCCAGCTCTGACAATTTCAGACCCGAGATGCCTTTCCACCCATATCCGTAGCCGAGGCAAGCCGAGTGCAATGACGCGCAACCAACCTAGTTCATCAATCCATTGCACATCATGATTGTCCAATCTGACCTCCCACCCACCCATTTCATCCAGGCATTCAGATGGCATGTCATGAGTGACATGAAGACCAGACTCCACCCAATGCAAAAAGAGCAATTCAACTCCGGCCCGATGCGTACTATGTAAAGAGAATCATTTCAAACGAAAGGAAACATGATTCGGTCTGTCGCAATTTACATATCGAAATGCTCGCCGTTGAACATGCTGCTGTCCTCATTCGTGCCAGTCTTGACAACACCACTCATTCTGTCACCGCGGCGCTTGTCAGGAGCATCAAATGGGTCCTCCCAGTCTTGTTCACGCTTCTCGTCTTCATCCATATCGTCGTACTCGTCCTTGAGGTGACCTTGCATGTGCTCATCCATGGCGCTCTCGTCGACGAAAGTAAAACCCTTAAAGTTAGCTTGCATGCCGGGTGATAGAGGTGTTGAGGTTGCAACGCCAGCTGCCAAGGCTGCTGCACGTGCGTTGAGTGACGATGCTCCATTAAGAGCGTTTGTGAATTCAGGATCGAAGTTTGAGACATCGATCTCAGACTTCAACTTCGGCTTGAAAGGAGGGGTGATCAATTTCTTGGTCAATGCATCCCAATCGATGTCAGCGAAGAATGGATGTCTCTTCAATTCCTCTGCGTCGTCGGTTGCTCCAAGTCGGTGTTTTGGATTCCTGTTCAGAAGACCCTTGACGAAGTTTCGTCCCTCAGTAGTCAGAGTATCTCTGGGGAATCTGACTTTTCCGAAAGCGATGTTCTTGTACATCTGTTGGGTGTCTTCCGCATAGAACGGGCTCCAGCCGCAGCACATCTCGAACACGAGGACCCCCAAGGACCAGAAATCAACCATCTTCGTGTAACCGGCTTCATCCAGGAGAACTTCAGGGGCCAAGTATTCGGTCGTGCCACAAAACGTATTTGTAGTGGCATTGTTGGTCAAGTTCGCCTTTGAGAGGCCGAAATCGCACAATGCAATATGGCCATTAGCGTCTAGAAGGATATTTTCAGGTTTCAAGTCTCGGTAGACTATGTCGTGCATATGGAGGTGTTGGAGAGCAAGGATAAGCTCGGCGATATAGAATTTGGCACGTTTCTCATCAAATCGTCCTTCCTTCTGCAAATGCCAGAACAACTCTCCACCAGACATGAAATCAGTAACCAGGTAAAGATCTGTGGGAGTCTGGAACGAGAATTTGAGTCCAACGATAAAAGGTGAGTCGGCCATAGCTGTTCGGACCATAATGTTCCTCTCTCCAACCGTATGCGCGACCTCCTTCTTCTGAACGATGACCTTCTTTTGAAGAACTTTCATGGCATAAATTCTCTTCGTATCCTTCTTTCTGACTTGGTAAACCTGACCGAAGGTGCCCTTTCCTATGAGTTTCAAGATCTGAAAGTCCTCGGGTCCATAATGCTTCTTCTCAGTCCGCTGAAACGTGATCTCGACATGAATCTCGCCTGGAAGTCCGTTGTCCGTATTGTCTTTGCCTCGAAGTGGGAACCAGCCTGAGATGGGGGAATTATCAGTTTCTGAAAAATTTGCCTCTAAGTCAACGTGACCAAGGAATTCCTCTGCGGCACTACTTCTATCGTAAATGGTGATGTTGACACGCGAATCGGACCCAACGACATCACTAGATTAAATCAGTACATTTATCTCATACAATCGAGATGAATACTTACAAGACGGCCTCCGTATCCCATTTTGGGTTTGTCATGGACTTTCTGCCTTTGATCTTGAAGTCACGGTAGTCAGAAAGACTTGTGTTGCTGCTCTGTCGACTCTTCATAGGAATTGCCATCGGTCGACCTGAATCACTCCCAGATCTCATGATAGGGATTCCTCCCATAGCCGGACTACTGGTGGCATCTTCATTCTCATCTCCATCCTGAGGCAAAGGGCCTTTCGAGACGAGCTCGTTTCTTTGGAAAACAGCTACGACATATGGGTCTCTACTTTTTCGTAAACCTCGGGCTTCGGAGATCTTCACTGTCAGCTTTCCTTTTGGCGCTGGCGCTGGCGCACCCATCGGTCCAGAAGTTGCGGAGGTAATGTGCACAGATTCTGCAATTGGCTTTCCGTTCTGTGTGTTCGCGCCATTCGCAGGGTCTGATCCGCCGCTCGCATCTGACTTTGCTGTTTGGTTGGACAAGGCGCGTGTAGGAGTGGGAGGGATACTCTTATTACGCGGAGCGTCATCTGTTAGCTTCTTGAGTCGATCAACTGATGGAGACTCGTGAAATTCAGAACTCAGACGAGAACGTGAAGGGGTATTTGGTGGAGAACGATCGCTGGGGTTCGAGAAATGAGCAGCATGGACATTTGATGCCGTCACAACACTTGAGAGCGGATTCATCAAGGAGGCTCTGCGAGCGCTCGACGGAATTGATTCCGAAATTCTCTTGTGATGGGCGGAAGAAGAGGAAGAGGAAGAAGAAGAAGCTTCTTTTGCTCCTTCCTTTTCATCTTCAGAGCCTGAATCGCTCAATTTTAATTTGTGTAGTGATGGTGGCTGGGAAACGGGTGGCGTCGGATATGGATGCAGGCCACTTGTCCGGGTGTTCTTAGGTGCAAGAGACTCAGACCGCTCACTTTCCGTGGGCGGCTGAGCCATTGGGTCTTTATCGCGGGAGTCACTCGCAGGCTCATTGTGGGAGTCTGGCGTGACCGACGATACCACCTGATCACCCTCGGTTTCTTCCCGCCGGTGGAAAGGAAGAGGAGTATGAGCTTCACTTTCCAAAGCAGGGGTTTGAAGTGCGCCAGAATTTGGACTTTGAGAAGAACCAGCACCAACCTGTCCAAAGTAACTGTGCATGATGCCAGGTAACCGCTTGTCTGAGGGATCAGGCTGTGGAGTAGCGACACCGGAGCGGGGAGTGTCGGAAGCGTAGCTATCGTTCCCATCGTCCTCAGTCCTGCGAAAAACATCAGTAAGAGACATTATGAAACGCATCGCAAGGATGGCTGGCTGAAGGCATGAGGTATTTATCAAAAGGGGGTGGGGAAAGGTAAAGAATTTA
Source organism: Phialocephala sp. D728 (assembly GCA_003988865.1). Taxonomy (NCBI): domain Eukaryota; kingdom Fungi; phylum Ascomycota; class Leotiomycetes; order Helotiales; family Mollisiaceae; genus Phialocephala; species Phialocephala sp. D728. The sequence continues at coordinate 260,467 of QYAJ01000014.1, forward strand.
AGCATATCGAGCTCATGCAGGGTTGGGTGGTGCCAATGCTCGATAATCAAAAAAAATCTTTCTTTCGGTGCAAAATTGCAAAAAAATCCATGTACGGTGGTGTGCCCAATTCAAGACGCGCCAGTGACCGATTGCCGCTTCGATAAGCAGCCTGAGAAGTGCGGTGCGGCCGACCCCTCGTCACTACTTTTGACGTTGAGGCATGCATGTGCAAAAGGACATCAAAGACGCCATCGCCGCCGAGGGAAGAGGGAAGCAGACGGGAGAAAGGAGAATAGCACCGTCGTGCCACCAGCAGCGTGCCATGCGTGCAGTGCCTCAGCTGGACAAAGGCATCAGGGAGAGCCGTATGCCTTTATCCACCCGGCCAGAGTGAAGGAAATGGGTATTTTGCCATCGTACCTTGCCATCATAGCTTGTGTAGCCTGCTTGAGCAAATCCATCTCGTTCCCTGCCATCGCGGTCGGCTTTCTCGTAGCGTTGCCAGTTTTCTCGTCACGTCGGGGACACTTTTCGCAGGTCTGTGGTGGTGACGGCGGTGGGAGGATTTCGTAGATCGAGTCTTCACGAGCAGACTTCGCGACAAGTACCGGGTACTTTTGGTACAAGAGGTACCTCGCATGCGTCGAAAGGTCAAGAGGGACAGCGGTGGCGAGGAGGAATTGAAGTGGAGGCGGCCGGACTGCGATGCGAGCGCAATCAAATTTTCAACGATGTTCTTGTCGTTCTTGTAGTCGCGAGAAGTGGGCGGAGTTGTTGAGAGAGTGGAAGAAGGAAAGTCGGAAGGGACCTTCAATCGTTGATGCGCAGCCAGCCTGCTAGCTAGCAAGCAAGCAAGCCTTAGTCGCGAAGGCTCGGCTACGGCCTACGGCGATGTCAGGAACTGTAATGTCAAGGTCAAGGTAGATTGCGGTTGGACTTCTTATTTGCAGCAACACACGCAGAGAGGCGAGGAGCGACCTGGGCAGACACTCGGCGACGGAACTCCTGACCGCAAAGCGTGAGGCCGGCCGAATGACTCGTGGTGATTCAGAGACGACGGGGCGTCGTGACAAGTCGGTCTGCAGCGGTGCAGTGCAGAACATCAGAACATCCGCCCATACGTGGGCGGGCAATCGAGCTGCGATTCTGGACTGGAGAAGTAAGGCATCAAATTAGATTGCTGGACGGCCAGAAGGGCCAAAGGTGGGCGGGTTGGCGATCTGTTTATTATTGGAATCTGGAATATTGGCCGCCGTGTGCGTGAGACGGTCAAGTCAGGATCAAGAAGGGGTCAAGATGCGAGGGCGGCGCCAGCCAACGACGACATTGCAATGTACTGTGCCTTCGCTGTGTCCGGAGGGAGGACCGAAGCTGTTTATCTAAGGGAGTGCTCATTACTTATGCGCTCATGTCTACACGCATCCATCGCCAAGTATGGTCTTCATTCCTCTCCTTTGTTGCGGTGCGGGATGCGCATGCACGATCCGGTTCATGATGTTTGCCCTTGGCCACCGCCAGCTGTCGTAGGTCTGAACGATCCAATACGTCATTGTACCACCAGGGTCTATCGTAAATGCTTCACCCCGACGCCTCACCTCTCCCTCGCCGTTCACTCTATTTATGGTCTATGGCAGATTCAAGGGGCTTCCGAAGGGGGCCCGAGAGAGCGCAACGGGCCACGGCTGCTCGAAGGCTGGTCTCGAGGCAGATGTCACACAGCTCGAATCTATATCACGCTGACCAGTCCAATATATCACTTGCATTTCAGCCCCATCCTGAGGCCTCTGGTGCGCTTATCCGTAGGCAACCTAGTGAACCAACAGAAGAGCTGACCTAAGACCTGAGTTGTTGGGTTGCTTCGTTTTTACGGCAGTGTTACCTCCGTAACTTTCGATACGAAGTGCAGTAAGATGCTTGCATCCAACTTCCCATCTCCTTTCTTTGATGGGTCCTCGTTTGACCGGACTTTTGTCATAGTCAAACAATTCTGGCATAGGCGGCTGGATTCGTAGTGCCGTAGTGCAACTCAAGCCTGCTTCAGGGGCGTCCACTTCCGCAGTCGTGACCAGTTTTCATGTGATTGAAACTTGAATCTCGTCGCGTCTCCGCGTCTCTGGAGCGAGACGTGGCCTATAGCTGTGCAATCTAGAAGCCTTGTTTGAGGTGACGGGAAGTTGTATAACAGGTGCAGTTTGTTGGAACCGCCCTTCACATTCGCCCGGAGCTTGAAGGCGAGCCTCCTGCCAGGATATGCTGTTTGAGGTCGTTCAGGTGTTTTGAGTTGAATCTTGCAAAAGAAAGTCTCACCAAAGTCTAGAAGGCTGTCTGGGATCCTCAGGCATCAATATTCTTGTGAGACTACAACTAGCGCGCTAACTCGATCTGGAATTCCTGTGCTGCTCTGTGCTGTGCAATGCAAGCTCAATCGCGTCCTCCAAATCGCGACAATTTGAACGGCACGTCCAGCACATATCCTACGTGGCTAACAAACTAAACAAACCGGGAACACTTCGCCACTATGGGACGACGACCAGGCAGGGCTGCTGCCAAAAATGCTGCTGCGGCTTTGAGTAAGTTTGCGCCCTCCAAAACGCCCGGCGCATCCATGACAGCTTCTAAGAAGAATTCTAGAAAATACGCCGCAGGCATTTGACGACGGTGAAGACGAACAAATGCTAGATGCGCCTATCTCCGAGGCCGGAAGCCCGCCTGAAGGCGAAGAAGAAAATGGGGAAGAAGAGGATGGAACGCCCGTAGCAGAATCAGAGGTTGATGAAGGACCAACAACACCTGCGCCAGAACCTGTTGTCCGCAAGAAGAGATTAGGAAGACCGCCGAAAAATCGACCTGCTGATTGGGATGCCCAGGATGGCGAAGCCGCTCACTCAGAAGCTGGAACACCCAACAAAAGAGGTCGTGGTCGAGGAGGGTTTGGCAAAGGGGGCGGGCGCTGGGCACGAAGAGGAGGTCCTTCACATGTTACTCAGCAACCAATCGACAAGGAGGGAAATATGATGGATGTTATCAACGATGAGGTCGAGCTGCCAGAAGATCCAGAAGGAGAGACCAAAGTTGACAAGATGGGTCATCTTCAAGGTGGTCGCGAATACCGTTGTAGAACCTTTACTGTCCTGGGCAGAGGTCAGCGACTCTACATGTTGTCTACTGAGCCGGCAAGATGTGTTGGATTCCGAGACAGTTATCTCTTCTTCACGAAGCATAAACGCCTTTACAAGATCATCATCGATGAAGACGAGAAGCGCGATATGATAGACCGGGAGCTCATTCCACATTCCTACAAAGGTCGTGCTATTGGTATTGTAACGGCTCGATCGGTTTTCCGAGAATTTGGTGCCCAAATTATCGTAGGAGGCAAGAGGATCATTGACGATTACGAGGTTGCAAAGTACAAGGCTGATGGAGCAGTGGAAGGCGAAATTGCTGATCCAAATGATATTATCAAGCCAGGCGAGGATTACAACAAGAATCAATATGTCGCATGGCACGGTGCAAGTTCGGTCTACCACTCAGGCGCGCCAACTGTTCCATTGCAAACTGGCAAAGCGGCGGATGGCAAGAAGAGAAAAGTGATGGTCAATGATGTCAACTGGATGTTGGAGCATGCGAGAGAAGCAAGGTACGTACATTAAGCCGTATGGTGTAATGGCATGTCTAACGCATTTCAGTCGATTCAACGCTGCTATAGCTGCTACTCGTCGAAGAAATCTCAAAGGCGTTTACGATCCCCATACCAACGTGATGCAATATCCTAAGATAATGCAGCCAACTCATGCCAAATGGGAACAAATTGATGACCACGCCGAGTCGAGAAAGAAGCTTACAAATGGACATACGAACGGGCATGAAGAAGATGTGCAGAGCATCTTTACGCCTGTCAAACCTGTCTATTCTAAGAATTTTATGATCATCGACACTATGTATAATTCCGCACCCGCCTCTCACCTAGGGGTACCAGGTCCAGACGGTGATGCGCATGATCTAGGATTCAATGGCTTGTCGAGTATTCCCGATGATATCAAGTCTGAATTACCTTCTGAGTGCTTGAAGGCGTTTGAGGAAGCTCTGGAGAAGGAGATGCAGTGGAAAAATCAGTGGGGCACTGAGAGTTCTGCAACCCTTAGAAGAGCTCCTGCTATTGACAAGGGCGTTGTATGATGGCTGAGTGGGCACAAAATCTGTATTCTAATCTGGCATGTCTGGAGTTCTTCTGGCGTCTAGGATTTGGTCACATGGCAGCGATGTGATGGCGTTTCCTGCCCTGAAAAGTCTGCATTATTCAGATAAACAAGCAGGTACCTAGACTTGAATTATAAAATTTAATCTCACTGCGCAATTGCTGTTGTCTGAAGAGTCTGTCCAGAGTCCTAAGTCTGCGGTAGCAACCGCCGCGAAGCCAATCAAAATCAGCCGCGAATGACTCAAGATTCTCTCTCTTCACAACCTCGAGGATATCACAACGTTCACAACAAAGCAGAAAACTCAGCCTACGCTCAACAATCACATCAATCGCAAATCCTAATCTTTCAGACTCAATTTAAACCAGTTTCAACGCTCAGACGCATTTATCAAACTCGCACTAGATCACCTGATCAAAATCAAAATGTCTCCACGTAACGACATCTATCTCTCCTTTTGCCTGGCCCAGGCCGAACTCTCGCCCCTTCACTACCGCCATGGTGCCATCATTGTCCGTGGTGGAAAGGTTATTGGGCAGGGTTTCAACTGCTATACGCCTGGCTTTGATGGCGGTGCTCTTAAGTCTGGCACGCTCCCGTCCAACTCGATTGACGACCTAGCCGTTGTTGGGCTTAAGGAGCGCTTGAATTCGAAGCCGAAACCAAAGAGTAAGTCGAAGCAGGACAGTCAGCAGGACGAAGGCACGTTCACGCCCTTTGAGTTAATCGGCTGTGGCCACAATGCCAACACTCCTTTGAGCATGCATTCCGAGATGATGGCTATCAAGTCTGCTCTCTCCCTCTCCTCTGGCACCTTGTCCTCTCAAATGTCGGCTCGCTCGGCGAAGTACTTTGAAAACCCGTGCTTCAAGTTACCGGGCGATTCTAAAAAACGAAAAGCCCGAGCACGCGCTCTCAAGGCCTACGCAGCGTCGGTCTACGCAGACGCAAGCACCGGCCAGGCCTACGGTGGCAAGTTACCAATCCAAAAGCAGGGCTTTGAAGGGGGTGCAGCGGGTACATCTCAACCAGGTCAACAAGGAGAGCAACAACAGGTCCAAAGGCAAGCAGGAGGACAGTGGGTTTCAGGAGGAGAAGGAGAACGTGGCGGAGCACACGAACGAACGTGCCGAGAAACACCTCACGAAGAAGAACAGGTACCAGTATCAGTATACGTATCAGTACAAGACGGGCTACTATCCTCACGGGCCTCCACACGAACACTATCAACATAAGCGCGGTTCAGAGCCGCATTATTCTAAGGCTTCTAATGATAGTGCGTCACCAGATACACGGCCATCTAGTTCCAGTGACGATTTCATACGCTCCAAGAATAAGAAAAGCAAGGTCAGTATCGTCCCATGTCCAACTCCAACTACTTCTAATACTTTATAGCCTTTCAAAGAACCTCTTCGAGCGCTCCCAAAGCCCCAGCAGATCCTAATCACCAAAAACAAATCTCTCAACAGCAAGCACTCCGTCGCATGCCGTACGAAGGACCTACGTCTCAAAGGGTCCGATCTCTACGTCGCCCGACTCAGCACCCAGCATACCACACCTTCCATCAAGCCCAAACCACGCTACCACAAACCTAAGTCCCCTCCATCGCCACCCTCAGCAAAGTCCGAACCCTCGTCTCTTCATGACGAACTGTCGCCTCTCTCACGCTCAACCTCTCCATCTACAACTAGTGAGAAGATAGCACCTCCTCCAAAGCCACAGATACGTGCATCGAGACCATGCTATCGCTGCGTAGCTGCTATGCACTCAGTGGGGATCAAGCGAGTCTTTTGGACGACTCAGGATGGGGAGTGGGAGGGTGCTAAGGTCAGGGATCTGGTGGAGGCATTAGAGACGGGGCTAGAGGGTGATAACGAGGATGGACTTGGGACCGGGCAGGAGAACAAGGGTGTTTTTGTTACCAAGCATGAGGTTTTGATGTTGAAGAGGACCATGGGACTGTAGCTCTGTCTCATGTCCTATGGGATGAGGACGACATAGGAGGCGAATCGGTAAATGGAAATTCTGTCACTGCGTTTCTGCCAAATTTTTCAAATAGATTTTCCAATTCCCTTTTGAGAAGGAACGCACCACGCTCTAATCCTTTCAAGTAATTCCACGATTCCAGTGTATCAATTGTCCCCTTAACTTCTGAACACACGTCTGCTCCGCAGCCTCGTCAAAGCATGTCCTCGAGTTCCAAATTTGTCTTCTCTTGGCTCCGAACAGAAACAATGAAGTCTCCCCTTCGCACTCTAGGGACCTCTTAATGAGTCCTTCGCTGTTTGAAGAAAGATATAAATACTCCCCAGCCCCTCTTGAGGAAATGGACAATCTTGATTGAAGTCTAGACGTCATGTATGGTTCTGCTAATTATTTCCTCAGACTGTCTGCCTGCTATTGCTGTTGTTCATGTCTTTTATTGTTAGGGTAGCACGAGTTGACTACGAGATTCAAGATTAAGTCTCGTAACTGGACTTCTGGAGCTGCAGCTTACATATCATCAAGAACATAAGGTTACTTGAGCTCTGCTGGAACGCAAGACTATTCACTTGCCTTTCCTTGTAACACACACTGCTTCAGCCCCTCGTTCTAGTCTATAGGCTCACTTCTAGGCAGCTCAAGCTCTTGGCAATGGTGTTCGCGAGGTCGCTCAACGTATAAAACTTTTCATCTGCTCCTCCATTCTCCTTAATCATACTTCCCGCCACAAAAACCATAATAGACTGGCTTCGTCTCTCGATGAATTGGCTCGTCGATCATTGTATACAATATTACTTGAGCAAGATAATAAAAGATTACCTTTCAGATTCCTAGCAGAGCAACAAAATTTTCTCAGATCCTGCACGAGATCATAGAATTGGACTCTTCTGCCATTTTCACATTTGTTGTCAATTTTCAAGACACTAGACATGAAATACCTCATCGCTACTTGTCATGCCAAGTTGTGCATGTACTCAATTTTGCGGAACGACTATTGATTTATTTTTGATGGCTTTCTGTTGTTTACAGCCTTGATGGCGGGCAAATCGATGGTATGATCTCTGTAAAATAGACTGTCGTTCGTTTATATAGCTGATAGACGCCGAGTCTCTTTAGCCTGTCGAGATACCTTGACTGCAGAGTGTAATTGATTAATGGGTTGGGCGCTCATGAGGAAGTCTCCAGGGATATAAAAGAGTCACAACTGACCGAAACTACAGGTGCTAGGACGGAAAACGATACTATTGCTCTGCCTCAGGTGGTTCCCGGTGGGAGAGTTGGTCCCATCCCCTCAACAACTGCAATCGCCAGAGCAAAGGCAGTTCGCAGCTATGTGAAGTCCTCGAATCCTCGAATCTATATATCTTTAAGATCAGAAAGAGCATGCTCGCTGTCGATTATTGGTTTGTTGTCAAAGTTTATCAACTCAAAATTGACGCATACATGAAGACGAGCCTTGAATTGGAATTTAGGACCATGAAGCTCGCTCAGAATGATACCTAGCATTCAGCTTGAATCCAGACTCAAAAGCCTGTGGCTTTTACCACCTTCGGCGTGCCTGCAAGGTTGCGCGCTGATTCATCGCAACTGTCTTACTTACCGTAAAAAAAAATCACCAACAAAAAAGATATACTCGTTGGTCTTAGAATTGATATTCTGGATCGCCTCGCAAGCGAGGTGGTTCCGAGTCGCTTAAGCGAGTCGGCCCAAAGTTCCAAACAAAAAAGTCGACGAGTAATTCAAAAGCAAAACTCCACGCCAACCTAGAAGCCCGCGGCTTCTAGGGTGGCGCTTAGAAAACCCGTCTCCGGGTTTTTCAAGTCGACTCGCTCAAGGGATTTGAACCCAGGCTGCAGGCACCACTGGGATATGCTATCTGCTTGTTAGTTATTATTATTATAGAATTTGGGAGTTAATTTACTTACGCGTTTAATGGATGCCTTTGCTGAGAACGAATTTGCTTATTTAGATCTATATTAAAGTTTGTGAGTTAAAGGTGAGTGAGATAGAGGGAGTGGGGTTTGTTGACATTCACTACGCGTCACATGATCTTCGTCAGAATGTTCACTCTACAATGATCTATCCTTCATCCATCATTTTGATGCTTCGAATAAAGTCTATATATATCTAAAAGGTGTGATCTATAGCAGGGCCTGTTTTCGTTTTCGCTCAAAGTATATTCTACAGTTTGCAATTTGCTACCGTGATGGGTTCGATTTTGAGCCTCCGCAAATAGCGACAAGTTACGTGGTGCACATAGGCTTTAATGCACTCCACGGTCCTTCCATCCCCCAAAACCCAGCTAAATCCGACTAATACCGATTGTTTGAAATCAAAGGCGGGGGAATTTCATTGAAGTCGCACTCTGAAAAGAAGATGATTCGTTCCTTCGGAGTTTGTTCACAAATTAGGTTTAGACCATTCATTAAGCGAAAAACTAATCTCAGGGGAACCACGTGATAGAAGGCTGATGAAGTTCACTTCTCAATCTTTTAGTTATTGCTACGATGAATATATTTACCCAGCTGCCGTCATATTCTTGGATATTTTATCTAATCTCACTTTCTCATACAAACATCGACACTAACAATTAAAAGTCGACACAATATGCAAAACCTTTTCCGAGATACCATCTTCGGGCAATTCTTGCGCTTGATATCTGGCAACAAACTTCTGAAATATCCAGATGAGCTAGATCCTGCACTGTGGAGACAACTTCTCCCAGAAGATGCCAATTCTGATTCAGAAAAACGTCCTGATGTCGAGAGGGAGAAGCAATTCTATTTCGTGATTTGGTATGGCCCAAATGACCCAGAGGTATACGTCAAACATATCAGTATTTGAAGGGATCGAAACACTAATAATCTTCTCAGAACCCTCAGAACTGGTCGAGCAATTACAAGTTGCTGGTCACTAGTCAAATATGCATCCTGAATTTCGCGGTCTACGTAGGCAGCGCCATTTACACACCAGGCGAGGACAGCATTATGAAAGAGTTTGGAGTCAGCGATACAATAGCGACGTTAGGCCTCTCACTGTTTGTTCTGTAAGTTCTGCTAGTTAATCTTCACTTCGTGACTAATAGTTTTGTTCTTCCACAGTGGCTACGGTCTCGGTCCCATGCTCTTCTCCCCAATGTCGGAAATGCCTCAGGTCGGTCGCCGCGGGATATATTTTTGGACACTCTTCGCTTTTGTGCTTCTACAACTGCCAACCGGTTACGCTATCAACATGCCTATGTTCCTAATATTCCGCTTTTTCACTGGGTTCTTTGGTGGGCCTGTCCTTGCAACTGGTGGCGCTACCATTGCAGATATGTATCCGCCCTCAAAAATCGCATATGGCATTTGCATCTGGGGTGCCTTTGGAATCTTAGGACCAGTTCTCGGTCCACTTGTAGGCGGCTTCGCAGCTCAAAAAGAGGGATGGAGGTGGACAATCTGGGAGTTGACGTGGGTGTGTGCGGTTGTGCTCATTATACTGTTTTTCCTGATGCCTGAGACGAGCTCCGACAATATTTTACATAGGAGAGCGAGGAGATTGAGAAAGACGACAAAGGAGACTAAACTGAAGAGTCAATCGGAGATCGATGCAGCAGAACATACCTGGCGAGATCACATGTTAGTGCTAGGCAGAGCGTTCACCCTGACACTGTTCGAACCCGTTGTCTTCTTGTTGAACTTATATACTGCACTCTTATACGGCGTGCTGTATATCTGGTTTGAGTCCTTCCCACTAGTTTTTGGCGACATCTATGGGTTCAACATTGGCGAGCAGGGATTAGCGTTTCTGGGTATCTTTGTCGGTGGAGTAATCACATTACCATGCTACTTGCTCTGGATCAAGTATTACCTGGTCCCAAAAATCAGCAAACCAAGTTTCAAACCCGAGATGGTCCTTCCACCATCATTCTTCGGATCATTTGCCCTTCCAATCTGTTTGTTTTGGTATGGATGGTCTGCAAGGCCAAGTGTTCATTGGATGGTGCCTATCGTTGGGTCTGGCCTCTTCACAATATCGATTATCACCCTTTTCAATCCGGTGCTGAACTATCTCGGCATGGCATATCCGACGTATGCGGCATCAGTATATGCAGGAAATGCTCTGTTTCGAGCCTTGTTTGGCGTGGTCTTTCCACTTTTTGTAAGTCTTATTATGTCCTTCTTGTGGTTTCCAATTGATAATTTAATAGGCACGAGCCTTGTTCCACAGACTCGGCATTGGTCCTGGAAACTCACTTCTTGGAGGATTGTCAATCTTCTTCATCCCTGTTCCTTTCATCCTGGTGAAGGTAAGCTTGCAGCATTCTCGATGTGTGGCAACTTCAACTGACGCTCTCATAGTGTGGTGCACGGATTCGACACTGGAGCAAAAATGCAACTCATGACATGTTGTAACAATCCTCGCTGCAAGAAGCGGTACTTTTCTGGCGTCCAATTCAAATCTACCCTGCGCAACGGGTACCCATGGGGCCCCGTGAGAAATTCGGACCCATGTGTCGGGTTGGGTCTGTTGCGCAGCGCATTCAAGTCTGTGAAATTTTATATTTTTAGTGCGTCTGTCAAAAGAGAAAAGAAGTCCGAGGAGCTGTAAATAGGGTAGGTGCTAGGGCAAAGCTAGTGCAGGTGACGGCAATACATGTAGACAGTTTTTGATATAGGTATAACCTAGATCTAGTTACCGAATGAATGAGAAGAGGAGGATTGCGAAGTTGAACACTTTGATGTGCAAGTTCTTTTTAAAGGCAACTATGGACTCCTCTCCTAGTTACTAAAATTATCTAATGGTACTTACTCTTTGAACGTGCTTCCACAAGTCTTTCAACTCATCTATCATCGTACAAACCTTATCCTCCAAAGGTCCCCGAGATACCTACTCGTTCGTCTTTCTCAACTTCTCGGGCTAACTCACTCCAACAGTAACCATGTTACCCTGATCTGCGCACAACCTTGCATTTACGCTGCGCAACGGACCCATGGGAGCAACTCGACCCATGAGTACCCACGAGTCGAGCCCAAATATCTCGTGGGCCCCATGGGTTACCCACGGGTCGAGTCCAAAAAAAATTGAAAGGATTCGCCATGGGTCGAGTCCATTTTTTTCATGGGGCCCCATGGGTACCCATTGCGCAGCGTACTTGCATTCCAGCAAGCCCAACTGAGACAAGCTGAGCAGGAGAACTGCTGCCAACTTCTCTCACAATCTCAGCCCACCATTTTAACGAAATGGCAGTCATTAAGAGCACTTAATAACAACAATCTTTTTAAACGTGAATCAAATACAGGCAAAGAAGGGATTTATCAAGACTTCGTAATTGTTCTTCTCAATGAATGCTTGGATCTGTAAGTAAATAAATAAGTGATATGTTTGACTTCTCCTCTTCCGAGATATCAGAGGGTGTATTAACCGACCAATACGCCTCTGCAACAGAGCGTGCTTCTTGAGGAGTAAATTCCCTTTTCATGCTTTTTGAAGGAGTATATAAAGGTCTTATACACCACGCCTTAGTCAGATATCAAAGTACTACAAACAATAAAACTTCCCACGCAAAGATGGTTTGAGCCCCACGCTTGCTTCAAGAAATGAATCAAAAATATTTGGTATGTAATATTAATGATGTATTTTTCAAGAATAAAGGGATTATGTTCTAGATCAAAGTAATTGAAAGCTGATATGATGACCATTCTGATGTAAGCATAAGAACATTAAGCCGTGCATTGAGGACAGAGCTTTTAGCTCAAGGACCAAAGCTCTTCACGGTAGACTACATGCAAAGTCACGCCAAAACCCCAATAAATAAAGTCTAGACGCCACCTTCTCCCATGACTCCAATTGAATTGTTAATTACACAATCCAGATCTCTTCAGTTCCTACACAGCCACTGCGATAACAATCACAATTCTCCCCCTCTTCGGAAATATTGCATGCTTTCCCAATCCGCTCATACGCGCCCGGCACGGAATTAGATTTCGCAAGCATGATTCCCGTGCAATAATGCCTTGGGTAGAAATTTCTTACTTCCTGAACATAAAGCAAAGCTAAAAAGAAATATGGTCCCGGGGGTAAAGGCTCAATATCAGGGAATATTGAATAGAGTTCGGGATGGTGAAACCCACAAGTAGGACTTCTGATAATCCTAAGATTCTCGAGCGTAGTCTCATCTGATCCTGCTCCTACTGCTACATGGTGCAAAAATCCTCTAACCTTTAGGATTATTGCCCCTTCCTTATGGTTTGGAAGGTGGATGATTGTCGTCGATGGACAATTGCCTTGATAACCATTGTAAGGTAGAGTCGAAAATCTAGTTGCTGTGCTTCCCCACGACCATGTAGGGATTTTTTCATGTATTCTGAGATGGGGCTCCTCGATTGTATTCTTTTTAGGCTTGGGCTTCCAGGCATACCAACAAAGCTCGTGCATGATCGTTTCATACCATAACCCGTAACAGTTGGTCCATCCAATGCTTTGCTGAAAATGATTGATGATCCCTTCGAATGCTACCAGTCTGTCTGACGGATCAGAGAATTGGGAACGTCCATATTCGTCAACCATTCCCATACACTCTCTATGTCTGGTTTCTTGTATTGATCTATTAGATGCTTTTTTGGAAGGTTGTAACTTGAATGGCCTCTCGTCATTAAATAATAGTTCAGAGTCCATCGAACACCAGTCTATTAACCCATCGAGGTCAGAATCTCGTTTCTCTCGACACTCCCAAACTACGCTTGCTCCGAAGTTCAGGGTTCTCGGGGAGAGCATCCGTTCCTGCATGACCCAGCCACGACTATGTAGCGCCGCGTGATCCCACCACTTCCTATCCTCGTACGGCATGCGCCGAGCATTGATATATAAATTGCTACCGTCGTCTGTTTTACAAATCCGGGTAGGCGTGAGTGTGAGTGGGTCCCTTTCTGCGAAAAGGCCCTGGTCACTGGATGAAGCGCCCAGCGCAGCAATAGTAATAAAAGCGTTGCTATACACGTTCCCCATAATCGCTGCTTCGCGTTTCCAGTCTTTGTCACAATTTTGGATGATACACAGTGAATCAACCCAAAGATATTTAAGCCCTAGCTTGCGAGTGACCTCGATAGCATCCCGAATAGTCTTCGGAAGTTTGGAAAAGGGGATATTAGACCCAAATTGTTCAAGGGATGTAGTTAAAAGTTGGGCGGGACTTTGGCTAGGACTGTTGCCCGGAGTTTTCGTGCCCCAGCAATAGCTTAACGCCGCATAATGGACCTCCACTAGACTATCTTTGGTATGTATAAGATGTAGCTTCGAGTTATCTGTGGCCGTTCCAATGTCCAAAAGCCTACTGGGAAAGAAAATACCTCCAGTTGCGTAGCTTGTAGAGCATTTTGTATGCGTCGTGGTACAATCTCGAACCCTTTCGTGCGCAAATGAATATATGGCGGCTGAGTTTGTGTATATCGGACAAGGTAGAGGCTCTTTGACCGTGGTAATTCTGTCGTCTACAAAGACAAAATAATTAGGACTGTTGTTTCTAGGATATAAGCAGACGAAGAGAGTAACCCACCTTCCGATTTTTTCAATTTCATCATCAACTCCGCCGAAAATTTGAACGTTCTAGGATCTTTCGCACGAAAACCACCATTTTCCCAGTTCTCTAGGCGTGTGGTGACCGCTAATTGCAAAACTCTTCGGTATCTTTCAGTTCGTACTTCGAACTTAGCGATAACGGCGCTACAATTTCGAATACATGATCTATTAGGCCGTGGCTCGCCTGAATCGGCACCGTCCAACCTGAGATTCGTCCGTATTAAGGTGCATAAATGACAGCCCCAAATCATAGATTCCTCCAGTTGGAGGCCTGTATCATAATGGGGGAACTGAGAGATCTCCACGCCGGGTACATCCGGAACAAGATTTAGGTCGATGCTGGGAATCGCCTCTCGCAGCCATTCCCCGAGCTCCTTGCACTTCGAGCAAAGAACTGAACCATAAACCACATCATCCTTGATCTCAGAAGACGGTAGGTCAATCGTGGGAATGAATTCGCCATTCCAGGCAGTCGGTCTGCGCGGCTGTCTTACATCGCTCTCCAGTGCGCTGGAGTTGGATGGTATTGCAACAAGATTGCCCATTTTAGCTAGCAAGCGATTTGAAAGCCGAAAGAAAGATCGTGGAAGATCAGATAGGTTAGGAAGACATAGGCACGATTTGATGTGGCAAAAACGCCTCATTGAGACGTCGTAGGCATTCATACACGTGATACTCGGTGAGAGGATAAGATCGATGAGCCAATTACATCAATTTATCTTTAAGTTCATAAACATCATTATTTACCTCAATACCTGCACCTTGTGCCCCAGAATTTTGGGCGAGTGTTTTGGAGGCATGATGAATTGGCCCAAGTTTATGGAATAGATATTCTGATAGAAAAGCATAATTTATAGAGAAAAAAAGAAATTGAGAACAGGGCTCGGAGGGAGGTATGACTCAAGTCTTGACTATTCAATGTTTAAGAAATAATCTTTTGGGAAATAAATCAAGTTGTCAAATTGAGGATGTTATCAACTTATGCTTATCAAACATATGTATAAATATCTTACTCTCAAACAATTTCCCACAAACTAGATATCTTATACAAGACCTTCGGCAACGCATAGTGTTTGGAGGACCTACATTCTTCCTTCACCTACTGTTCGCACGTTGCGTCCCGCACCCCGCACTTCTCACATCCAAAATCCGAAACCCTAATACTCCTCATTTAAAAATTACAACTCCCAATCAGCCCTTCCCATCCAATCCCACAAGCATTCACTATCAATAAATCCTTTCTTATGGACAAAAAACCTTTTACTACCAACCCCTTTCCCACATCCCATCTATCCCATCCAATTCAGCCTCGCAAACCCAAACTCCAGAACCCAAACCCTCCCAATCTCACAAATTCTCAAGCTAGCTGCCAGTCAGTATCATCAAACCACGTTCTTGTTCTTATTCTTGTTCATAGAATTAGTCTATCCTCTCATTTTCGCATGCCTTAGTAAAGTTAATTATAATCTAAGTTATCCTCAGACCTCCGCGTGAAGAGGAATGATATTTGGAGGGGATAGGTAGTCAGTCAGTGCTTGGAAAGAGTGAAGGAGGTAGATTCGGAAAGGTGAATTAAATTTTGAACCAAGTCGCTTCCATCGCAGAACGTAGCTTGCAAAATCAAAAGACAGATTCACCCACTTAAAAAGTGTCCATTTTTGGAATGGCTTGCTTGCTTCAGGTGGTGCCTGGATAGGTAGGTAGGTAGGTAGGTAAGTATAAAACGCTCCACGACCCATCAACAACGCAGAATGCACAACACAACCTTTACTCCTCAGCAAACCGTCTTAGGATTGCTACGTGATGGTATGCCACCCGACGTCGACGTTGCGATCGCGAGAGTTGTGTTGGGGACGTTGAGCTTGTGTTGGTACATTCGACATGTGGAGCCAGCTACTTAGTTAGTTGCATTGGCTGAGAGCGGGGAGGAAGCGAGGGGATTGCTTGCTGTTAAGTTTTGAGAGTTGGTCGTCGGATCTCACACGCTCGCGCGACGAGTGTCTGGAGGTTGATAACCGTTGCGGATTAGATCAACTTAGGAGGGAGTTAGCTGTCGGATCTTATACTATTACATTACGAATAGCTGGCTATTGATAATCGCTAATGAGTATATCAAACGCTGTTCTAATAACCTTCATCTAGCCCTGGGAACAGTATAGATATGGATTTAGAGATGGGGTGAAAGTCGTCTAAGAGGTCGTTTTATAAGGGTGTTTAAGAGATAAAGATGAGAGATGATAGGGAGGTGAGGTAAAAGGTGAATTTGGAGGATGGATGGATGAGTCATTTTGTTGGAAGTGAATAGACTTGGGGCCTTGCTTTTTGACCATGGTACACGCAAGGGGGGTTTTAGTTGTGGTAGTGAATAAAGACAGGATATTTGTTGCTTGATGTTAAGTTATGAAAGACTAGGCACGTGATGCTCTAGCACTCTGCACGATGTAGAAAGTTTGGTGTATTGTGGAGAATGATAGAAATGGCAGAAGCAGGAAGCATGGCACTAGAACTAACACTTAAGCTTTTAGAACTTAATGGTAAAGGTCTAAGTCATCCTACGACACTTCAGCGTTATGAGGTACATCACGTGAATAATTGCACGTGATAGGCCCCACAAACAATGATCGGGAAATCTAACCTCGAAACCTTCATCGGCCGCATCACGATCATCCGCATGAAGAATTCTCCGTTAGGCACGTTTCGGCCCTCGGTACTCCTCACTGTCACAGGAAATGCCCGGAAGCAAGCCGCACTTTCTGGTGCCTAGAGGAGTGCCTTGACAAGGCCGACATCCAATGACGGCTTGAACGATCATACGTCGGAGCCTAGATCTAGGGTCCGATGAGGCAGTTCGTGTTCATGTATGAGAGTAGGCAGCTAAAACTGAGACATGACTGCATCCTGCATCTGGACTGGGGAATGGCTCAATAGGTAGGTGGTAGTCGGTGGTAGGCGGTGCTGCACGGCTGAGTGAGTTCGTCAGTGAGGCGGATACAGTCGGATGATATTCGAGTCCAGTACTGAGACAGGAAGTTTAACTTGCAGGTCGAGCTCCATTCCATTTGGAGATGAGCAAGATATGTGAGGGGTCGGAGGAGGAGCTTGGCTCCGGCTCTGGTTTGGGATCATTTAGGAGGTGATGGCTGTGCCGCAGCGGGAGGATGGAAAGGGAATTATTTGATGGTGCATCGCATCTGCATCTGCATCTTGCCTCTCAGCCGGGTGTACGAGGCACGTTGCGATTGCAGGTGTGAGGTGTGAGAGGTGTTGAAGCCCAACCTTTCTACCTACCGGCTCAGTGGGAAGCCTAGCAGCGTTAACCTAAGAGGGGGGTGTTCGCCTCAACCAATCCCATGTGACGACATCATGCCAGACGCCAGCCGCGGACACTACTGCTGTAGAGTCCATCGTGAGGAGTTAGGAGCGAGAGTTTTTTCTGCACCGCGGCGGCCGGCCGCACCATATGGCAGTTGAAGGAGCGAAGTCGCAGCGAGGTGAGGAGCGAGAGGAGATGGTAGATATCTCATTGGTGGCCGTCGTCAAGAGGAGAACCTTAAGGTGGGAGTGAGAGTGGAGATGCAGGTGAGGAGGCTTCACTTTTGAACCTACCATAGTACGAGTATTTACCACAGTGGTCGCCTGTATGTATGCATGGCGAGAATTTGGCGGTGGTGTTGAGATGCCGTGGGATGCCTTGCCATCCGACGTCAGGCCGCAAATCTGCTTCCTAATGAAGCAGACTCAGAGGAGATCTGGATCAGTGAGTGGGTGTTCGTTTGATTTATTTCTTTGCATGCTTATTGGCCCCGGCTTCCCGTGTCGCAGGTGAATAATGTTCCGGACTCATCTCGTGCAGAAGCCATGGGGAGATTGAGAACGTTCGTCGGCCTGCGGGAACCGGCGGTGCTCAGTCTGACCTTCTTTGCTTTGGGGAGGGTCACGCTGACCATGATATCAGATTCTGATGATCAGGACAGCTGGCAGCAATCCCGGTGGTTGAACTGTCGAACAGAGATTTTCGGGGTTCCAATCGCTCGATGACTTTGGTCGCCATGTCGTTCGTGTGACGGTGCAGTTGATTGTGTGGGGATAGCATCATGAATTCTGCATTGTTCAGGGGTCTTCGACTTCTTGGGCCAAACGAACTGATCTGCAGTCCGATGTCCATTCGCCGTTTCGTAACGGTGGCGGTAGCGGTTGACGCCTGGTCGCCATCGTGAGGCAGAGTCTGCTTCGTCTGATCTTGACAACGACAAGATTTATTCAAGATTGAAACTATGCTGTTTTCACGATAGTGGCAGAGTATTTTTATTCCCTTCCGGGAAATTGGGGTTTTGTGCCATGTGCCACTATTGCTTTTGTCGGAACGCGATCGTCGTGAAGTGTCCTGACAAATTCTAGATTTGGGGTGCAGGTCAGACATCGTCGATGAACAGACAGCTGATCTCAGTGACACAAAGTCTCGTGATAGGCATGAAGACTGGCAAGATGTGCGCGCCTGTGGTGAGTTCGTGGACGAGTCAGTCAGCGTCAGCCAGGATGAAGGATGCACAGTGATGGCCAACAGGACACGGTTTTTGCTTGATTTGAAGATGTGGCTTGCACGAGTTTCGACGCCACGTGAAAAAGCCCTATTTTTCCCAGGCAAAGCTTGAGCGGTTGAGGGCCAGGGCCATGACTAGGACCAGGGGGTGGCTCGGGTGGTAGCCGGGTATCACTTCCCAAAGGCCGGCACCGCAAGGATGGGATTGCTGATTACCAAGATGTGTATCCGCGCTTTCCTTCGGTCTCCGTAATAGCAGTAGTGGCGATGGGGGATGGCGAAGCACCACGAAAGTCCGCGATGCATCATTATCATCATCAGACAGGTACATGTATGTTCCAGAACGGGAATCCATCATCCAAAAGCTGCAAATATACTCGACAGACATTCTCGCAACGCAACAAAGCCTATTTCGGTTCCAGTGTCTCGAATGCCCCCAGCTGCGCCGTGATCATGGCCGTGATTCGGACCTCGAGGCGCGATGATGGGGGGAGCTGCAGTCCTTCTCCGCTCCTGGCGCCGTGAATATGAAATCTGCAGATGAGAGGATGACCTCGTGCTTCGTGCTGTGCGGGAGACATCGTGGGTTTTCCTTGCCTGTGAGTCGCAATCTCATGGGTCTGATGGGGCCGGATTTCTGCAGGTCCGGATCTTCCAGAACAGCCTTCTACAGCAATAATATCCCCCGGTATCATAACTCCTGACTCGAAAAATTAATATCTCGTTGATGAAGGGTGAACGCATCCGGAAGTCTATTTATTCACCAGACAGTCAGGCACTCGAAAAGGATGCGGGGCGTGATTTAAGAGCGTTCCGCTGTTCAGCAGTAATAGCCGTGATGAGTTCCGATTTGACGAGGTGATGACGAGGCTGTCTGATTCAAGAGGCGTGATATTAGCGTTTCTAGAAAAGGATGATAGACGGGATAGGATGAGATGGGATGATTGCCGTGCTCAGCACTTGCGTGGGGATGGTTGCTGGCAGCGTCTCCTTGCGCTCGCGGGTGCCAGGTCTCACAGGATTTGAGATTGCCATCGCCGTCGTCTTGATGATTCTCTCTAGTCATCCAGTCATCCATACGACCCTCCCACAGGCAGCTGTGAATAACAAAGTTGGAAAAGGAAGTGGTGACGAGGACAAGGCGGGTAGGGTTCGCACATTTTGCCTTCCATGCCAGTGGTGTCCGCCGTGAGATTAGAATGCGGTGATAGTCGCAGCTCCGTCGGGGATGGGACGCGGTGGTTGGCCGGAACGACGTGTGGTCACCGCCCTTCTTCAATGTCGGATGTGCGAGTACGAAGTCTGAGGAGTGTGTGAGGGTGCTAGGCGTGCCCAGTGTGGTGGGTGGGGGATGATAGGGATGGTTGTCCAAATGCCACAACGAGCGCTGCTCTCACTGGCTCAGCGCGGCGGAGGGAACAGGCGACGCTGAAATTACGAGCCGGTCCCACGGTCTGTACGCACACAGTGTGTCAGCACGGAGGCCAAAGGGGGATGGGGAGCACAGGAGGGTTTTTGTGAATCCTGGATGAGTGTACTGTACGTAGGGGGGAGGGGAAAGGAGGCGATGCTCTGGCGTGCACTGCACTGCACTGCACTGCGATGCAAACCATCCATCATACCCCAGGGACGGCCACCTAGACATGACTGTGACCGCATGCCTCCCTCCCCTTCCAGCGCTGACCAGACGACGGTCCCCAACCTAAGAATAATTCGATTGTGCTGCGAGGCCGGCTGGTCTTGCTTCCTTTGTGCCAGAGCCAGAGCCAGAGCCAGAGTCAGAGCCAGCCAGAGCCAGACTCCCCACGCAGCGCACCGCGGCTGTGGCCAAGAAGGGCTTCGCAGCAGCGACCGGGTTCGCGACGGATCTCTCACTCCTCGACTGGAAAAGTCGATCGCGCACACAGCCATTTCCATCGCCGCCGCTGTGAGTGGGTGGATGTGCAGGCCGGGGAGTCGTGGGTGAGCGGTGCCAGTGCCAGTGCCCAGTGCCAGTGCCAGTGCTTCTGGAATGCGGTGCTCTCAGTGGTGGTGGCTCGAAGCCGGCTAGCCTGCCTCGCCTGCCTCTTGCGAACCCTCCACGCCTGGCCTGCTAGCCGAGCCCGGTGGCCCTGGCTCCCTCCCTGGCCTGGCTCCGTCGCTCCATCGCTCGCCTGGCCCCAAATTCGTCTTGGCTCGCCTGGCGCCTCCTGGCTGCTGCTGGCTGCTGCTGGCTCCACAGCGACGGTCTCCTGGCCAGTCCCACCGCGCGCAAGGGCCACACCACACCACACAATCCACCCTCTCTCCCTTCCCTCTCTTCCCAATCCCAGTCCCAGTCCCAGTCCTTCCGATCGCCTGCGACGCCTGCGAGTTCTCTTCCATTTCCTCATCAGACCGACTCCCCTTCCTGCTCTCCGACCCTCCTCCTCTCACTCCATCTCCCCATCACCACTCTCCTCACCTTCTCCTACCTCCCCAGGTGAAGAGTCCAAAACTCGTCAACCCTTCGAATCTCTCCCTCCGCCTCCTCCCCTCGACCTTCTACCCTTCCGCACATTCTTCGAAGGGATCACCGACTTTTCGACGTCAGGTGCAGGCCTACACTTCCTGCGTTTCCGACACTTTTGCAGACTGCCCTGGGGCTTTCGGAAAGAGGTCTTTATTGGGAGAATCCATCACACGAAATAGGTGCGTACATTTTTACAATTAGACAAAGAGGCTACCACCGGATCCGTTGACTGCGGATTACGGGCATTCTAACGGGGCTGGAATTGTTGTTCGGCGCTCCTGGTCGGCTTGTTACGATGGCGACCTTCGACATCCTCCCTCCCCCTTCAATCGACAAGCCAACCCGCATTCCTCCCTCTCGAAAATTCTCCAGCACAACCCTTTGATTTCCTCATTCACTCATACGGGCGGCGTTTGCGGGCTTCCGAAGGTTTCCTTGATTCTCGCGATCTTCGTGTCAGACTTGTAACAGGATTGGCACGGTGCTCAAATCCCTTCGGAACAAAAGCTAACCACCCTCAAGAATATCCAGATACCCCAAGACTCGACAAGAAACCCTCCGCCGCATGGTAGATTCGATTTGAGCTCGCGGTACGGTGTTCACGCACTGTCGCTGGGAAGTTCGTTTTCTCGACTCTCCTGGTTGTGGTCTTAATTCACTTTTGGTGACCACGCCAGCGTTCGCCTTCCAACAAATTTTTTCGAGGACCTAGTAAACAATCGATGGCAGAATAATTCCTCAACTTTTCGCTCTCTCAAACTTTCTTCTTGTCGCCAACCGCATATCTTCGGAATCTTTCTTGACGTCGCGAGCTTCGAATCAATCTACAGCGTCTTTTCGCTCTCACCACATTCACGAGCAAGAAGTCTCTTCTTGCACCGCGACCGAGATTCACCTGAGTCTCCGTCGCCCTTCGAAACTCCCCATCATGATGGCTTCCGGTGGTGTGTGTGCCGTGCTCGACTATGAAATTGACCAGATCACGGAGTATGTCGCGGAGATGGCTCAACGCATCGTCCTCCCAACATCTCCCGTCTCGCCAGCCTTCCGCAAGTTCGTCTCTGGCCTCCTCTCCTCCACCCGACTCCCTAGTACGACAATCCTCCTCGGTATGAACTACCTCGCGCGACGCATGAATATTCTCAACGCGGCTGGTCCTTACAAGGCCACTGATGGGATCGTCTGGCGTATGCTCACAATTGGTCTTCTCCTGGGGAGCAAATTCTTGGACGACAACACGTTCCAGAATCGCTCCTGGTCTGAGGTCAGTGGTATTGCCGTTGAAGAGCTGAACAAGTTGGAGCATGAATGGTTGGAGGCAATGGGATGGAGCTTGTATGTCAACCTCGATGAGAGCGACGATTTTCAAGCATGGCTTCAAAGCTGGGCCGACTGGCGCGAAACCAAGAACATGCAACGTAAGGCTACTCTCGAGCGCCTGGCGCCTATGCCTCTCGCACCAATCGACACCAACGTCCAGCGTCCGCGTCAATACTCGCAGAACTACAATGGTTACACCAAGACTGCTTCGCGTGAGCGTCCCGAGTCTGGCTACCAGTCCGCCTACGATCAGAGTGCTTGGATGAGCGCGTATCCTACTCCACACCTCACTCCTCCTTCCGCTCCTGACTCTGGTCTCAACACCCCCGAGTACATGAGCGCGACTGGTGGAGCTTCACGATACAACGACTGGACCGTGTTCAATGCCGCTGCGAGAGCCGCATATCAGCCACAGACCTATGCCACCTACATTCCTTCTCACCATCTTGCTAGCTATCACACCCCCTTTATCACCTACCACAACGGCTATCCCAGCATTTGGGATCACGTTCCTCCGGAGTGCAGCTGCCACAACTGCAATCCCCATGCTAAGCAACAACAGTACTTCATGGGACATGGCTACAACCAACAGATTGTTGCATAGATGTGGTATTCGATACGTTCTCAGCCAATATTGCGCAACTTCACGTCACGTTACTACTACAATTCCTCGACATAATACCCTTCGTTGCCTAGAGCACGCTACAAAAGTTCTTTTGCATTACATTTCCTTCAGCGTCATTTCAGCGCGCATTACGTTCCGAGGTGTCGTACCAAGCTGCGGCTTCAAAATACGATAATACGCATGGACGCACCCATCACGATCTCGAGTTGCGTGCGCTCCCACCGGTGGCTGCCTCGATCTTACGACTTCCCTTTATTTTGACACCGGCGTTTGCATCAGCGAATCTAGATATTTCATTTGTCTTTCGAAACAGGATGGCATTAAGACTGGAGGGAAAACCAGTCAGGTGTTCTGGGATTCAGGGAGAGGGCCCTTTGCTTTACTGCAATTAATTTGTTCTTTTCTTTTCTTTGCACATTCACGAATTTGCGGCTTAGACTTGGACTCGGATCGGTCGGGTCATAAAAATCTCATGGGCTGCCGAATTTCTTCGGCTTCGCCACCCTAGAAATTTGTAATTAGGCGGATTTCTTTCTTTCATTTGTCCTCAGACACTTGATCATTTTTTTCTTGTACAATGGTTCGAGATTGGATTCTCTTCGCTAGCTTTCTCAGATATGGGAAGGGCTGGCATGCACAAAATCGGGTGGGAACTGGGAATGGTCACTGCACTTTGCTTTGCTTTTTGATTTCACTGCATTTCGATTCGATACACACGGCGCTTCGACGGATGGGATGGCTGGTCTTGGCTGGCTTTCTGGTCTTATGAACACCGACACATACATGCTTGGGGCTGCGCATCGCATTGAAAGACTTGGAGTGGGTGGGAAAAACTTTACATCTGGGTTATTTGCTGCGGCTCGTTTCCTTTCTCACTACATGATGAGGCTGGGGCTTTGGGAGGATTGGGGCTGGTTATGATGAAGAGGCTTGACATCACTCGCCTGAGTTTGCAAGACCTTTCTTTTTCTGGCATCTGGCTACCTTTTCGCCGCAACTTGGCTTCACTGAGGGGCTTGGGCTACGCTATAGGTCGTCGTCTTCGAGCGACGGGCTGGATACGAAGTTATGAATGTGGAAGAACCCCCTAGGCATACATTTTTTTTTTTCGAGGTGGAAACTACTACTTACATGAGACGTGGCTGTTACTTTTCTCTGGTCCTGGCTTTTCCGGCTCTGGATGTGGATGGGATAATGGTCTTAGAATTAATGGAAAGTTGAGCCTTCGATTGAAAAGTCTGGTTATTCTCTGCCTGTCTGCTGATGAGGTGCTTCCATTGGGAAGAAAAATCCTCTAAACATGTGATCTTCTAGGTTGTTGGGAAATCAGCTAATCACGTGCACGAACATAGATCGGCAAAAATGGCGATGATTCGGTCTTGGCATTCAGGCACAGAAGCGTCAGCAGCGTCATCGAAGAATCGGAGTTAGGGCTCTATCACACCAAACCAAGTTTTTGTGTGATGACTATTCGACCCAAAAAAATCACCAGAGATCTGCGCAGCGGAGCGAACGTTCCAGGGTTCCATCATAGGCACTCGAAGGAATCAAGAATGGTGGAAGAGTCCAGACCCTCACGATCGATTCCTCGCAAATTCCCTCCGCCCACCTCCACCACAGCCGAGCTTATTACACACACTTCTGCACTCTCACCTGTTTTTTCCCCCGGGACTTGTTGCGCTAGGTAATGCGGTTGCGGGATTGCGAAGGCTCGACTGGACTCAAGGTGAGGGGTGGGGAGGGGAGGGGAGGAGCGGTATCGGTGAGGAGAGGAGGGGAGGAGAGGAGAGACGGCAGAGGGTGGCGGGTGGCGGGTTGACTCTACATTCTGGATTCCAGAATGGGATGGAGTGGGATGGGACGGAGTGGGATGGGACGGAGTGGGATGTCCATCGACAGGTAGTAGGGCTTTTGAAATGATGGGTTGGGGCTGAGGTGGAGAGAGGTGGGTGCAAGTAGGTGGGTGAGTTCTTAATTTTGTGGTTGGTTGGTTGGTTCGGTTTCTCGATTTGGGAATTGGGAATTGGGAATGAATCGGGGATTTGGGGTACAAGGGTTGGGGGCTGAGAATTAGAGGCGGGGCGCATCACGTGCTCGAATACTCTGTTCTGGTTCTTTCAAGGCTGGAGGATGAGGAGGATGGACTTTGGTGTGGTTCTTGTCTGTCTGTCTATCCCTCTTGGTTGGTTCCTGGAGATGGAGGGACTCGGCCGTGGCGAGTTGTGTTTGTCCTCAAGTGAGATTACGCTAGTCCTGAATTGGAAGTCGGTCAGGTGAATGCCTTTCTTTCAACTGTGAGGAAGGGCAGGGCATGACGGAGCAGGGCAGGGCGAGGGAGGGGTATAAAAAGATCTCCAACATCATCCGGTCGAAGCAAATTTCAACCAATGGACCAACGGGTCGCGAAGTTCTTGTGTGCGCGGACTCTATCGCTCTCGCTCGTCTAGTATGGATCGATTTGCACTTCTCCAGACTCTGGAAACTATACTTTGTTTCAAGTTTAAGTCATGCAACTTGGTACAGACACGAAATCTGGGCTATTGTTAAGGTTTTGATAAGTCTCACTTGACAGGCGAGAATTTGATGCGAAGATTATCTCACGTGAGATAAAAGTCATTGCTGAAACAAGTTGACAACAACCACTTTCACCCCAATCAATCAATGCTTCATAAACAACTCTAATACCCTAATACCTATCATCAAAATTCCTAAGCAGGACAGACACGTACCATACTTCCTACCTTACCTCACGGCTAGTCGAACAAGGGAGTCTTTGCTCGTGCTAGCTCCCTGTTGTGTTTGTGGCACTTGTCACGTTTGGTTGTTGTCTTGACTGATGCCAGAGGGGAGAGCGGTCATATATGTTTTGGACAGATGCTAAATGGATGTAGAAAAAGAGAGAGAGGAGGGGCGACTCATAGATGGCGACTCATACGCAGCGAGGCAAGAACAGGTTAGTTAGGGTGAGGTGAACGTTTGTTGAGTAGTATATGCATGAGTACACATGCATGCATACTTGATACTTATTTTTAATTCTTTGTTAACTCTGTATGTGAATATTGCATCATTTGCTTCACTTCACTTCACTTCACTTCACTTTATTTCGTTCACCTGTTCACCCGTTCACCCGTTTTTCAAGACAAACAAAGCTGGCTCCTCTACTATCTCAGCGCCTTTTCACAGATTTCTTGCGTATAGATATCGCATCTCGCTTTGTTAGAGAGGGACAACTTCTATCTATCCTTCCATTCACCCTAACCATTATCGCTGGTGGGTGGTGGGCTTTCGATGTCAGGTATAATGCTTGGGGTCTTGGATATCTTTGGTCTAAAATTCAGGGACTGACTCTCTAAGCAGGGTTGACAGCGAGTGCTGTTAGCTCAGGTGAGATGTTGCAGAGACTTTGGATGAGAAAGCCATGGGTTTTGAAAGTGTGAGTTGAGGGTTGATATCGATTTTTTTTGGCTAATTGGTAGATTTCTTAGAAGTTGAGGGCCGACTTTTTTGTTTCGTGTTCCGTATTTTTGATCACGAAACTGGGACAGATATTGAGTTCTTGCTTTGCTGATATTTTTTCTCAAAATCGAGTACCAATAGTTACATTTTGTGTTCTATGTTTGTGAGATATCAACGTTGTTTGCCATGATAGCCCTTAATTTTATAATGTGGGACGACAGACCACCAAATCACAGAATATAATTATTTAATGTCGGAGTACTATTCTCAAGCAATATTCTTCTCGAAGCCTGAAAGACGTCTGTGATAAGTACAAACATTTGATCCACGAAAGTGGACTTAATAAATCTGAGCTCCCAAACTCCCTTCGCACGAGGTGCTCTGATGGTCAAGTAACCGCCTAAGCCCAACGTCCCAAGCCTCTTTAGTGTTTACAACACAACACAACCCCTCAGCCAGAAACCAACACTCCAACCAAGACTATCATCCTTCGCCTCTAAGTTATTCTACAACTCTGCTAAGTTCGTAGGAGCTGGGATGCTTCCTGGTGTGCGATGAACCTTGCCCACTGGACCGCAAACTCTTCATCCGTCACAGTAATCTTCATCAGAACGATGATATCGGCAATGGTAGTCTCTCTCTCTGGTTCAGTAATGTCCTTTCGTTGCCCGTTGCCCGTAGCCGTGTCCGCTTGCCGCATCTTTCTGCAGGACGGAACGGTCCTAGTCGTAAAGGGAGACAGTAAGGGTTACTTTTCCATGATATTAGCTAGTGTGTGTCGCTCTCTGTGGAGTGCAGCGAGCGATCGTCTGTGCGAAGATGGGCGTGAGTGATTCTCTTTTCGGGATGCTTGAGGAGTGGGAGCCTGTGTCTTTGGATCTCCTGAGTAAATGGAAAAGGTCATGAATCAAATAGAGTCGATATCGAGAGGTGGAAGAAACAGAGCTCAAGTACATACTATTCAGAAGAATGAAAGCTGTGTGCAAACTTGAGAGGACTGGTTCCTCGCAGCTGGCCGAGTAAAAGCATGAGCGGAGACCACATCGTATGGCTGGATGTGTAGGAAAAATCATCACTCTTGGGAGCAGATACTATGATCACATCAGAGTCTTCGCCATCAGAGGACTCCAGTTAATAATGTTGAAAGCCAATCGTCTTTGGTCCAATGCTGTTGCCGGATAAACTTCCAAAGTTCCGTCCTCGAGCGGGAGTCATATGAATGGAATTCGAGTTTGGATCTTGGACAGAGTGAGGAATATTGCTGGCGGGTCCTTCTGCATCTCTTGTATTTGGTGTTGAATTTGGTCTTGCCATGGGAGCGTTGAGCTTCTTTTGCTCCTGTAACTCCTGCAGTAAGTCTTCCACGGATGGCAGGGATTCATCGTCACTGTCACTTTCCAAGTTTCTGGAAACGTGTCCAGTCACCTGGTCTCCTTCCGTAACTGCGTAATCATCGTCGGGACCATTTTTGTTGTCAACCTCGTCTCCGTCATCCTCCTCATCTTCGTCATCAATCATAAAACCGTTATCATTTTCGTAGTCTCCGACGCTGTCCTCTACCCACTCATCGTCTCAGGGTCCTAGCAGTTCTCCAGTATTTTTGACAATGATCCTCTTCAATCCCCTCTCTCTCGGAGTCTTTTGCGGTTGCTTACTCCTCCACCTGTGCCACCTCTCCATAATTTCCATAATAGCAGGTTCCCACTTGTCACAGTTATTCACCGACTATTGCCATCGCCCTTTGCTTTGGCATTGAATTCGAAACTCGTGGCCTTTCTAGACTGCCCACCAGATAATTGTTGATAGGGGGCTCTGTCTCGCGTCAAGCCATGCGTTGTGTACGTTTTGAAGGGCGCGGAATTTCTTGAACTGCCAGCAAAGTGTCAGCTCACAACCTCATGAGAAGATGCCAAGAGCTATCTACTTACATAGAGCACCAGAAGATTCTCTTGATACAGACGCATTATAGACCATCTGCATCCTTCATCGAGCGAGTCAAAGCGATCACCTTATGCTTTTCAACCATAATGTATTAACTCCTGGCTCATCCCGATCGAAAGTATATTCTTTAATTGCGGCCTTGACTTGCGGATCTTGTTCCACGTTTCCTGCATCGGCATCCTCCTCGTGTCCGTCGAGTTTCATTTCGGCAGTCGAGGGTAGCTGCAATATTCCAGAGGCAGGGAACTTCACAGGAACAGAATGATTGAGAAGATGAAAGTATAGTCATCTTGACCTACCTCCTCACGATATAGATGACACCTGCTTCTGTACATCGCTGTCAGAGTAACGATCTGCGTTCGGATACCTTCACAAACTTGTTTCAAATGAGAACACGAGACTGGATCTCCAATAACAGATACTTGAATAAGATAATTGAAAAGCTATGCTTTAGATAAATAGCATTCGAAATGAGGTTTCCAAACATTGCGAAGTTTATTCTAGGAGCTTTTGAGCTCATCGAGATATACAACGCAGGTCATATGTTACGGCCGTCACGTGCCTCCCGACCGCTAGCTCCACCACTGTACTGTACTTAGCTCTTCCCCAGAGATTTCTTCTCTCTTTAGCCGCACCAATACAATAGAACCCCACAGACTGGAACAAGAGATCTAAGACGTCTCTTCTTCTTGCGGTGAGGACTACTACATCATACCTTTGCAGCATCGACACCGTGCTTCAGTGTCCTGTTTTATATTTGAACAAACTCCAAATGGATTCTATTAGGATGCAATAGATTCGAAGATGACTAACAGACGTTGATGACGTTCACGAAATCTGAGGTTGTTCTAGTATGAATTCATAGGTTAGAGACGAACTTTTTATTGAGCTTCCGATCTTTCATAATCTCATTATATCAGCGTAGAAGCTTCATTCAAGTGAGCGCTCCTAAGTAATGTCTATTTGCATGATCAGCTAAGTTTCTTGCGTAAGGAACAGTCGACATTAGTTCACAATTCTGCCTTCCAGAAGGGGAAGCGAGCTCTCACTGTATTTGATTTAGTTTTCCCAATTAAAATCCCTATGGAAGTCCAACTGCTTGTGTTACATTCATTACTCATTACTGACATTATAAGTTCGTCCAAGACAGACATCTCAACCCTTATATGAGAACGACAAAATATGTACGGAGCATTCCAACGTTTACATGGATGCTTCCAAATCAAGCAAACATGAACGCCAGATGAAACTCTTTGCTCCTGCCAATAGGGTATCACCATAGACCGTATATTCCGAGTTCGAGGAGTGTGCCTTCCAAGTCTACCTCCTGAACGTCACAAACCGGTGCCTTCCCAAAATCAAAACATGCATCCCACAGTGGTAGTAACGCCTTCCAAATTCATTCCTGCCTGCGCTAATGAGTCCCTTCGCTGACCATCTGCGAGTATTCATCCTCTATCATCCAACGCAAGAGGCACAAGAGGACGCCATGGTGACGGAGCAGACGACTGACTCGACGATATCTCCTTGCGAACTGATTCTGGTTTTGAGGGTTCCGTCTTCCTTCTTTTCGTTGGACGGGGCGTAGATCTTTGAGCTTCAGGAACAGCCAAAGCTCCCGTCTCTGATTTTGTGGTTACCTCTGGCGAGCTGCCACACGAAGGCTTCTCGGAGGCAGAGAAGTCTTTCATGGAAGACTTGTCAAAGGAGCCGTCACTCTTTGAAATCGGAAGGAGGTTTCCAAGTTTGCTGTCTTTTGCTGATCTCGTTTCTCCAGTGGAGGCAGGCTTTCTTTGAGGACTCCTTCTAGTGTTGGCTCTGGAAGCTTTCAAAGGAGTCTCCTCTGGCCGAGGTTCAGTGTTTGTCGATATACCACCAAGGGGGGTCCGTTTGAATGGGAGATATGTCTGTTTTAGACGAGGAGTCTTTTGGAGTTTCTGCCCTTCTGCCGACTGTCCCGTCGTGCTCGGCCCAGCTTCTGCGGGTGGTCGTGAGGCAGGCGGAATGTTACGACTACCTGAGATGGTACCAGGCTGAGTGGTCTCTGAAGTTCTGGGAGCGGTTGGTTGAGGCGTCCTCAATGAGTTATCGTTGTTGACGACTACAGATTTTTCGACGGAACGTTTCTTCGTGTTCCTCGATCGTGGTATGAACTTGTTGTTCAAGGCAGCTTTAGCGTGGTTGTTCACGACCGTTGACTTTGCTGGGAGATGGTCGTATCGTGTGGCCAGCCAAGCTTCGTACTCTTTGCAGAGTCGCTTGAACTTCTCCAACTGCGAAGTATTAGCCCGGATTTCTCTCCCAACATATCCGTAATAATATACTATTCCTTACGTTAACAAAATTCGTTTCCTCCACGCGTTTCAAAGCCCATTGTCGATACTCGGTCGGAACCTGATCGAATCTCTTACCCTTGTGCGCACCGAACCAAATCTTGGTTGCTCCAGGTTCGGGACCAAACTCATGAGCAGGAGTCCCAGCCCCGATTTGTCTATTCTTCACGCTTTGGTTGATCATAACTTTGGTACCACAGTTGTTTGCGGAGGCTGACTAGAGAGTCAATTAAAATTTCACGGAGTCTGACGCTCAACGGTTCAGCAATCGAATGGTGTTTCTTGACGCTCCTGATCACGTCGCGTCCGACGCGTCCGAGTTATATTGAAATCATTTCCCTTGATAAGGCACATGGCAACAGTGTGATCCAGAAGTCAGCTTGGGAAATTTGATGAAACGCTGACAAGGGTTAAAGCAGGAACAATGAATCCGGGGACCAGGTACCGAGCCGGATCTGCATCCGATTCGGTTGGTTCGGCTTCAGCTCGCTGTTTGGGGGCCAGGGCTTTCTTTTTGTGATCAGAACCTCCCAGTGGCGTTGTCTGCTGCCTACGATTCCGCATTGACCCCCTCCAGATACGAGGGCTCTCGGCAGACAGCTTCGAAAGACCTGTGGCGAGAGACTAAAGCAGCAGTGATGTCTGCGTCATTGGGAATGCCTTCGTCCATGATTGACACCCCTTCCGCCAAAAGGCACGTGGGGGCACTTGCCTCGCCACCATGATTTGGTCTTGTCCAGTGTTGTGTCGACCAAGAAGTGCATTGCTGTCACATTTGA
Source organism: Phialocephala sp. D728 (assembly GCA_003988865.1). Classification (NCBI taxonomy): domain Eukaryota; kingdom Fungi; phylum Ascomycota; class Leotiomycetes; order Helotiales; family Mollisiaceae; genus Phialocephala; species Phialocephala sp. D728. The sequence goes on from QYAJ01000014.1 coordinate 291,673, forward strand.
AGTTCCGAATTGGAAAGAAAGTCATTATTCGTTATTCATCATCAAAACCAAGCTATATAACTTTAGCAAAGATCTTGGGAAGAGAGTGCGTCGCAAGATGCAACACAAAGATCGTATCAAAAAACCATGAACCCGAGACGCCAAAGCCAGATACATATCAATACAAGAATAACTTTTGGTGGAGAGTGATATGTTCACTACCGACCCAATCTCTGATCAGCGGCCAGCCTTCAACGTTTACGTGAAGAGGTGCCAAGCACTGCATTTTCTTCCGATAGCGCAGAAGACTTTGCAGATGGAGATACTTTGAGCAGCCCTGCCCGATTCCCAGAGGCTGTCCCAAGAGAAGGTCCTGATCTGTGGAAAACCGTCTCAGTCGAAGGCGGGAGAGGAAGGTTTGATACTGCAAGCGAGCTGTTGGCTGATACACGGACAGATTCAGACGGTTCCGCGGTCGGGGATTGTTGAAAAGAAGTGCTGCTCTTCGAGATTGAAGCGGAAGCTCCAGGACTTGGTGGAGGAAGCAGCCTCCTAGATTCCTCACCAATTTCTCGAATTTGCTTCCCATCGTTCGACTTTCCAAAGGCAATAGGCCTTTTCCATTGGATGGACATTACGTTCGATCCGACATCGCCAAGTCCTTTTCTCCTATTCATTCTCTGTTGCGTTGGGGAGCTGTCATTCGACTTTGATGCAGCTGTTAAGTGGTTTCTGTCGACGACATTTGGGCTGCCCAAAAATTTTGGGCTCTGCGACCACATCACCGGCCAGGGTGCTAGCCTGCTCGGAGCTAATATCGTTCCGGATCTCGTTATTCATTGGTGAAGGTCGCAAAATCGTAAAGGCGAGCTAGACTTCAGAGGGAGGAAAAGGTGATGAATATCTCTAAGATCAAGGTGGCGCCCGGCGCGTTCTATGTACGAACGCCATCCCCACAAATCCACGTGCTTCTAAACGTTCCTGTAACTCCACTTGGGAAGGAACAACAGCAGATGCAACGTGGGCAAGGTTTGTCGGTAAACTCAATGCATGTATGCTGTGAAACGTAGCGCGGAGAATCCCATTCGCTTCAGCCTCCAAACCTGGAGTGAGGGGAAGCACTTTTTTGATCTTTGTGGGAGTCTGTTCGGTGGTTCGATCGATCGAGTCAAGCCCTGGTGGAAGTATCCAGACAGAGACTAATTAAGGACAATTCATTGATGGATGAGAACTCGTCTTAAGGTGGTATTGCTATGCCTTCCTCGAATTGTGCTCTCAATGCATTGGTTCGCAGCTGAGCCACCGTGAGGCTGAACACGGTCATGGCAATCCATGTTCATGAATGATGTATTTTGCTGGCTTTGCAACAAAGGAGTGTAAAGGTTCGTATTCCAGAGTGTCAAGCGGCCATCGATCTTAGCTTCCTCATGACCATATGCTTGCAAGTATTGCCTCTTGCAATTTAACATTCTTTTCGTCTGTGCTTCAGCCTTGGGAGCAATCGATTTTTGAACTCTGCCGAGAACGTCGCCACAGACTCCAGGCCCATCACCTTGTCTAGAATCTTGTAGTTGGCGAAGGTCATGTAGCTAAGCAACTTTGCCAGCTCCGTCTCCGACGTGACAAGCTCCTTGAAGGGAGTGCTGTTCTCAGAACATCTCTTCTCGTTTCCAATGAGTGCTCGCTTCCGTGTGGTGAGATTTAAGCATTGAGTCATGCAAAAAGCCTGATCATTTCGCTTGAACGCCAGCCAGAACTTGCTTTGATTGTCTAGATACGAATAGAAGTAATTTTGGATAGGGGATTTATCCACAGTTGGAAGTAGACCGACCTTCTACTGCTCCAGATTGCTCGGGAGCAATTGTCAGTCTTGGTGTGCGAAAAAACCTACTGCTTTGATTCGAACTAGAGAGACACTTTACTTAGGTCTATCGCGCCCGATTCTTAAAATTGGTATTGAAGAAACATTGAAATGGCTATGGTCAATAAGTATAGTCACGTGAGGATACTCCTTCCTATTTCCTGGTCTCGGCTACCTAGGTATTGACCCTTATTAGAAGGCATGGGCAGACGATCTCCTAATCTCAATGTTTCCATCGCTCTGCCTGAATCTTCTAATCAAGCATATAAATAAATTGTATCCGACAAAACAATCTCGCGGGAGTGGAACAATGTATATAACCGATAGGAACGAACCCCGCTTGGATATATGATTAACCACGGCATATATTCCCAGCTCGAATCTCCCCTTGGGGAACACTTACTTAAGTACCACCCCCTTGCCGATTTCCCAAGAATTCTAGAGATGTTTCTTGAAGGGTGATGAAGTAGCCCACTGGGACATTTCAACAGTACCTACCTCATCTCCAAACCCCCCCACCCCTCACGATGCATTTCTCAAGTCTCAACATGCGCTCCGTATTCGTGGCACTCGCCACAACGCTCGCAGTCCTTCCCTCAGCATTATCTGCAGACTGCACCCGCGAAGGCCTCTTCTCGACAGCATCCCTCTTCGTCACAGCCGTCTCCTCCGGCCAAGTCTCCAGCCTCCCCCTCTCCACGACATCCACATACCAAGAAAACAACAAAGCCATGTCCCTCGCCAAATCCATCTTCTCCTCTCCCATAAAGGTCGATCTTAACCGCAGCACAGCCGACACCGTCGCTTGCGCCTCCTACACGATGCTGATCTCCACATCTGGCTCCAAACCCTACGTCCTCGCCACGCAGATCCGTCACGACGGGAACGACACGAGTAAGATAACCATGATAGACACCATCGCGGCTACGACTGGCTCATTGTTTTTCAATGCGAGTTTGACACTCTCGTATATCAAAGCTGAAGATTGGACGGCTCTCCCCACCGCAGGACAACCGAGTCGTGATCTCTTGAAGAAAGTAGGAGATGGGTATCTCGATATGTGGACTGATGCGAAAGCGGCTGATACGATACCCTGGGGCACGAACTGTGAGCGTGTGGAAGGGAGTCGGTTGACAAAACCGTGTGGGGCTAGTTTGCCGCATGGAGGAAGCGCGAAGAATAATGATGATAGGAGATATGTGATTGATGAGGTGATGGGCAGTGTGGATGTTCTGTGTGCGTTTAATAGTTTGGGGAACATGCCGGATAGTCATGAGGTTAGGGTTGTAGATGGGAAAGTAAAATATGTACATACGATTACGAAGATGGGTAGTTGAGGAGAATAAGTATTGTGCTTAATGAAAGATTCTGAATGGCAATAAAGAAGAATGTAGTAAAGTAAGAGAAAAGTCACTAGACTCAATATAATATGGCAATGAACAGTCCCTCAAGGACTATAAATTTTTGAAACGGTGGAAATAGATCGCATCATCATCAAAGGTATTATTTATGTGCAGTGCTATGCAACGCTCACATAATCTCATGGCTAGAAGCTTGGCTATCGGCCATGAAAGCATTCCGGCATTCGCCAAACGCCGTCCTCGTCACACGCCAAGGACCCATCAGTCTATCGTATCCAACAATCATCATACAAACACGCAAGTTCTTCTATCCTGGCGATTTTGATTAACGTCGCCTATACTGAGGCTGCCTCCACCACACCCTCATCAGCATCAATTAATTTTCCACCATTATCCTCGGGCCCCACAACGAGCCCTTCCGCCGTGCTTGGACGAAACTGCACAACAGGTACAACTTTCAGCTTTCGAATTGCACGTCTCATTCCTTCCAGGGCAGTCCGCTCCTTAATCAACATGCCTTTCGCTAAATCCTTGATGGCTTTCCGTCCCATTTTTTCATGCAAGTCTTGCCATCCCGCAAGCTCAGCAGCCACAACTTGCTGCGTGTACCTCAACTCCTTGCCAAGTACATCTGCTTCTTCTTTTGTACGTCGAACCTTGTCTTCCTTTTCTTCGTTCAGACGTTGCCGCGTCTCGTCGAGGAGACCAAGAGGCCAGCGGGTAGAGCGGGAAAGGGAATTGTAATTTCTTTCGATAGATTTGCGGGAGGTATTGATAGAAGATATGAGGGATGTGGGTCGAGAAAGTGAGAGCAACATTGCAATGATGGTGCTGTGGATGGAGAGAATCGTCGAATGAAAACTTGTGTATGGCGACGATGAAGAGGGCGCTAGGGTTTGAACGTAGGCGTCCAGAGCTGATATATGAGTTGCTGGCAAACATTCGAGCGTCGAGAGAGCGCGCGATGCTATATAGTACGCATCATAGAGATCTGGCAACGTTAGTACAATTCATGAGAAAAGAGAATGTGTCTTTTACCGGTGGTAGCAGACCGCACCATATTCGCCCTTCGAGCAACACTCTTGGTAGAATAATTGACACTTCGGACCATATCTCTGGCGTGGTCGACAAATTGCTCGACATCTCGTATGTCTTCAATTGGTTCATACTCCTCTCTAATATTGTCGATCCTAGCTGCAGCTTTCGCATTGCTGCGTTGCTCCATCATATCAGCTGAAATATCTGGAACAAGGAAGAACTCCCACAACATTTCATGCGTCGAGAATGTCGTATGCGCTAGGAGGATCTTGAGGAAAGCATCCAGTCGAACTTGTATGTCCCTCAAGACAGCTCTTGAAGGCTTCGACGGGAGCTGAAAGGGAGATCGCATTCCGGAGATGGAAGGTAACCACGAAGCGGGGTTCTCAAGCGCCAGAAGCTTTGCGAGATGCTCAAAGTCTGTAAGGGACCGTCTACATGTCGTTACAGTATAACTTTGGTTCGCGGAAGGTGCTCCAGATTTTACAACGAGTCTTATGGTCGCATCTTCGACGAAGAATGATCGGACCACAGACGTGATTCGTCCATCAGCAGCAGCTTGACCGGCGAACAGAATCAAATCATCAATCCTGTTGCGCACATCGTCGTCCTTAGCCAATTCTACAGCAGTAAGACCACGAAGCTCTTTGGCGAAGAAATCAACTCGTGGATCCCCAAAGAGTGCACGAACCATTTCTAATCGTCCGTATTTGCTGGCTACCATCAAAGCCGTGAACTTCTTATCATTAGTAGCATTAACGTCGGAGTCGCATTGAAGTAGGATTCTTAACGCAACCTGAGGATCGTTGACAATATGGAGGAGAGTATTGCCTTTGGCGTCCACATGATCGTCCAGGTGTAATGGCAGGCCGTCCCCTTGAGAGGCTGCAGCAGCCGCTATGCCAGCCTCTACCATTGCTCTGTAGTTGCCATGATCATAGGAACGACACAAAGCGAAAAGAGGTGTCTGACCATTGCGGTCTTTCTGCCGCCATGGCAACAGTCGACCGACTCGTGGAATCAATGTTGGGGCATTGAAGAGGTAGTGAGCTACACTTCGACCTCTGATGTCTTGTTTGGCAAGGTATTCAATAACTATCGCTTCAGACTCGGCGCGGTACACAAAGTCGAGGATGATGTCGATCAATTCAGTATGCCCGAGCTGCACGGCTGCACTCAATAGAGTGGTGCCTTCGTTGTTGCGGTCCTCAAGAATCAACTCTAATGGGTAGTATTGACGCAGTGATAGCAAGTACTTGAGTGATTCTGGTCGCTCGTTCTGGACTGCCATCATTGGGACAGATTCGCCGAAAGAATCTTCAGTCTGCGAAAGGCGTTCAATGGAAGTATCGCCTTCAATACCGCTGCTCATCGAGTCAATCGTGGTCGCTCGCGAGCGGAAGGATAACTCCGAGCCACTGGACATGCTTCTCGTGTCCATTGTGACTGTTTTCGGCCTCCTTAAGGGGGGAAGGCGTTCTTCTTCGTCATCTTCGTGTTGATTTTGCCATGGGAAGACGTGAGTCAGTGTTGATGCTTGTGATAATCTGCTTCTGCTTGATCTGGTGGAACCCCTTCTAGAATGTCCGTTTGAAGAGCTCCAGGGAGTATTCTCGTCAATGACCTCATCAACGATAGTCTCATTACCATCTTCCTCATCGTCCGTGTGATCTCTTTCGGGCTCCATGATCTTAGTCATCTCTTTGACGTCGCCTTTCTTAGTCGCCTGCCAAAGTTTATTGTTCCGTCGAGATGCTTTGCGCAACCCTCCTGAGTCCTGTACGAGGTATGAGAGTACGGCTTCAAACGTACTCAATGCATAGCCCATCTCTCCGCTCTCGACATCATCAATGAAAATAAAGTGGCGCATGTACAACAACCGCGCCTGGAGGTACCGGACCTGAGCTCGGATCACCACTATCAAAAGCAATGATACTAGGGTATCCGCATTGATGGTAAGGACTGGGCTGACCTTCTCGCTCGATGGAGGTTGCCCGCTCAATGTCTCCTTGGGCACTTCTGTGAATTGTGTGACAGTTTTCAGTGTAAGTAGCAGAATGTCCATCATCTGTTGCGGACTTCCAGCCACACCAAGCTTGCGAAACTCTTCAACCGCACGGCCGAGCCTCAACGTCAATTCATGCTTCCCTCTCTGACCACCTTGAATGATGATCCCGACCTGTGAAATATCCACAAATTCCATTTGCCGTATTTTGGACTCTAGCTCTAGATCTTCTGCACGTTTCATAGCACATAGTCTTGGATAGAGGATAGTGTCATGAACTTGCTCCGTCACGTATCGCTCGATTAAGCGCTCAACAACAGGTCCTGTAAGATCTGTTGTAGCACCTAAGAGTGATAATTGCTGCTTGTCAACCATCTGGAAGAGGTCAATCGCAGTAGTAACTGCTGTCTCCAAGGCTCCACGCATGACATCCTCATCATCTTCTGCATAGAAGTTTTCTATGGGCAACCGCTCCGTATGTCCATTTGGTCTGGCGAGGGGCGCGGAATTCGTGCTGTTCGAACGCGCTTTCTTCATCGCTGTAGCTATAGGCCCATCTGGCGCTGGATCCGGTATAACCTCAGCTGAAGGTGGAGGTGGCAGAGGCTTGTCGAAAACTACGGCAAACTCCTTGAATAGCTTCTCTAGACCTGGCTGCATCTGTCTGGCAATCATTGGGAAGTTGTTCAATAGGTCATTGAAAGTCTTGATGTCCTTCTTCTTTGGTAACGTGCTGCTCGAACCAATCGAGTCTCCCAAAGATGATGTTCGCGGAGGTAAGGCTGGCGTTCCATTTGGCAAGGCTATGGGTAAAACAGCCGGTGCGATCTTGACTTCGTCGTATATGCCCACCAACGGTCGTGAGATATAGTATATGAGCCATTGGCGCGGTTCGAGAGAGTCCGGGTACCATAAAGTGTCTGTCAAGAGCTGCGCTTGGTTGAGGGTCTTGAATCCTGTACATAGTCAGCATGTCTCCTTTCTTCATCAGACCACATACTCACCTTTATTGCTATACACATACGCGTCCTTGACCACTACCGTTCTGCCATTGAGGGTCGTATATTGCTTAGCTTTCCCTCTATTCTCTCGCATATTTGGGGCATCCTTCCCTCCCGCCGTCGTATGGCCAGCTGGTACTCGCAGAACATGACTACCGAGGAATTCTTCAGATCCTGCGAGATCTGCGTAATGGACGCCAGACTCACGATCGCGGGAGGTAAGAAGGACTTCAGTGGTGGGTACTAGGAGAATCTGGAGACGTTGTCAGGTTTGATGTAGACCAAGGCGCAAGGTGTATAGGTTCTCGGAAGCTTACATGGTGATGGACGGGCGTACACTGCGACGGCAGAGCACTCTTGAAGAAGGCACACAGGAATGGATTTAAGGGTTGCATTCATTCGACATTCGCGCGGCGCATGAACGACTGTACGGCAGGGCAACCTGCTACACAGAAGTCCAAGGATCCCGATGATCGCAGACTTGCCGGATATGTTCAGCGGGAGGAAGGAGAAACGCCCAGGGTCTACGGATGCTGAACCTGATCAGATCATTGGTTGGTGTTGGTGTTCCAAGAAGCTGATATCGTTGCGGTCGCGGGTTGATGTTGTAGGACTGGAGGGGATGCAACTCTGCAAGCTCTATCAATCATATGGACGCCTGAAGTCTTCGTACTCAGTAAGTCGTACCTGATGTTCGCAAGCGATGAGAAGCGCCAGCCTTTGAAAGGTGCCTTGTCTTTCCAGCATGTGAGTGGAGTCTGCACGGCCGCCATAGACTGATCCTGGTTGCTTTGGTGTATTATCTTGCGGAGCTGACTCAGCTTCTTATCGGCTCAATTCTGCTAAGCTATTATCGGTGTCTGCAACCAATGTTCCTTCTTCACCTCGACAACTTCCTGACTGTTAAGCACTGAGCCAATTTGGATAATAGGGAGTCGAAGAAGATTCGTTGCAGAATCTAAATACTAAGGTTGTACAATATTACTATCACCAAGCTCAAGGACTTTTGCCTGATGTTCGAACCTGATCAAATTCCAAGAACGTGAACGTGCTCACCTCCAAGCTCACAGAGAATCGAATTGACTCTAGCCCAATCATGATATTGTCGATCACACCCAAAGTTATCTTAGTCTCTCATTTCCAATACCAATTCACAAGAAAGAAACATGTGCGTGCATACATATCGGTACAAGTTACATCGGATGAACAACGACCGAGGGCTGACATCAAGGTCAATGATAGTTAACTTTCAATTGGCAATCAATTGCACCTTCTCTTGAAAATTGGCAGTGCTTATACATTAAAAAAAAATACTTTAAAGGTGGCTGTCACATCTGCCTTTGACAAGACTCATCACTCTCGGCTGCAAATAGGGGGTTGATGACATAATATGACTCGATATCTGGAACTCCCGATATCAACGCAACTTCAAGCCCATCTTTGTCGCCAAACACCCCACTATTGCAGCTCCCCACTCCTAATAACACGCTGTCGGTGCAACAGTAATCCCCTGCTAAAGGTACTAGACACAGGGAGCTACCCCTCAGTACGACCAAAGATGTTCAAGCTCTTCTTATCTCCTAGCTTCTGCCTTAAAGTTCCATAGATCTCTATCTATTGTCTTCCGTCTCTTCTCCTCTCTGTCGTGCTAACTCCTCTTCCCGTTGCTTCTGTATTCATCTGATACAATCTCTCTACGACAATGGCCAAGAAGCGTGTTCTCGTTGGCTATGGAATTGACATCGACGCCGTTGCTGGCTGGCTTGGATCCTATGGTGGGGAAAACAGCTCCAGCGATATCAGTCGAGGTATATCCTCCCAAATATCTTTCCAACTTTTCAAAACACTGCTATCCACCTATGCCTAGTATATAACTAACAAATCGCAGGTCTCTTCGCAGGCACAATTGGCGTCCGCCGTCTCCTCAAGCTCTTCGAAAAGAACAACATAAAAGGAACCTGGTTCATCCCAGGCCATTCCCTCGACACTTTCCCCGAAGAATGTGCTCTGATCCGCGACGCCGGCCACGAAATCGGTCTACACGGCTACTCGCACGAGAACCCCGCGGACATGACTCTCGAGCAACAACGCGACGTCCTCGACAAGACCTATAAGATGCTCACCGAATTCTGCGGCAAACCGCCCCGCGGCAGCGTTGCGCCGTGGTGGGAAACTAGCAAGGAAGGCGCGGAACTCCTCCTTAGTTACGGGATCGAGTATGATCACAGCATGAGCCATGATGATGCACAAATGTACTGGCTGAGGATCGGAGATGAATGGACGAAGATTGACTATTCGAAGAAAGCGGAGGAATGGATGAAGCCTTTAGTGAAAGGCAAGCCAACGGGATTGGTTGAGATCCCGGCCAGTTGGTATATTGATGATTTGCCGCCGATGATGTTTATCAAGACGGCGCCGAATAGTCATGGATGGGTAGATCCCAAAGTTGTCGAGCAACTATGGATGGATCATTTTGATTATTTCTACGAGAACTATGAAGAGTTTTGTTTTCCGATGACGATTCATCCAGATGTTTCGGGAAGGCCGCATGTGCTGAAGATGCATCAGAGGTAATTTACTTCCGGATTTTGGGAATATTTATGCTAATGGGATGTTGTAGAATAATTGACCACATCAACAAGCATGAGGGCGTGGAGTGGGTCACGTTCGAGCAGATGACGGATGATTTCAAGAGCAAGAATACCCCTGCAGCAGGAGCTGTTATGCCCGCGCCAGTGGGTGCCATGTTGAAGAAGTAGACTTGAGAAGAATTGGAATGAAGTAATTGATCGTGACCTTCGGCTTTATTTCTTGTCCATTACAGATATGCCCCGCCTAGTGTGCTGTTCTAGAGAGAAGAGGTAACAAAGTTTTGATTTGGTTTTGTTACATGTCTTTTAGAGAGCTATACGAGAATGCCGAGGAGTTCAAATAGGGCCTCAGAGCACAACTTTTTGACTTCGCTGCATGTCGTCTAGAGCACTCCGCAAGAAAACTCAGAGCTCAAGTGGGATCTCAGAGAACACATTTTGATTTTTGTTGCACGTGGTTCACAGAGCTCTACGAAGGAGAGTTCTAGCTCGAATTTTGTTACATGTCGAAGAAAGATTTGAGCAGCCTACCAGCCAAGAATCGCTTGCAGAGATTCTTTTGGGAACTCTTTTTTTTTTGGAACTCTTTTGGCTTTGCCTATTTATCTATAGTACTGCTACCAACGGGGTGTAGCTTCCCCAAAACAAGAAGTCCTGTGCTGTCGATGCTCTCCTTCTGGCTCTTGGATTTGGCGACTGCATTGTCGCATTTCGAGCTTGGCGTATCATAAAAAAGAAGGAGCATACCAAAAAAAGACTGACGATGAAAAAACAGGACATTAAAGTTGCACATCGACTATTTTGAATACCCGGTGCTAGGTAGGAGACCTGGAAATTTTGAATTTACCTCGTTTTTAGCCTCACCATTTCTACTTTTGTTGCATATACGCATCTTGAAGTAAGGAATCCGGACATTAGAATTTGATCGTATTTTCCAAGTTCCTGTTCTGTTGCATGTCGCAACCTGACATTCAAACCGGACATTAATTCTAACCTCAAAGTTTCCGTTGCATATCGTGCCTCTAGACAAAATTCGGACCTTGTAATTCTAATTGTGATTTTTAAGTTTTGTTGCTTATCCCATCCTGGCATTCAAACCCGGACGTTGCGGTACTGGTGGTGCTTTTCAATCTACGGCTATTTATTGTTGTCAAGCCTCGGCAACTATTCGAGGGAGGAGCAGTGTGTCAAAAAAATACTCTAGGACTCAGAGTTACTCTAGAGTAGGTTGAGTAGAGTAGAGTAGAGTTAGAGTACCGTCGAATTCCATTAGAGTAGAGTAGAGTACAGGGCCGGACTTTACTCTACTCTACTCAGTTTTCACACTGGGGAGGAGTGAGTCTTTTCCTATCTACATATTTGTTTCTGTAACTAGCCTTTTATCTGATAGTTTGATCATTATTACTCTTTTATGTAAAGTGGGACTTTCATCTCAACCAACTTTTCTTTTCTTTTAAAACTAATTTTTAAATCCTATTTAATATAATTAATAATCTCGCAATACCTCAAATATTCGAGGGGAGTGCGATATGCAATAATGACATCCAAAGTTCGGACGTAAGCTTAGACATTCAACTTTTCAAATTAAATTTATATTTTACGTTACAACCTGGCATTAGGAACCAGACATTGCCACGTTTCACGATGTCAAATTTTCAGGATTAGAGGGCTGAAAAATCTTGAGAGAGCTTCTCGGAGAATCCTTGGCGGAGTCGGAAGAAGATCTTGTTAATTGTACCGCACTTTAAGTCAGGAATTCAAGAAAACCTCAGAGGGTTATGATCCACCTTTAGAAAGCATAAGAGAGAAGGTCTCACATAACAGTAGAGAAGAGTCGGAGAAGTATGGAATTTGTTTTTTATATTTTGTCGAATTTTGGACTATTATAAAAACATTTTTGAACTTCCGCTTTGTTCTATGCTACACATAAAATCCCCTTGAAGTCGAGCAAGAGATTAAAGGCACTTGGGGGGAAGTATTGCGTTCTTGAGAGAGCTATTGGACCTCGGGCATTGCTCTGCGCTCTACTGAACAACTTCGGTACCCAGCTTTTGACCAACATTGACACCTTCTCCTCAGATCTGACGCTAACGAGAAAGGAAGCACCCTCTCACCCTCACTGGGCAGTATCATCCTTACTTGATGTTCTAATGCCCTCCTGATATTCGTTGCCCTTTTACATCGCGTTAGTATCTGTGAATAGTAAAACCGCTGCAGTACTGAATAGCTGAGAGCCGACTTGTCAAAGTTTGATAAGGTTATACGAAATAAAAAGAAGCTCTACTAGCTGTCCAACACCTTTCTCGTACCTCTTCCAATGATTAGGAATAGCGAGGAGCACCGGCACATAGCTCTGCTCTAGTTAATAGCACCATAACTGCACTCAGGGTCATAACTGAAAACAAATCTCACGTGCTGAGAGGGAGGACTGATATCGCGATTGTTCTCATGTTCATGATATTAGCTCTCTATCCCTTGGCGGCGCCGGCTTTAAAGAGTACGATGTCACCATCTTCCATAACGTAATCCTTGCCTTTCGTCAAGATCTTGCCCTTGGCCTTGACTTCGGATTCATCACCCAGTTCCTTCAGCACCGAAAAGTTGTACACAATAGCCTGGATAAAGGTCTTCTCGAAATCACCGTGAATAACACCCGCTGCCTGTGGAGCTTTCGTACCATTTCTGATCGTCCATTGTCGGACTTCATCAGGACCGGTGGTGAAGAAGCTGCCCAAGTTGAGGACTTTGCGCATGGTGGTAATGAGCTTAGGAAGAGCGGAGTCAACGCCGAGCTCCTTGAGCTCCTTTTTAACTTCATCTTCGGTCTCAAATCGGGTAAGGCGTTCTTCAAGGCAAATCGAGATTGGGAGAATCGGGTCGCCGGCTGCGTTTTCCTTGATCCACTCCATGATTTTGCCGAGATGCTTATTCTTTTTCCGGATGTAATCCTTCTCTGAAAGGTTGATGAGGTAGACGACAGGCTTAGCGGTCAGGAGGAACAAGGGGTTGATGAACTCGACCTAAGAGCATAATGTATTAGCATATGCATGTAGAAATAATCCAAGCAAAAGTGTAACACAGGAATAAATCAGAACGGGTTTCATATCTCATAATGCTCTCTGCGTTTATTGTGAGGCATTCGACGAGCTGGGATTATCAGGCCTCATGGCCTTTTGTCATCATGAAAAGAGTGTTGTCGAGGGCGAAGTGAGAGTGTATACATACCTCCTTTGGACTCCAATCGCCTTTTCGGACATCACCACCACCTTGCAGAAGAGCAAGGACTTTCTCAATGCAAGTCTCTTCTTCCTTCAGTTTCTTCATCTCGAGACTTTGACCACCTCTCCGAGTTAGCTTTTTCGAGGCCTCGAGAGCCTTCTCGGTAAACTCGATGTCCTTGATTCGCAACTCTTCGCTGATGATCTGCAAATCTCGGACTGGGTCGACATCTCCTTCAATGTGGATAATCTCAGCATCATCGAAACAACGTACGACTTGAAAGATGGCATCGACCGCACGAATGTGGGACAAGAATGCATTTCCAAGTCCGGCACCAGTAGAAGCACCTCGAGTCAGGCCAGCAATATCATAGATTGTGAGATGTGCAGGGACTCGGGATTTTGGTTGATATTTTTCGCAGAGCCAGTCGTATCTCTCGTCAGGTACGATGACACGGGATTCTTCAGGATCGATGGTGGCGAAGGGGAAATTCTATTGGCGGTCAGATATTGAATATTCGAGATTGTTATTTTCTGACTCACGGCGGGGTTACCAAGGTGACATTTGGTGATGGCTTGGAAAAGCGTTGACTTCCCAACGTTGGCAAGACCGACCTGAAAAATGTTAGTAGGGGGTCGCAGAAAATGGCAGGAGAGTATACAATTCCGCTTTTCAGGTTATTGCCAGGCCTCCCTAACAGGACCTTCTCCTCCTTGGCTGCTTTCTTGGGAGGCATCTTCTTTTTTGCGTAAGAGCGTGATGTTGTGAAAAAGACCGTGCAGCTAAGCAGGCTCTGGTTTTGGGTCGCAGTTCTTGCTGCTGACCTTTGTAAAGTGAGGGAGAACGAAGAGAAGGTGCGCGGGGCAACGAGGGGAAACGACGTGGTGGACAGCCTTGTGCGTGAGAGAGAGTGTTAAACCTCTCTCTGCGCGATTGTGCGACGAATCATAGTGGGCTCGACACTGGGTGAATTCTGCACTTCGAAATTTTTGGCACAGTGGATGTATCACGTGCTAGATGCCGCGAAGTGGGTCCTTCGTCTGATAGGGCTCAGAATGACTTCATTTCAGGCAAGAGCCTGAGCAATCAATAAGAGAGGGGATTGCAATGTTCTCTTCCTCGTAGAAATTACATGCAGAAGCTGCAGGATATAAACTCACATATTCTTGTTATCAAATCAACACAATGTCTTCTAAAAAGAATTCGAAAAGAAGCTCAGGAGGCGCCAAGCACCGATCAACACTCTCATTGCAGAAGACCGAGATAGTTGTAAGTCCCAATATCGCAGATTTATATTGCCTTTTTTAAAGGTCGCTTCAAGAATTCGACACTCCCAAAATCATACTAAAGAGGTTTACTAACAATGCAATTCTTGGTTTAGATCAACGTCTATGATCTGTTGCCGGTACATGCCCTTGTGCTCCAGTTGCCTGGGCATCTCTATTCTTCAACAAGAGAAGTTGACTGACTTTTCCTAATTACAGCCCGGTCGACTAGCCTCGATGCTTTGGACTGTTGGGACTTCACTTCTTCATTCTGGCGTCGTTATCAACAATCGAGAATACGCCTATGGTGGACACGACAAGCGCGGTATGACTGGCGTATATTTCACTCCTCCAAAAACAGTCCCACCCGGAGGAACCTTCAAATGCGAAATCCTACACGGTTTCACTGTGTCGCCTCAAAACGAAATCGATACTATAATCAAAGAAGCCTCGGATGCCTTCCAAGGAACGTCCTACAATCTTCTGACCAAGAACTGCAACCATTTTACAGCATACCTCTGCGAGAAGTTAACAGGAAGGCCTGGGCCAGCGTGGTTGAACAGAGCTGCGAGTATTGGCGTCGCGTTGCCTTGTGTGGTGCCTAAAGAATGGATTGCGCCTCCAGATTTCGAGACAGCGGATGGAGAGTTGGTAGAAGAGGACGATCATGATATATCCCATGAACGGTCCAGGATGCTAAGTAATATGGACTCGAGTTACCAAAGACGAAGCATGGATTACAATGAAAACGAATGGGATAGCGATGAAGAGAGACGACAAGGTGGAAACGGTAAAGGCAAGGGAAAAGCTGTGAGAGACACATCTGGAAGGGTTGTGCCTCCTGCTGAGAGAGCACCCACGAAGAAGGGCAAAGACAAATCATCATGCGATTGTCCGCCATGAACGTTTTGGAGCATTCTAGCGTATACGGGTTGCATTATGCTTTCACGGCGTTAGGTCTTGGATGATACCATACGGAACTTAAGGTTATTATTGTACACTTTGATACAATGCTTCCCACTATAGTGCCCTTATCTTGAGGCTCTAGCTACCCTCTAACCCAAACGTCTTGGCTTCTTGCTCCTGGTACCACCAAACTTCAACCTCGTAGCATCCGAAACCTTGATCACCTTCCCCCTTAAGAATCTGCCTTCTGTTCCAAGCAATGCTTTCGTAACTGCCTCCCGTCCTGCTCCAAATCCTCTCAAGTAAACTTCCAATGTCCCAATCCAAGCATTCATCCCAGACTCCTGCATCCGTCCCATCACGTACGACGCTAATTGAAACGCCGAATCGTAGTGCTTTCGTCCCGACTTCCTAAATCCCAAGTTCCCGGCTGCTAGAGACAATGCTACAGTCCGGTTGTTATGAGGCGCCTTAGGATACCTCCTGCCAGTCTGAGGATGCACCCATCCTGGTGGTCGCACGACGGTGATATGTATATTATGCCTCGTTGCGTAGATATGTAGCTGCCAACTGGTCTCCAGGCCAGGCTCAGAGTGATCCAGTAATCCGCTGCTACTGCCGTCGGAGGAGAAGCGTGTATCGAGAAGCTGTCTTTGCTTGCGGGATGCTTGATTTGGCGCGAACACACTCTGGGCTAAGAGTTTTGAGAGATCGCCCATTGAAGAGCTTACAGCTTTACGATTCAGGGATGGCGAGGGTGAAGGCTGGGCGGGAGTTGAAGTTCGAGATTTGAGAGCTGAGAAAGGTATGTCTTGTACTGGCTTTGAATCCTCATCATCTGCTTTTCTTCGAGGAGTGCTGGAGAATGATCGTAGGCATCGCGTAGATAGTTTGTAACCTGGTATGAGTTCTGAAAAGAGTGTGAGCGGTGATTGAGCCAACAGGCGCCTCGAAGCTGTTCGACTCATAGCTTTGCTGTTGTCTGGCGTGGATTGTTACTGTAGGAGTCGTCAATGAAGTCAAAAAGTTGATGCTAGGGCGGAGCGGAAAACCCCGAGATCCCTGTGTTTTTTGATCGGCGAAAAGGTCCAAAGCGCCGCTGCGACTTTTACTTTCTTGCGCTCAATCTCCTGTCAACAAGCTTTTTCCTTTGTTTGTTGACACGCTTTTTGAAGGCCTTAGATTTTTGTGAACACTGTAGAAATGAACAGTCTACGAAATGCTGCCACAAGAGCCCCCCTCAATGGGCAGTTCATCCCGACACTGAGACTTTCGGCCTCAAGGACTGCCGCCTACAGACAATTATTTCAGCATATCGAAGCCTCGAATCTACACTCCTTATCAGTCTATTCCTCAACATCTGCACCTTTGCTGCGGCCGGCGCTTTTAAGATCAAAATTCCTTCCACACGAAGTCAGGACGGGATTTGGACCCGCCACTGCCAGAAGCTTTCACCAAGGCTCACGATTCGCACAAGAGAAGGAGTCCAAATCTGCCACAAAAGAAGCGCCTACCTCAGAAGAAGACGCTACGAAGACATCTTCAAGCGAGAACTCCGATTCTGCGACGGGAGAGGAAAAGGCCAAGGAAGAGGCCACAGGTGAGGGCGAAAGCAAGAAAGAAGAGAAGAAAGAGGATGCTCCACCACCACCACCACACGGAGACAAGTCACCATGGCAAGTCTTCACCGAGACTCTGCAGAGCGAATTCAAGGCCTCCAAGGAATGGAATGAGTCTACAAAAGCCCTGGCTGCTGGTGCTCAACAGTTCACCGAGAATGAATCAGTTAGGCGAGCAAGAGAAGCCTACGAAAGGTCTACCGGAGCGGTATCAACTACTACTGCAAAGGTCTTAAAATCTACTGCTGGAGCTGTTGGCAAAGGGGCTGCTTGGACATGGGAGACACCTGTTGTAAAGGCCGCCCGGACAACCGTCAATGCAACTGCCAGTGTTATCGAGAAAGGAACGAGACCAATTCGAGAGACAGAGGCATACAAAAATGTCAAGAATGTTATCGATGATGGTAGCAGTTCGAGATATGGAGGTTGGGTCGAGAAGGAAGAGCGAAGAAAGAAGAGGGAGCTATGGGAGAAAGAAGAGTCGGAAAGATTAGGTTTGGGTGGTAAAAGGGCCGAAGTCGCAAAGGAAGATCCAGAGTAAGGACACCTCGTAGTTACAATTGGATGTGACTGACTTGAAATAGTGCTGGCACGAACGTTACCCTGCATAAAGATGCCGCATGGAAAGAATCATGGCGCGACTTCCGTGACTCCAACAAACTTATGCAATCCCTCTTTACCCTCAAATCCACCTATAACGAATCCGAGAACCCCTTCATTTCTACCGCACGAAGCATTTCCGATCGAGTCGCTGGTTTCTTCGCTGAAAATGAAACAGCCATGGTGATCAAAAAATTCAGAGAAATGGACCCGAATTTCCAAATGGAACCTTTTCTCCGAGAAATGCGCGAGTACATCCTTCCCGAAGTCCTTGACGCTTATGTCAAGGGAGATACCGAGACGCTGAAGCTCTGGCTTTCGGCCGCTCAATTTCAAGTCTACGATGCTTTGTCGAAGCAATATACTACGGCTGGCTTGAAATCAGATGGTCGTATTCTTGATATTAGACACGTAGAGATCTTGTCTGCACGCATACTTGAGCCAGGAGATATCCCAGTGTTCATTGTGACATGCAGGACACAGGAGGTGCACGTTTACAGGAATGCGAAGACGAATGAACTAGCGGCTGGTATGGAGGATAAGGTGCAGCTTGTTACTTACGCTATCGGTGTTACGAGAATACCAGAAGATGTCAACAATCCCGAGACAAGAGGATGGAGACTTATTGAACTGCAGAAGAGTGGCCGAGATTACATATGATCTCATTCTCAACTTCTAAGGCACGAGGACCAGTTTAAAAATAAGAGAGGGGGCAGAGGCCAAGTTTCACTCAGCATAGCGTTGAATATACGGCGGCGAGGAATAATTGTATGTGTATATGGCGCATGGTGTTCTATCTCGAGGTTCACGAGGTCATTTTGACCCTGGATAGAGGAATGCGTTGCACTAGGACAGTTCATTGGTCAGATCAGAGGATCTTTTGTATGCTATAGGATGAGATCCTGCACGCCACTCTTCTGAGAATACCTCTAAATTCTGGAGAGAGTCGAAACAAAATGTAGAATATCGTAATGACTGTACACCGGCCGTTCAAACTTACTCTCTGAATGTGATATCAATATTTTTGTTCTGGTCTTGTTTTATGTTGCCCTCTTAAGTTCCGTAGGGTTTCGGATTTGGAAATGCGCTGAATCTAATCTTCGAATGATTCCAAAGAAACTAGTTTATAGAGTATCTCTAGTAATTCCCTGGATTTTTAGTTCATTTGTTTTCAAGTTGTCGTTGAGACGAGAGGATGTTTGAGCAGCATTTTGGAAAAAGCTAAGCGAGCCCCCTGAAGTCCCTTGCGGAGCACGAGACTTTCCACTCCAACTATCTTTGCTACTACCCGACAGGGCCAGTACCCCAAGAATCTTTGAGATTCCGTTATTTTCTGCCTCGTCCATATGAAAATGTGTCTAAAGCGCCCGCTAACCACTTGGGTGCTGGAGAAGGACCCGAACCAGACTTCAAAGCGGGAATAGTACGCTCTACTACCACTTATATATCCTAGTTCGTGGCAGTCAGTTCGGATAGGAATATGTGGCCTAGATATGTTTGTGGTAAAGCGGAAATTGTAATCCAAACTGAATGAGCAGTATATAGGCTTGACAGTGCCCATAGCTTGAGACTTCGATTCCTTAGAACACACACCACACAGATACAACCAGAAAGCTCACACTACCAAGCCAACTCACCGCTATCCACTTAACGACTATTTACGAAGAAAACATACTTTCATCAAGTTTCATTGACCAACCCACAAGCTCTCAACACTTACTTTTCCAAAAACACTAAAACCCGACAAAATGGCCCCGTCCATTCAACTCGAGCCCACCTCAGGCTATCCTCTTGAGGCCACCTACTGGTCCCAACCCCACACACTAAACTCCGACGACTCTCTTATCGGCAAGCACATCTTCCTGTACTACCCCACCACCCAACGCTACGAATACAAGGGCAAAGTCGTTCCTCAAACAAACATTCAATTCCGAGTGCGCCTCCAAGACCTACTCGCCGACTACGCCGCACATGTCCTTGACTTGTGCCTCAATGGAATCAAAAAATATGTTCAGGATGCTCCAGCCTCAAAGAGACAAATAAAGGAGTACTTGAACGGGATCTGTCGTATGCCCTACCGAGAGGCCATTCGCTTGGGCGAGGAACGTCGTGTTGCTCTCCTTCAGCACCGAGGACAGTATGAGGGAATCAGAGACCAACATTTCTTCACCTCCTTGATCGACTACATCGAGATTTGGCATAAAGTTCACTGTGTGTCTGACGACGACGGCTTTGACTTTGGCGAAGATGTCAGGGAGCTTCGTGACCTTCTTGGAAATGACGAACTTCTTGATGCAGATCTGAGAGCCAACTGGGGTATCATCATGAAGTTACATACAAATGCAAACCTGAGCTTTTGGGACATCTTGGGTTTGGCTAGGCGTCTCTTTAAGGGTGGATATCGGGAGGATAAGGAGATTGCGAGATGGCAATTGGAGCAGAAGGGACAGTACCGCGATATCTTTGTCTACTACTCAGATGAAGAGGACGAGTGGGTTGTGGATGGGCATCTCTGGAGAGACGAGGGAGAAGAGGAATCCCTCTTTGTTACGGATGAGAGCGACACAGATGAAGCGATGTCGGGTGATCAAGACTCCATCGAGGAAGTAGACGCAAGAGCCCGTGATCTCGAAGCAGTTCGAGGTTATGCCCGTGCCAATCTGGAGTTAATCAATACTGGGGAGGCTGAGATCGCTAACTACCCATCTGCTGCACACATGGAGGATCACCGTGCCTGGTGTGTGTGGGTCCTGGAAGTCTCAGACGAGTACTTGGCAACATACCTAGAAGAACAAAAACGTCCCGGAAACATGTCAATCTGGATTCGCGCAGCATTGAGCTTAAACAATATGATCGAATTGATACCCCGAGGCCGCCAACTTACACCTCGAGAAGAACACTATCAGCAGTCAGCTGAATATCTCGACAGACTCCGAAGATATGCACGTGGTATTCTGAATATCATATCAGCCGAATACTCTGATATCCTCAGACAATCCTATGGAGGCATCAGAAGCTTCTTCCAGTGGGGCTCAGATGTTCTGGCGGCAACGGACGAGGAATTGATAGCGTATCTGGATGTACAACAAGGTGTAAACATGTCGAGCTGGCTTGGTGCAGCCTTGGGGTTGTCCGACTCGGATTCCAATTTGAGTGATATTGTAATGGGGAGTCATCGATCAGCGGCCAGTCATGCAAACTATGGGCTTCCACGGTCAGCCTGGACAAGTTACCACGAGCACTATCTGGAGACGAATATCGTACCGCCCCTTACTCGTCTCCCTCACCAGCAGGTCAGAAACACGATTCAGACAACGTTGCACCGAGTTCGAAGAAACCACGAATACATGATGGGCGTCCGACGCCAACCAGTCGATAGAACTCTGCAAGAGAATAAAAGACCAGCACCATCTCAAGCATCAAGAGTGGCATCGCAAGAAAACCGAAGACCGGCATTGCAAGAGAATCGACCAAGACGACTACCAGAAACAAACATGAGGGATAGAGTTTGGTTGGGAGGCAACTAGGTCAACGAAATAAGCATACATGGAGTGATATACAGATGAAGGAGGACTATAGGATTCTGGAAGGATTGAGTTATGAAACTTGAGTTATGCATTTGAGTTAGGAGTTAGGTGAGGCTGGGAAATTGGGAATGGAGTACAGCACGAAGACAGAACCTTATATATGAATGAACAGGATGTCGAAAAAGTATTTAAAAGATCATGCTATCTGAACTAAAATTCCATGAATTGTTGTATGTCGTGAACGCTAGGGAGATGGTTGTAGTGTTCTGAAGAAACCATTTTAGAAGCCGAAAATGTTGCTTAAAAAGGCAAGCCATGCAAAGTATCTCCTTCTACAACACCCACACTTTGAGCTGATGATATATGCGCACTTCTCTCCGGGAATACTGGTCGATTGACAAACGCATTGCAGGGAAAGTTGATTTCGTTTTTGTAGACAAATCTTGAGAACCTGCATCTTGAGGATATCAAATCGGATAATCACCTTTCAAATAATATTTATTCAAATTATTCCCCGTTAGATGGCTTTGGATGATATACGAGACGATATTATTTGAAGAATTTACCGACGTCATCTAATGTCTGCAATCGACAGTGATATACTGTGGCCGCGATCTACTAACACTTGCTGCGGTATTACCTTAAAAACTTAATCATCGCTCAAGTAGGTTATCGATGATGGACATTGGAGATCGGTGGATCTAGTAACCAAGAATAGAAAAACGGGAAGAAAAAGCAAACCGGATTGCCATTTCCCCGACGTGTACTGTATACGATCACGTGAACTGAATTCACGCTAAAGAAACCCCACGATAGATTCGTTTCCATGCTTCGACCTTCTTCGGCTTTCGTCCCCGCCAACCAAGTAGTACAATTTCCTTCTCAACCTCCTTGTCTCTCTTCGCCCTAGCTGACCAGCACATCCTATTTCCCTCTCTGTTATCCAATAAATCTGCCACCTGCGCAGCTCTTCACATTTCTCTCTACAAACGCACACCTTACACTTCCAACCCCTCACCTCCAGCTAAAATGGCAACCACAAAACAGCGCCTTGCTCTCTCAATAATCGACTACTTAACCACCTCCCTCACAGATGGAACCCTCACCTCCGAAGAGCGCGAAAACATCGAAGTAGCAACCTCCTGCATCGCCGAATCATTCAAAGTCGACCCCACAGACAGCACACCCAAAGACTCTCAAACTCTCCTGCAAATCTACGGCGTCTACGAGAAGCTGAAGGGCAAGACCCCCGCTGGGCCCGGAACAAATGCTGCTGGTGAGAAGACCGCTACTCCTGCAGCCGCGGAGGGAAAGAAGGAACCCAGCGAGGAGCAGAAGAAGGAGGCCGAGGGCTTGAAGCAGAAGGGCAATGCGGCTATGGCTAAGAAGGATTATCCTTCTGCGATAGACCTGTATTCTCAAGCGCTGGCTATCATCCCAGGAAACCCAATCTTCCTGTCCAACCGCGCAGCAGCCTACTCTGCCTCAAAGGACCACGAATCCGCCCGCGCAGATGCAGAAGCTGCCGTTGCTGCTGATCCCAAATACACAAAAGCCTGGTCTCGACTAGGGCTCGCACGATTCGCTTTGGGCGACGCGAAGGGCAGTATGGAGGCATACAGCAAGGGAATTGAGTACGAAGGAAATGGCGGTAGCGATGCGATGAAGAAGGGATTTGAGACCGCTAAGAAGCGAGTCGCTGAACTAGAAGCCGGAGACGAGGATTCCGAAGAAGACCTCTCTCGCTCAGCTGGTCCAGGTGCAGGCGCTGGGGCAGGAGGCATGCCTGATCTCTCTGCTCTTGCAGGCATGTTTGGAGGTGGAGGACCCGGTGGTGGAGGGATGCCTGACTTCAGTGCTATCATGCAGAACCCCATGTTCGCAAGCATGGCTCAGAACTTGATGAGCAATCCCGACGCGATGAATAATCTGATGAGCAACCCAAGATTGAGGGAGATGGCTAATCAGTTCGGTGGTGGTGGTGGTGGTGGTGGAGCTGGTGGAGCTGGAGGAAGTGGTGGTGGACCCGATCTTGCCAGTCTGATGTCTGATCCTAGTATTGCCGAGATGTACGCTCCCCCCTTTCTTTCTCACTAATAAAACCATGCTGACATCAAACCTAGGGCAAGAAATATGATGGGTGGCGGAGCAGGTCGAGGAGCAGGTCGCGGCGCCGGCAACTAATTCTCCTGCCTCTCACTTCATCTGATCCCATCTCTCTTCATAGACAGACAGCCGTCTTTTCATTTCGTAGGATACCACACCGCACTTGTCATAGCGTAGAGGCAAACATTGGAAATGGCAACTACATTAATGCGACCCCTTTGCTATAAATATGCTCCATGAATTTGTGATATTATCACCCGTAACCTACTAAGATGCGGTATACTCAAGACTCCTCACACCCATTTGCATAGTTACTCGGCAGTTCATGATTGAAGAGAGAATTACAAGGAATTGATCACCAGGAGATGATCTTTCGACGCGGTTTCTCCAGAATGTTTCCGGAAATCTCGAACATATGCTGAGATATACCTCAAAATATCTCCCGTGAAGCTTTCGGAAGAGTTTTCTAGAGTCCTTGTGCTCGGTCTCAGCTCGATCGCAGCATACATCATACGTGTCACTAAATTATAGGAAGCATTTTCGAAATAGGTATGAGAAAGAAGTGTGTACTCGTATACCTTACACCCCTGCAGTCTCCCAAAAGAATCTACCGATAGTATCTAACATTATCCTCTTAAACATAGGAGAGCGTTTCCGGACCTTTTCCACTTGAATGATTCTAGCAATGCACATGGATGCTCCTCGACCAAAGACGTTGACCACCAAATCTATCAATGCGAAACCTAATCCCTTATTTTACCCTTGCACCCGGTTCGTGACAAGGAGAATAATTTTTGACAAGAAAGAAATGGACGTATAATATGCGGCGAATGATGTATGAGACAAGAAACGTAATGGTGGAGTAGCGAGGAACATGCTGGCCGTAACACTAACGTAATTGAAACATCCTTCGAATATGAATGTAAGCTTAAAGAGATCATTAGAATACACTCGAAGAAGTCCATGGCAAAAAGAGTGACTTACCGGACTTGAATAACCTGATTAGCCAAAGCAATCTCAAGAGCTTGAGCCAGCGCCATCGACATGAGAAGGAGCAAAGGTGACTCTTGGAGTGGCATTGGTCTTCTGAGGTGCAGCAGCAGCAGGAGATGGAACTGGAGGGGCAGGACCATGGACTTCATCTGTGGATGCTTCTCCAGAGGCAGTTGTGGACGCATTTCCAGATCCTCCGGTCTCAACAGCCCGATTTCTCAGCCTCCAATGACGATTGCGACGACGAGGACCACGCCCATCTGGATGCGTCGGCGGCTCGTTTGGGACAGAGACCCGACGTCGTTGCTGCATTGATGTTAATATCTTAGGGTGAACATTCAAGGAACAACTGACCGTGGTCGAACCCTGGAAAGCTTGTCCTTCTCCAGAACTGACTGCGTTAACATCTGAATCTTGTTGGCCATCAACTTGATCGATGCCACGATTGGATGGATCGCTTCTGGACAGCTGCCTCTTATAACGAGAGCGCTTTGGCTTCAACTTGTCGTTGGTAGAGAGATCGCCTTCTGTCAACTGGTCGTTTGAGAGTCCCGCAGATTGTTCATCTGCTGTTGAAGTATTGGCGTCTGGTATGGGTCAGTATGGGTTCTTTCTAAGAGTACTTGGAAATTTACCAGGCCCCGATTTCGCGATCTTTTTCCCAGCCTTCTTAGCAAGACTAGCTGCCTTCTTCTCGTCTTTCTCTTGCTTCTTTTGTGCCTTCGCGGCCTCCTTCGCAGCCTCCTTAGGGTCCATTTTAGGGGGAGAATCGGTTTGTGTAGAGTTTGAGCGGCTAGGAATGAACTCAGGAGCGTCTGGTTTGAGCTTCGAGCCCTGGGTTATGTTAGACACAATCATATATATTAGGCGATAAAGAAACCGGGCGATCGGTAGCGGCAATCGCATTGCAATGATATGCAGCTCTGCAATGGTGAAAGTGGAAATATTCATAATGCAGTCCTTGTGTTTCAAGGTAATCTTCCTTTGTCACATAGCAAATCTGCCAGCAAACTTCTGGAATTTGGTCGATTTCTGACCATCGGAAATCCCTTTTTCCACAGCATTCCATAAACCCAAAGTGTTTATTCAGACGTCAAACTTACCTCACGCTTATGACCATTGCTCTCCGACTTTCCAGCATCTTTCTTAACACTGTCATCTTGACTCGATTCATCGCAATGCGGTGCCGTCTTCAAGACTTTTGCGAGCTCCGTGGTTTGGCGCTGTGGGGTGAGGTCGTTGACGATAGATGCATCACGCTTCTTCGGGCTTGAAGACCTCGAGCGGTTAGCTTCAGGGACAGGTTTCACGAAGATTTGCTTGGACCACAAGTCGTGGTATTTGCCACGGCCATGAAGAAGCTCGTCATGGGTACCATTCTCGATGATTTCGCCGTTCATAACAACCAGGATATGGTCGGCCTTCATGATAGTCGAGAGTCGATGACTAGAACGCGTCAAAAATGCTTCGTAGATAAGACGAAATTGAACTTACGCCACAATGAAAGTAGTGCGGTCCTTGCAGAGTGTCCTGAAACCTTCCTGAATCAATTGCTCAGTCTCGGTATCAACAGCGCTAGTAGCTTCGTCGAGAAGGATAATCTCGGGCTGCTTCAAGATGGCACGGGCAATAGCGACACGCTGCTTTTCACCTCCGGATAATTTCCTGGATTCTTGTAAGCGAAAGTTTCCAAGACACACGATGATATCACGCACACGCCACGATCGCCGACCTTGGAGTTGTAACCTACAAATGTTGATGTCAGCAAGTAATTTATGGTCAATCAGGGATGAAGAACCTACCATCAGGAAAAGACATGATCTTATCGTGAACAGCAGCAGCTCTGCAAGCCTCATAGACTTCCTTGTCAGTCGCAGTCATTCTCGCATACCGAATGTTGTTCATGATGGAGTCGTTAAAGAGCATAGGGTCTTGAGGAACAACGCCAATCTTTCCGCGAAGGCTGAAGCACAGATCAGCATTGGGTATTGGATTGAAGAAGTATTGCTTACCTTTCGAGTGTAACATCACGAATATCTTGGCCATCAATCAAAATACTGCCGCTCTTCACGTCATAAAACCGATCGATGAGCTTCAAGATGGTGGATTTCCCACCCCCAGTTTCGCCAACAAGAGCGACAGTCTTGCCAGGAGGCACCTCAAAACTGACACCTCTCAAGGTTGGCTTGCGTTCATCGTAGGCAAAAGAGACACGATCGAATTTGACGAGGCCTTTGCCCAGCTTCAATGGCTTCGCATTCGGCAGATCTGTGACCGTAGGCTTGGTTTGAAAGAGTTCCAGTAATCGTTCGGCGTCCATGAGACTGTACGAGACCTGCCGGTACATTGTCGCGAAGAAGGTGAGTGGGCCTATTAGGGTTAACAAATCCCAAAGACTCAGGGCAGGCTAACTTACTTTGCAACTGAGCCCAGTATACCAGTAGCGTAGTGAACTTTCCGACACTCGCACCGCGGAAGGCAACTTGGAAGACGCCCAACCAAAGAGCACCAAGAAGGCCAAGGCACAATATCAGCGATTGTGCAGCACCAATGACTTGTGATGACATTTCGTATCCACTTTTGGACTTCATATGCTCCTTCACAGCACAAGAGTATCTGTGTCGTTCATAGGGGATCATGTTGAATAAGCTCGCAGTGCTCCAACCATCCAGTGACTGTTGACCGATTGTCCATTCCTTCCGAAAGATTGTGATGTAATCACGTCGCTTCGCAGCTCGTCGGCTATACAGTTTCGTCGTCACATAGAGATAGGTGACAGCGGTCGAAGCCATTATGAAACCCATATACGGTCCGTAAAGAGCCCAAAGATAAGCAAATGCTACAGCCAAATCGATGAACATAGGCAGGACTTGAAAGCAGACAGTCTCTAGCAAGTCCGTGACGGATCTGCCACCATGAACAGCTTGAGTGAGGTCGGATGATGTCTTGTTGTCGTGGAAATCAGATGATAGGCTCATGAGATGCGCATGAGAAGCTGTGCTGAGAGCGTCGTACGAATACTGCTCCACTGGCATCCACAGCCATTTCTTAATCCAGCCAATACCCGCACCACCGCTAGCAAACCGCAAGACGGTATAGATGGCAACTGGGAGCCAGATATTGGGTTTTAGGTCTTCGTTACATTAGCAAAAGTCAAAAAGTTGTTAAGCAGACGACTTACTATCGTCCGTTTCCTGAACATATTTGCTCAGACTGTCGATCATGACACCCATCTGGGTTGGGACCAGAACATTAAAGGCGTTTGATGCAAGCAGACAGACCCCGACTAAAACGGCTCGGAACTGCAGGACTTTGTCGTGGACTGGCCACAGATAGGGAAAGAATATCTAGAACAGAGTTAGAATCAAAGCAAGAAAACGATATGGAAATGCTTACAGCGAAGCCCTTTGCATAAGTGAACCAGTTACCATCCTGCTGCAAGCGCTTCTGAATCTTGTCCTCAGCTTCTCGTTGACGGGCAAGCCACGAGTCTTCGGAACCAGCATCACTTGCTTCAGCAGTATCAGAGTCCTGGTTGTTCGTATCCGTCGTTCCACCATAGCTCTTGCCAGAGTCATCACTTGATGGCTTACCTGCAAGCTTCTTTCTGAGAAGAGACTGGCGTTCAGCGTCGGCGTTGTCATATAACTTCTTATCATTCCGCAAGCCAAAGTATAGCGAGGGTAGGATTATGAAGAAGCATACTCGGATGGACTGTAGGACGATAATGGTGAAGTCGAAGGGGGATTTAGGTGGCTTGAAGACGTTCGGCACGACCAAAAGAGTGAGCTCTGAGAGGAGGCCCAAGAACCAAGTGACATAGTATGGGTACCAGACAGGGAACTTGCTGTCCGTCAATGCAAGGCATTGGGCTCCGAAGCAGATTGTAGAGGCGATGAGGTAGACCTAATCTCGGTTGGCAAAAGAGGTCACGGGCAGTTGACATGACAGGATAACTTACTATGCGGTCCTGTGGAGGTTCGTCTTGTTTGAAAATGACTGCAACCACCAACACAACAAGTTCAGCAAGCTGTTAAGGATAGTCAGTATTTCCTGGAACTGCTTGCTACCTCGTGCAACCAGAGCGATGCCAATCAACTTACATAGGACAAAGTTACGCCGAATATCATGCCAATAATGACATCTCGACGGACGTGTTGATCTTTCAAGCGAAGACGGTGTGTTTGCAAGGTGCAGACCGTGATCATCAGCGCGAGAATAAAGTAGCAGAGGACGATTCCTGGGTAGGCGTAATGGATTGCCTCGATAGCAATCCAAAGCTGCGTCTGTGTCAGGGCGTCTCCGTTCGCCAGAGAAGATTGCTTACCTTTGGCCGACCGCTGGGAGCCATGATCATTGTTGCTATGGATGACGATCGAAGGACGATACCATCGGTGGGAGCAATGAAGCCAGACGCAGCGGTGAGACGAAAATTGGCCAGCGTATCTAGGTAGAGTGTTATTCAAGAGGTGAATATTGGCAGTTGAAGAGAAGAGGAAGAGGAAAGGTTGAGGAAAGAGCCTCAAGTTCAATTCTCATCTACAAAGGAAGTCGTCGTCCGATACAAGGCTACCGGTAGCGAAGAGGGAAAGCAGGGAAGGCTGACGCTGACCCTCAATCAAAGAGGACGTGACTCAGGCAGGCCCCAACACAAAATACTCTAAAATCCATACAAAACCCCAAGCCCGTCGCTGCCTGTCCAGTGCAGCTGACACAGAAGGAGAAAAATCAAAGACATGACTGAAGCTGAACATGCACTAGGTGGTCTAAGCCGTTGGCGAACAATGAAGAAATCAGATAAGTACCTGAGGGGCAACAATGCGGTCTCTCAATTGGGCAAGTCCAGGCTGCAAGACGGAGCTGAGGTCGGACGGGACGAATCAACGCTCGACTCTTCGGTCTTCACCACACAGCCTTCCCTCAAGACTCACGTCTGCTGCGAAAACTTCTTCCTCGATGACAGCACGGCGTCTGCCTTAAATGAAAACCTGGTAAGATCCTGCCGGCATTCCTCTTGCTCGTCTAGCATCTCACTCGAATCAGATCTCGTCCAGACTGTCAGCTGCCCTCGAACGGTTCCGTGAGCAAGAGCAAACCTGTTCTGATCGGGTCCACAATCGCCGCCGTTGTATCGTATCTCTCGTGCAACCGATGCACGATCGCGGTCTAGATGAAGAGAAGGGGGATGGGGGATGGGGGATGGGTTGTACCTTTTGTGTGCGAATTTTCTCCTGTCCGAAAGGGGTTTTCATTATCACGGCTCCCAAAACCTGATCGCCCCAGGTATACTTCGAGTACCTGCAGGGCGTCTCCCATTGCCGTCCGATGACTTGATCGGGGCGTCAGTGCGCCCTGCAGACCCGCAGCTGGGGTTGGGGTTGTTGAGGCGAGAGCAAAAGGAATATGAGAACGCAAGTTGCAGCATTTTGACAGCGCTCTCAGCGTCTCGTCGGTGCTGGTAACAAGTTGCTCCAGGTAGCGTGGCGGTCAGCCTCCGGGGAACAGGGAGTGCTGGCCTCACGGTCAGCAGCCACCGACGGACTACCCGGGTCCTGGACCACCAGGACCCTGAGTCGAGGGTGCCAGGCAGCCGGAGACCGGAAGCATGCTCCAGCGACATGGCGGCCATGTTCATCGTCGACAGACCGACTTCTACAGAGCTGCAATCGTGTGTCATTGCCCATGTTTGGGAAGCAGGATGCTACACGACGACGGCCACGAGCAAAAGGAAAATGCATGCGTTTCCGCAGTAGGCAGGGAGACAGGGCGTTGGCATTTGGGAGAGCGTGGTCTGCTGGGCGACTGGAACGACAACAGTTCCGACGACACCATCCTGGAAAGGACATGAGAGCACTTGTTCGGTTCCTCCCCTGCTAACATCTCTTCAATCTCGCACACTCCTTTGACTCGTCCCATCTTATATTTTCTTTTCCTCGTCCGATAACCGTCGCACCACGTTAAGCGCCGTGCTCTCGGAAGAGGGGGCCCCTTTGTCTGCAAGATCATCACCTCCTCCTCAATTGATGTCTATTCGACCGAGACGCCTTCAAGATGAGGTTCCTGCAGCATCTCCGCCCCGCCGACGTGCTTGCATAACGAGCGTCATCGCATATGCTTTTTCTGACTGTCGAAATATGTCTCCTGGGGCCCTCAGATCGCTCGCTCCACGTGGAATCTGGTACAACTAGAATATGAGCGATGTTCCCGCTCCGAACGACAGGTGATAAGTCTCCTTCATCTAGCTGCTAGAGCAGTACCCGTCGACTCTGACTGGCCATTTCGCACGACCCCGCTCATGCAACCATATTTACAGAAAGCCGGTACTGCTCCTGTCACCGAAGCATTTGTTCTGCAGATACCGCACTGCGCTGTGCCCATCGCAGGCAGCTCGATCGTCCAGGTGTCTGTTCATATCACGATATCGCCAATTCCTCATTGGCGCGGCATGGTGGAGGTGTTGCCATTTCGAAGGATGCAGCCACAGCTCGCCAACTGCCGAACATCGAAATCCTCGCCCTCTGTTCACCGTACACATGTTCTTTAGACGAAACACACTTCACGGCGATGTTGATACGCGATGCGCTGGGCGCCTGCCCACGCTCTTCTCCTTCCGGCTGTCGCCGCAATTGTCTTTTCCGTAGCAAAGCGTCCAGCCCGTTGGCCAGCGGCAAAAAAGCCTGACCCGGCAGA
The DNA here is from genome assembly GCA_003988865.1 of Phialocephala sp. D728. Taxonomy (NCBI): domain Eukaryota; kingdom Fungi; phylum Ascomycota; class Leotiomycetes; order Helotiales; family Mollisiaceae; genus Phialocephala; species Phialocephala sp. D728. The sequence goes on from QYAJ01000014.1 coordinate 322,434, forward strand.
ACGGTTTCTGGCCTGCAAGGCTTCTCGAGCCCACACATGCGGACACCGCCAAAGTCAACTTTCAGCGGGTCACTGGCTTCAAGCGGGCCGATTGAGAGGTCCCAAGTCCTGCACCACATAACCTTCCAACAATTCGCCGCGGTGGCTTTCTACGCGCGTAACCTATGTTTAGCGCCCTCGTCATTGCATGTTTTTGCAAAATTTGTTTTATATTGTCCAACATACGTGTCCAACGTGAAGATCCAGAACCCTTCAACGGCCAATCCGATATCTTTACCAACAAAACGGAACTGCACCTGATCATGAGACATAGTCATTCATGTCAGAAGGTCTTGATGTCATTCTCAGCCTGGTCTAGACTTCTCTGTTGCCATACAAAATGTCCCTGCCATGTCCTATCAAACTTGCATTGCGCGCTGTTGTCCTGTTAAAGCTGCCTGTCACTGTCCTCGTTGAAATCATCGCAACACCACCGCCCTGATCGCTGCCAGCGCTGCAAGCATATTTGTTTTTGCCTGCGTGTTGATTCATTAGTTGATTACTCTCTTGAAATCTGGGTCAAACAACAAATCACTGCATCGCAAGCAAAATTGGAAGGTGCGGTCCTTAGATAAAGTTCTCAATTGGCTCAATACTGTAGTAGTCAGCAGTCATCCCGGGCTAGCGAGACCCCTGAAAAGCACCCAGAACGCCCTTTACTGCAGTCGCCGTCCTTCGTAGTTGCCGTCGTCGTCATCATAAATGCCATCCATCGTGAACTGAAACGAAGCAGCAAGACCATTCCATCTTGCCATAACGCCATCAAGCATGAGCACGACCAAAGGTCAGGTAAGCTTCGTGACTGGAATATAATCGAGATCCTCGCGTATACGGAGGATCCTCCGAAAATGAGAAGAAAGTGCTGTTAACTACAAGAACAAATGAGATCTCCATAATCGAACAATCCAAGCTTGTTGTGCTCCGATCTAGCTAGACCTCTTCAGAGAAGATGAAACAATCCATCCCGCCATCGAATCCTCAGCTAATCAATTCGCGCCCACATAATATTCGTGTTCTGGCTGTTCCGTTGGAACATTCTGCTGTTGACCACTTTGGCTCTGCTCCTCCTGCTGATGAGTACCTTGGCTCTGCTGCTGCTGTTGGCCCCCACTAGCATTCAACTGCTGAACATTGCCATCTGCACCCGTCGCATAAACACCTCGCATGTTCGCTGAAGCTGCTCTACTCCTACCCGAACTCGCAGCCAAACTCACACCCCCGCCAGTAGAATAAAAAGATGGAGAGTCAGCACGCAACTGACTTGTCTGAACTTGGTTCCCAGGCCGACGAACATAGCCACCAGTTGGACGAGCATTGCGAGGTACAGTTGTTGAGCCACTTCCGTTCCAGCCTCGTGAGGTGCCCGCGCCGATGCTAAATGTGCTCGAGCTCGGAGTGCCGATTGTGGTGCCTCCAGAGTAGAACGCGCTAGTACCTTGAACGCTTCCGGTGGCGGGCGAATCAATGGCGGGGATTTGGTTGATTGTGCTTTGGCTCGGAATTTGGTGATTGAAAGCACTTAAAGTGTCATTACTCGGAGTGGGGTTGAATGGAGTAGAGGTATGAGTCGGTGGGGTAGACATGTTTCCGAATTGACGGCTGCCTTGATAGTTCTGGTTCTGCAAGGGGGAGCTGAAATTATTCATAGCGGAGGAGTTGAAGGCTCGAGACATTTGCGCATGGGTCTTGGTTGGCGACATATTGTAGAAACCTTGGGTATGAGACTGGTTATTCACCTCGTGAGCAGCATTGTTGAAGGCGCTAAATGACTGGAAAAGAGTGGTCATGTCTGTGGTGTTATTTTGGTTCATATTATTGCCTCCGGGAACGAACATATTCTTGGTTGGGCTAGTTGAATATTTCCAGGGCGAGGAACCAACTGGGACTCCCGCCATCTTTGTCGGGCTTGGAGTACGGGCGTAGAAGTTTGATGGTGGGTTGATAGGAATGGGAGTACCAGATAAGCTGTATTGCTGGCTGTTCAGTCCTTGGCCTTCGAATAAGTTGTTTGGAGCTGTGTTCATCATGTTTAGGAGGTCCTCGAGGTCGCTACTAAGATGATGAGGGTTGAGCGCTCCAAGGTTTTGAAGAGGACTGCCGTTGATTGGCATATGAAATGGATGAGGACTATCATGGCTCGGCATGTGGAACGCTGGGAAGGGTTCAGTGACGATTGGTGCCGATGGTGAGCTTGGATGTGCCCGATATTTGACTGGCGACATCGCGCCCTTCAAGAATTTGTCATCATCCGCCTCGTCAAAACCGACGGCCATTTCATTCCTCTCCTTATACTCTGCATTCTCAACCGTAATCTGGTCTTGCACCAACATCTCGATAAGGTTAGGATCAAGTTTACTGTAGGGCACCATCTCGACAGGTGGGGTTTCAGGCGAGTTGGTCTTATCCTTTGCCAGCCGAAGTCGTTCATTGACAGTATCCGCTTCAGGTATCTTCCAATCATAGTTGCTCGTCTTGAAAGGTACGTTATCCAGGGGAAACAGCTCGTGGATCTGAGGATCTCCGCCCAATCTCTGATAGGTGCCCCAATTGCTTTTCAAACTGCACCCTCCAGGAAGACTCTCATTGGACAATTTTGGAGTGAGTTCTCGCATCGGTTCGCACCCAGTATCCTTCAAGAACTTAACCAACTGCTTTGCCATAATTGCTGCACTCTTTTCTTCGCCTTTCTGAAGATGAAGGTTCTTGGCAAACTCGATCGCGAACTCAATCTCGGTGTCGCCGACATTCAGTTCCTTACCCCGAGGAGTCTTTTGAATTTGTTCTCGAATAGAACCAATCAGGTCGTCACCCGGACTCTTCGCTCTACCCTTTCCCTTTTCTTTGCTCTTCGTGACCGTCGTACTCTCCTCGATCTCCTCGCGGCGCTGGAAAGTATGTACGCCCAAGAACATACTTAAAAGTCCAACCTTGACCACAGTCATCACTTTAATCATAGGTTTCTTGTATATCTCCTGTGCCGGTCCGTGCCTGGAGGGAGTAGATTTTGGTGAAGAGTCGACAGCGGATATCTGCATCGCGACTCGATACTCCTGCCAGTATTTTTCCTCCTCCGATCCCGGCCCAACGATCCAATTCACTTTCTCCGCGCATGGGATTTCAGCTTCGTCCGGTTCTCCTCTCTGATATGCAGATGAAGAAGTACGATATCCTTCTCCGGAAGAAGACGGACTAGCTAAACTCTCGCTATGCGGATGAACAACCTGATTTCCTCCGAGCTGGCCCCGAATCTTCGGAAAGCCGTTGTACTTCCCTTGGTTGAAGATCTTAACCTGAATAACGCTAACAAGCAACCCACCCTTGGCAAAGTCCTGGTTCTTGATCTTGTTGTCTAGAATTCCTTGAAGAGAGATGACTAATGTGTGCAGGTCCATGCCGCTGGTGATAGTCAGGTCGTGGCAGGGAAGAATGAAGGCACCGAATGGATTGTAGATGCAGGTGTCTACGACCACGGGTGGCAACGCGGCGACGAGTTCAGTTTCAATCCCGAGGGTGAGCGGTGAGAAGGGAGTTTTGGCAGGTGTTGAAAGACGCATGCCGAGTGCCTCTTTGGCGCGTCGAGTCTCTTCTTGTAGACTTAGTAGAGGGTGCGAACTACCACCTTTAAGTGGTGTCGCCGGGGACGCATGGTTTGGTGTGGGTGAGGGGAAGAATCTTGAGCCCGTACGAACGTAGCGGCCGAAGCTGGCTTGTGATGAGTTCTCGTAGCTGGATAGAGAGGTTTGAGGGTCAGTTGGAGTGTTGGCGGCCGCGATGGGAAGTGTTGGAGTATCGAGAGTCTTTCGGTACAGAGACAACAGCTTTGAAAGCTCTTGCTGGTTGTCTTTCGCAAGGGCACGGGTGCCATCGCGTAGAGTCATTTCCTCCATCTCTCGGGACTGAACGTTTGGGTTCAGTACGCTGGGCAATCGAGAGCGCGCGCGGGGGTCCGACATGTTTGCGGATATGTTGTTGTGTTGTCGAAAGAACGTTGTGATTCGAGATCGAGTATTGCTCATAAGAGGTGGTAAGCGAGTAGTAGCCTTGACGCGCCTCGCGTGATGAAATCAGATTGTCCTAGTAGTTTTGAGACATTCAAATGTGATGTAAGAAGCGAGCAGTGGGCTTTGAGCTAATTCACCAATGTTCCAGCTCCAGCCTCCGGAGCGTCGTCCTCCCATTGTACGCCCTGGATAGAACTTGCACGCCGAAAGACAAACAGCAACAACAAGACGGCAACGGGGTAAGACTTGAAACTTAGATGTTCCCGGTTCTTGATTACAATCAAAGGATTGGTGGAAGATAAGCATTGGAGAGGAGGGAGTAACTGAGCAACAAAGATCATATTTTCAAAAGCCAGAGATGAATCTAAACACTTCCAAGTTTCTACGAACAATGATATGTTCGAAGTACATTCGGGGGCTGGGAGGGACCTGTGGCATATGGAATCAAAGAGCTGACGTAAGAGAATGCTCCTGGTAGTGGTTCGCTATTCGATCAAAGAGATCTTATGACTTGGATCAAAAGAAGGTAATACCCGACATAAGACAGATAGGAATGATACCTGGAAATCAATGTATTCGTCTAACTGACCTGAACGAGGGCAGTGTTGGTCAAGGGTTTCAACGAATGTGTAGAGCTTTGGAAGATCTTTGGGAAGAATCGGTACGTCCAGAGTATTCCTTTAGAATCTACAGGATTCGATTATTTATCTTTCGAGTAAGGCAAAATGACCGGTATCATCAAGTCAATCTGTTCAGTCTGGAATGGAAAGGAGACATGTTTGGCGGAACCAGAGACACCGAGTCTGTTCTCGAAGGTCGGGGACTTGAGACCAACCTAAGAGGCGACCTAAGATAGGAATAGAACATTGAATGGCAGATCAGAATAAGTCTATGGTAAGGCCCCTTCTCGCGTTCTCTCGTGCGTAAACTGTGGTTTCAGAGGCATGGACCTGGCAGCCAGCGCTGCAGAATTATATGGCAAGCAACCTGTTTACGTTATACCTACCAAAATCTAGTAACGTGGACTTCAAATTGAAGCAAAATAGAAGAGCAAACTATCTCAGGTAGGTCTCTTTGTTCTCATGCTTTCAGACCTTCAAGGGGCCATGTTCAGGGGTTCAGGAACATTTCTCGCTTGCCGCCCCAAAAGGAAACAGGCTCATCAGCTTAGAACAATTGAGATGTAGAACGGAACGCAATAAGTATTGACCGGCGCTACTAGAGGTACTGTATAAAATATGGCTGCCTCGTGTATTAATAACAACGTTGAAATTCATACTATACTTACATCTATGCATTCTTGAACAAGTGTCTAGGAAGTACCCAAGAGCAATTGCAAGTGTACAAGTCTCAGTCTGGCCAAATCGCTAGAATATTATACTTATTGATAGTCGTCGATAAGTGCCACGTCTTGTGCTAGATGATACAATTTGTAGTGCAAAAGGAGCACGATAAAGAATACAAAGGCTAGCTGCCACTTATTGGCGAAAATCAGTGCGAAGAGACTTCTCAGCCGCTAGAACTGCCTACAATAAGGGATGGGATAGCAGCATGATTGCTGCTCGCCAGGGATCCGATTGCCAAAGATCTCTTCGACGCTGCAAATCAGCATTAAACAATGGTTTAAACTACCCATTTGCCGTCTAAAGAACCCAAACAACAAGCCTAGCTATGGTTGCAGAGAATTTTGAAAGACAAGCACTATCAATTGATGGTAGTCTCGACAAAATTTCCATTGGGAAGAATGTGGCTTGCAATGCTCCAGGAGGTGGTTTGAGTGTATCTCTACTTGAGAGGTTGTGTTCGGCTGGAGCTTGACGTGTCCTGTGGAAGCCTCAGGTACATGCACGTCGGCCCTCGAATTGAGGTGTCGTAGGTGGGTGCAGGTGCTTTGCTGCTATAGATCCAGGAATGGACGTGTTAGTTATAGATTAGAGTGCTCCGTCTTTTGCAAGGTGAGTTTGAACATGTGTGAAACAATTGGCGGGAAGGTTGAAGAAATGGCTTTTAAGATTGAAGTTTGAAAAAATGGTACCCGGTGTGGTGTTTGCTGGGAGGCAAGGCAACGACCCAGACTAGCGGGGGTGTACAAATTCGTTCCCTCCAGACCTGCCTTCCATTCCTCTTTCCTCACTAAATATCTATTGGAACACTCTATTCGACACACAATCCTCCTCGTTCATCTCAGTCTCTGCTTGCACCTGCATTTTCCAAACATTATGATGCCACAGCCAAGACTAGTTCCGTCTCTGGTCATCAAGACGTCGAGCGAATCGCCTCTCGGGTGACTGATCAGTACTTGATTCCGTTACCTACGAACTTCCCACACGGCAGGAGGTTCTCCCACCGGTAAGCTTCTTGGAGCAAGCAATCCAAGTTCATATCCATCTCATATTCCTGCGTTAATATCAGAAAATCAGACCGTCCTTGGAGCTAATTGATTCTTTTGACACAGGCCACCTCGAGCTTCGTTTCCTCCACAACCCCACCAATTTCTCCCCATCTAGACTTCGATCTTTTCAGGATGACTACATTGCTGATCCAGAACAGTTTAGAGGGTATGGTGATTTGGAGACGGAGTTGACTCGAGGAGCAACGGAGCTTTGCGGCCATAAGACATTCGCTGACTGTTTGACCATCAGACATGCTCGTCTTCTTTAGATAGTCTCTCCCTGAGGTTGGTGATTTTGTCTCCCCCCACCTGTACCGACTTCAGTGAACATGGGTCTGGCAATGTTAAACCTAGCGTTCCATTAGCATATCTTGTACGGCGTGTCACTGTGTTGCTTGAGTGGAGCTTTGCAATTTCTTGTTCTCAATTTTACTGTCATTTCTAATCTTTATTAGTTGTTACCCTGAGCTGACATCACTGTTAGGTCTCCTTGAGAAGGAAAATTGGGGTCAAATCGAATACTAACCCGCTACTGAGGACCGTCAAGTCGGCCAATACACCGCACCTAGCTAGGCCCCAACGACAACCAGCCATAATACTAGGTATCACGACCTTTTACTCGTCACCATTTTCCAGTAATAAGGATGGGAGGGTTGGGGAGCTTTCTGGACGTGTGAGGAAGAGACCATTGTTCCTGCTCTAGTGAGCGATCATTCAGTAGGAAAGCACTCTCTTTGAGCCAGTCTGAAAGCCCTACTGAGTCATTTAATCTGTAGTAGTAATGGGCTGTGTACGAAAGGCAAGGATTTACTCAACACAAGCTGATGATCGATCTCGGTTCTCCGAGCTGTTGGAACATCCACGCTAACGAGAACGACCGTGAAGTTCCCGAAAATGGGCTTCCTGTTCAATCTCGTTAGCCAGAAGTTCCTTTCAAGGGGCAGTCCCGAATTCTTTCAAGAAGCATGTAAAGGCATCTGGAGGGTGGTTTCATCGCCTTCGGGAATGGTAACAACGCTGTCGATAGGGATGATCCGCAGCCAAGTCCTACGAGCGGAAATGTGACATGGTGTGGTGTATTGGTCAAATTTGATGTTGTATTCTTCAGAAGGAGTGTCTGTAGCGAGACACGGTACCATATTGAGAATGGAGATGAAGGGAGACGAGAGCAGGAGTGGTGCATCCGAGTGAGAAGAGGAACCCTTGTAATAAATTGTACTTCATTTTCATGTCGATGTCGATGTGAAGGTCGAGGCTGAGTTGATGTTGAGATTCCTTTTGTTGTTGTTGTGAAAGTGTATTGGATAATTAGCTTGAATATAAGGGTTGTGGCTAGTTGTACGATAGCATGGGCTTGTTTCGGGTGCTGATACTGGAGCTGAGAAGCTAGAGAATTGATTTGATTCGTTTGTCTTTTGTTATTCTGTACAACTCATCATCGGGGTCTAAAGATTGATGAGTGTTGTGGTTTTCCCTAAGTCTCGTTTCCTTTTATCAGCCGTTTCACTCACGATTGAGGTAGGCGGGAACATTCCCAATGTTGGTTTTGAGTCTAGGAAGAAGAAAGCAGCTTTGTCTATAGATACATTCAATCTATGCCTTCAAGAAGGGGCACGTGATAGGGTTGAATAGGAGAAATTATTCCCCAACAACATTTCCCACAGGTTTCACCGCCCAAGTATCAACATTAAACTCCAGTTCTCCTTGAAGCCGAGAAGATTCTGGATCTACATATACTCGAAAGCCAATCTTCCCCTCAAGGTTGAACACTCGCAAAATGACGTATATATTTGGGGCTGCACTCTGTGGCTGCAGCCACATCCTTTGCATCTGTTATCGTTTTTTGATCAGTGGAATTCTTTTCAGGCTTTGGGGGTAGAACTCACCCGTTGATATTGAGACCCGCTCATATAGAACTGCTCGCTACAGTCCCTGGTAGTTGTCTTGACTTCAAGATAGTATGTGGGTCGCTTGTGTTCCCATATTTCACTCTCCAGGTACCCTTCCTCTATGAACAGTTTCGTTAATTCGCCTTCACTGTCGAAATATGTAATATCGGCAGTCTCACGACCCATCCAAGGGACCAAGTGCCGATACTTGTTGTGAACGCAAACTTCTTTCCGGATCGTGCTTTTCCAGTTGTCTTCGGTGAATCCGGAAAGTTCTAGGTTGAGCAGAATCTCAAAGATCTACATAGTGGCGAGTTAGCTCCCGACTTCTCTGCTCTACTTCAATCATCACTTACGAATAGCTCCCCAGCAGCACCGACTTTACGGTCACGTTCCATGGAACGAGTAGCGAAGACTGATTCAAACAGATCGACTCCCAGGGACAGCCCTGTTGGTAGATCATCGACTGAATGATTTCCTTGTGCAGGTATCGCTATTCTTCCAGCACTGTTAATCAATCGCTCTAGTAGAGAAACATATCCTGTCTCAGGAAGCACGTCATCCTCTGATGGTATTGACAGGGCAGATCCTTCGAAAGGCGAAAGAGGAGGACTATCGATTACGAAGCTTTGATCGTCAGAGCCTGGGCTGTAACGATGCACACTTGCAAATCTTTCTGCGTTGGTAGGAACGTTGGACGCCGTCGTTGTTGTGTATATTGGAGTTGAAGGTCTGGGTTCGGACTTCTGACTCTCTGTGTTTGCCGGCGTACTGTCTCGAGGAGGTGTGTCATCAAATCCAGAAGGGGAAAGTCCTGGTTCTGGTTCGAAAGTTCGATCAATTCCACCTATCTTGACAATGCCGGCATCTTTCAGGATGTTGTCAACTGAGATAAGACTTCTGCAGCCAATGATTCCACTCAACAATGCTTCTGCAGTTGGATCAGAGATTGCGAAGTATTTCATCAACCGTCTGGGCAGTTGGCGGAAAAAGCATTCTTCTCGGGCATCCTTGTCCCTGGGAACGTAAAGTCGGAGCTCATCGTCATCCTCATCAAGATGAAAGTTCGCCCGGCTGTTCTCAACAGTGATCGTTTCACCATACTGAACAACACTTATTGACCTGGAGATGCCGTCACTGGTATATATCGACGCGCGAAGAAGCCGGTTGTACAAGGATCTATCATCAGCTTGGCTTTTTGGGCTTCGGTAATGGACAGTACACCTGCGTGAGAGAAGGTAAGTTGTTGAATCGAGCCATCCTCTGGGTTTTGTGAGGCTTACCGGAAGAGGGCATACGCCTTTGATCGAAATCTTCGACTCAACTTAGACTCTATCGCACCGTCTCGGACCGTAGTCTTTTCCTCCACTAGTTCTGACATGTGTTTTCCTCTCAAGCCTAGAGCAAGTAAAAGTGATCTAGAAGCACGTACTTCTTCAATTGAATAGTTGAGGATCCTGATTTTGCCGGCAAATGCAGAGCCATACTCTGATCGGTCAACGATGGCAAAGTCGGCAGTCGTGTTTGTAAAGACGTTTTGCTCGTTCAAAATTTTGACCGAGAAGATGTTAGACTTTCGAAGGTCGTTAACGTCATCCGAGGTGGGGTCCATAGAGCTTATAAACATAATTATCCGTTTGATCTCTGATGCTGATGCTGCAGGTTGAGAGTGGGCCAATTCTTTGAGAGCTTGGACGTGCATTTTAAGATTTGGTTTCGTTACTCCCAATATTCTACAGAAGAAGTCGTCTAGACTTGCGTAGTGCGATTTTATCGACATTTTTCGTGGAATTCGTACCTGATCCTCGGCCCAAATACATGACGAAAGAGGATGCCAGGTGTTTCGCGAAGGCAGAAATACTAACTTTGATTCTTCAAATGAAGTTCTGTGGGGATCATCAATCAGTACATATCTCAAACTAAACGGCACACCTAGAGCTCTTGCCGTATTGCGTCCCAAGTCGAATCATGTTCAAATTCACGCCAAAGACGATGATAGACGTCTAGAACTCTCTCGATATCGTCGCGACTCCTTGCTTTCAGCGACACAAGATCTTCTAGATAATGCTTCCAGGTTGCATCACCTATTTTTAAGATGACACGGAATAAGTGCTCGCATTTTGCAAAATTTGAAACTCCAGCGAGGCCTTTCTTCGCCTCCAGCCATTCTGGAGCTGTCCAAACGCAAGCATCGGTGGCAACCCATTCAGCGTCTGAAGGGATATATATCAACTTGTGGAACTTGAAACGAGCGCTGCGAAGAAGTTAGAAGGATAAAGTGATAAACGGGAAGCGCACTTGCCAGATATAAGTAGCATCATCCGAGCTTGAACAACGTCGTTGAATGGCCTCATAGACTTTGGATATGGCGCCCGCAGACCTTGGAACGTCTGCGTCTTTACTTCCATCAGCGATTCTGCGTAAAGCTTCAATGTAGAAGTAGACGTCATCGCTAGATCTGACACCGAATTGTCTTAGAAACTGCCATTCCTTCTCGTCCTCGTCTTTCAACTCTCCAGGCATAGTCAGAAACGGAAACTCATCTATTTGGAGTCTCTCTACGATGTATTTTAGCTTTGGGAGAGGTAGAAAAGTGTCTTCGAGCCACCGTATCGAAATTGCGTCTACAGGCACCGGACAATGCTTCAACATGAATGCGATAAAAGAGGTCATCTCGACTTCATAAAACGCCCAGTAACGCTTCAACAACCCGACGAGTTTCTCACCTCGGTGTTTGATGATATAATCGAACTCATCAGACAGCGTGCGGCTTTCGAATTCCCGGAGCTGTGGGTAAGTTCGCACACCAGCAAATTTGCTAAGCCACTGTTTCCACGATATCCCATGATGAAGTGCTTCGGCAGGGACTGCGTCAAGATACGCCCGGTTCAAGAAGTGTACTGCGAGGCCCGGAGCATCGGGGTTGTCCAAGGGAGCTGCTTGGAGTAGTCTCTGGGGTCCGTATTCTTCTTCTTCCTCTTCGAAGTATATGTATCCCAAGCGTTGGGAGTATACCCGAATTGAGTTCTGGTCCATGAGAAATATGGCCTGATCTAGAGCCAATTGGTCTTGAGGAGTGTTCCAGTAGAGGTAACGAAGATGCGATTTATTTTCGTTCATTGAGCAGTGAACATCGTCGGTGTATTTGGCAATGATCAGGGAGATTATCTTCTTAGGAGATGCTGTTTTGACTCCAAGGTGCAAAAAAAGAGCCTTTCGGGAAGCTTTCGAGGCAACAGATGGCTTCACGAGATTAAGATCCAGATCTATGGGGATGGGAATATCACCTGTCTGAGGCAGAAAGATAGGCGAAGTCTTTGCAGATACCCATCTGCCATCTTGTAAAGGTATCAATCGTAAAGTCCTCAGAGATTCAACATTCTTCTTCTTACCATCCGTGAATATTTCTGACAGTAGGTTTGCCGCCTGACGGTGCCAGGAGATTTCAGTATCAATGGCCTTCATCTTCGAGTCGGCGCTTTCAAGATCTGATCGGACTCTTGCAATTAAGACAGCATGAGTAATTCGGCGGGTGCCAAGAGGATCGAGGCACTTGAAGTCTTGAAACGTGTAATGTTGGGAAAGATATGCCTCGTCATCCAAATCTGCAAACAGAGGTTCACCATATGTGTCTTGATGACTCTTTGAAAGCCTGTAAAGTTTATTGGGCAAGCAGAGGGAATCCCCACTCCATGGTCTCAGGCAAGGGGTGTCGCTTAGTAAAGAGATGATGTTGGGCCGGAGTTCTTTCCAGAACTCGTCAGAAATTGACTCGCTAGGTAGATATCGCATCCATTTGAATTGGAGAGTAGGATGATCGCAGAATCGAACAACGGCATCTCGAAATGCCTTCGCTACGCCGGAAAGGAGAGCCTCATTTCTGGCGGAGTGGAAGACATCCTCGCGACTCGCTTGTGTGATGAAGTCTGATTGGATTAAGAACTGCGGATGCAATGTTAGCGCTAACAGTTTTTTTTTGAGAGTTTATGGTTGGAGACCAAGGGAGGAAATGGGTGAAAGTCTAGGAATCATCCTTTCATGGAGTCAAAATAAACAAGTTTGGTACATGAGAAACGTACTGTAAACCCAGCAAGTCGGAGCGGGAGAAAAGCATATACATGCTGCTGCTTGACGATTGGCTTGCAGTCCTCATCAATAGGGAAAGCTAGGACAACAGTCGCTTTGTTCGTATGCTTGCGGGCTTCATCGCGAGGTAGATTTTTGATCTTTCTCCTAACCACATAGAAGTCCTGGATCGATTCAGCGAACTCTCCGTCAACTGTGGTTGTCATGGTGATAGTTTCTATATCGCCGTCTTCGCCAGCGCTGCTGGTGTATCTGATTTCGGTTGGATTCGAGTTTTGTGGATATATATTGATGTGTAATCCGGTGAGTTTCGTGAGGAATAATAGTAGTGTGTCAGGAATATTGAGTAGATCTTTGGACCGTTGTTCAAAACTTGATGGATCCAGCAGCATCAGGGTGAGTCTCGTGCCAACTCCTTTGGGAAGTTCACGATAATCTTCGTTAAGGGGGGTGATCATCCCAAGCCCATCATCATCGGAGTCCCTGGTATGCTTGAAGGAGAAGGAGAATGGTCCAGATTGAATATGCACCTTGTTCGCCACTTTGAAGACAGATTTGAATCCAATGCCTTTCTCACCAATGTAACCCTGGATTTTTGTCTTGGTACTCTCTCCCGTACTGCATATTGCTCTGACGTGCTCCTCGCAGAATCCATCTTCATTAGAATCGATCACAATCTTGTCGTTGTACAGGCTGAAGCTAAGATAGATTTCTCGTCCTTCAGCTTTGGCCCGGGTATACTTGTTATCTTCAGCATTCTGAATTAATTCGTATACGAATCGTGTATCCTTAGAATAGAGATTGGTCGCAAGCCTAAACATTATTGTCAGAGAGAATGTACTTAATGGCAGTAAGTTCATAAGAAAGTTGGGAGCTTCACGTTTTTGTGGCAGAACCAAGTTTTCGGCGGACATTCTCCAACGCTCTTAGCACTCCTGGTGGGCAAGCTGCTTGATCCTCGGGAGTGATTCCTCCATTTTCCTCTCTTAATGTTGCTATCAGAGTCCGTGCCGCATCTCTTGAAAGTCTCGACATTCTAGCAAAGTTGATATAAGCTATCTGATCATCAATCGTTCTGTGGTAGAAAGTCGAAATAGCCCTGTGGAAATGGATAAACTATGAACTAGAATAATTCGCTTGGGGAATACAGTCAATAGCATCTACCCGTCACGGGTGTTGGTGTCGCGAATAGGCTCTAGTCCCAAACACAAGCGTCCCGACAGACTGGTTGAGTGGCGTAGCAGGCGGCAATGTGGTACTTCTCATTGGATAAGGCAAGCTCGGAAACGTCGCGGACACAAGGAACATTGTAGATCGTGCAACCTTATCCATCTTCATGCATCTTGTTGTACATCAGCAGTGTATCATCTGGGAAGGTAGTACGTAAGATGCATCAGCCGCCTATGCACAGCGCCAATTTCGAAAAGCACTAGAGCGAAACCATCACCTAAAGTGTACTCTCGTCCGAACATTCCATGTGATCCTCATGACTGTCGTCAACATCCCGGTATCGCTATCAAAATTTGGCCGTGCTAGAGACAAACACCCCTCAGTGAAGTGATATCCAGCGTTCGGTTTCTCCCATTCTGGCACCCCCCAACCTCCCATCCAATCTAGCTAACTAGAATTCCCAATCTAGCGAGGGGTGAATGTTCGGGTGAGGCAAAATGAAAATGGGGTAATGATATAATTATAAATCAGATCTTATTCCAGATATTCAGTAAATGAGAATGTCGAGAAATGATCTTGAAGTTGGTAAAGTCAGAAGGAAGAATTGAACTAATACGAGACTTCTGAACATACGTAACATACTCTGAAAAAGCCTCGATCGGAAACTGGCCACCAACCATCAGCCAACACCCGCAACATCCCAAGAAGCTTGAAATATACAACCCGACCACAGAGACCGTAAGAACTATCACTCGTATAGTAACTCATGAAGAATCAATACGCTCTGGTAAATAACAAGTACTTAATCAAAGTATTGGAGTAAAGGGTGGATCTCTGGCCATCGGACCGAACGTCCCCATGACGGTCATGAAGTATTAGAATATCTTGGAATGCCCTTCATGCATATCCTATCTATCTCAAGATCTCACAGAACTCATACGACTCGCATCAAACGCATCAGCAAGCAATGCTCCGCCAAAAATGATCTCCGTCGCGCCACCATCGGGTGTATGTGCAGCTATGCCTCTCAGCATTCGGTAGATATATACGAGCTAGGAATTAGAAAAATCCTCAAAGAAGATGACCTCCGTTCGCGACCATGGAATGAGAAAGCAGACAAGCTTTTTTTGTGGAACTAACAATGTTCCTAGCCTGAACCTCAGGAGCGAATGGAAAGAAGCGCAGTGTAGACATAAAGAGGTCGGCTCATCTCAACTCAGCACCATTTTCAGGGCTAAAAAGATCTCAACACCTCATTTCATTCAAAATCGCTGTCATCTCAACCATCAAAGCAATAGCACAGCAAGATAATCTTCAAATGACAGCAGAAGGAAACGTTATCCCTGCTCCTTCCCGACAGATTTAAAATTAAAGCGCCAAGCCTACCCCAACCCATTCTGGCGCATCGCAGCCCCTTTGGAGATGCATGCGCCTTTTCTTCGGAGATACGGGCTAAAATCCTTCAGAAATCCCCCTTTCAATATCAGGGACCGAGTGCCCGAACTTCCCGAGATTATCTGTTCTACCTTGCCGGACACGGATGGCTCGGATGCAAACTTGGGACCTTACTACTGCTCGAGGAGAGGGGATTGTGGACATAGGTTCTACGAAGTAGTACAGTCGCTAACAAAATCGACTTTCCCTCAAACTCACCGTGGGAAGTTTCGGCCCGGCTCGCTAGACAAGGATACCAGTGCGTGCACCTTGCTAGTAGAACAGGCCAGACGCCGGGTCATCGGCGAGCGTCGGACCCACCGGAATGTATAACTCAATGAGACATTCGAACCTGGCGCAAGATGAGGCTCAGCGCAGCCGCTGGGCTCAACATTATTAAAGGGCAACAGGATCAACTTCTCCCACCGACCTTATCTTGCTGCAGACCATTTACGAGCTATAAACCTGGCTCAGAGATCCAGGCCACGATACGGCAATGGCATGCCCCAAAGAGACAGTCAACTTAACGGCCTGAACATTTGGTCGAGCGAGGGTTCGAGCGAAGCTGCCTCCAAAGTCAAATACTACTGGCCCAACTTAGCATTATCGCTGCGGAAAGAGGTTTTAAGGGTAGCATAGACAGGATTCAATATTCGTAAAACCGTGCTGATTTATAACGTGGCAAGTCCTATAATCACGGTGGAAGTCATAAACTATCCGCAAAATAATAACACGGCTTGTCAAAATCGTTAAACTTTATCCTTTCCTCTTCAAAGGTGAAAATTCACATGTCAATGAATAACTTGGCAAACTCTCTCTCCAGTCTCTCCAACTCACAAACCACATCTTTGTAAAACGCTGCTTGCAGGCCGGGATGATCGAGGTCTGTTGTTCCTTCTCCGAAATCACATCTAAGACATTTTCTTACGACCTTTGCATAGCTCGGTCCGAGACTTGTAGCTAGCGTCTTCGAGATTCGTTCTGTAATAACATAGTCCGAGACTCTATTTTCGTAATTGTTTGAAAGCTCGTACTCCCCTCGAAAAGCACTCAGTGGGGCTTGGCAAGCGAGCTCGATGAGAATAACGCCTAGCCCGAAGAGATACGGATTCCCTACGAAGGGAAAAGTGTCATGTTCAGACACTATTGGATTTTCAGCTCCTTCTTTAAGAGCATGTTTATAAGACTTAGCAACTTGGACATTGAGATGTGGTGACGCGAGAGTAGTAGACAAAGCATCTGTGCCGAAGAAGACGACGTCGTCGCTGCACCAGGAATCTTTCAGCATGGGAGTTGCGTAGAATTGGAGGACGGCAGAGGAGAGTTGCCTAGCTAGGCGGAGTCGCTCGTGCTGGAGGAATTGGGGCGCGTGGGAGTTTGAGGGCCTCGGGTGGATAATTTGGGTAAGGGAGAAGGATTGTCCAGTGGTGGAGGTTGTGATTGGTGATGCGAAGTAAACGAGGTGTTTATAGAGACCTGATTTTTCGAAGTATCCGATGTACTTGTTGACTGGTGTCTTGGGTCCGTATTTTTGCAGCTGCTTGCAGAAATCGTGTTGTACACAGAAGTCTGGCAAGGCAGGATCTGCCAGGAATGACGTGGTCAGCGTCGTGGTTGTTCTCATCATCACAGTGGAACGGTCGTTACATGAAGAAGTCGTATCGAAGTGTACAGTCTTGCCCTTGATCCGCTTGACGGGAAAATCGCATGGGATAGAGCTTTCCCGTTTCAAGGTGTTGGAAAGCTCATTTAATTGGTCTTGAGCCTCTTGCTGAGCTTTACCTGTAATCTTCTGCGTTGATCCGAGAGAAGGTTCGCTGAAAGTAGAGTCGACCGTAATCCAGATAGGTTCCAGAGTAGTGGGTGCACCAGTAGAACAATGCGAAAACGCCATATTGAACCTAACTAGAGGTGAACGCTGTTGCTCCACAGCGACATGCTGAGACTCTAGTCGGAAATGGGCTGAATGCTCCTCGTGCATTTGGCAAGCTCTTCCTAAAGCTTGGTGTAACTGTGCAGACGCCTTTCGCACTAATCTACAATCCTCCACAGCTTTATTAGTTCGAAGAGGAGGATTGCAAGATAATGGCAATGCCTGGCGAGTGTCGTCTAGCTTGGTAGTCTGTCCAGCAAGGGTACAGAAATCTTGATTGAGTTTTCTGAGGTCTTCGAGTGTTTTCTCTAATTGAGATTCGGAAAGACTGAACTTCAGCTTCTTTCCAATTCGTGACCTCCAAGCTTTGTCTCCTATTGAACGTAGCTGATGTTTCATTTGTTAGTGAAACATAAGAGGCTGGATTTAGAGCCTTACCGGAATTGATTGTTGTATCACTGATCCAAAGCTTTCAGTCTTCTCCTCGACTTCCTTAAGTTTCCCCTGCATGAGACAGATAATATTCTTACAAGCCAACCCAGAGTCTCCAAGCTGCATAGAGAACCTCTCATTCAGATCTGGATCTTCCCATGATGGATGCTTGCCCCCTCTTAGCATGTCTTTTGCTGTTTGGCGATTAGTGAGAGTGGCCAAGAGCAGGCGACACTCATTCCGAAAGATCGTTTTTTGGGTTCCTAATTGTTGCTGGTATAGATCCAGCTCGGTAGCAAACTTGCGATATCTTTCAAAAGGTCTGAAAACATCTTCGTAGTGCTCGGCTGCTGATATTATGAGGGGTAAAATCCCTAACACAAATCCCGCAGCTTCAACTCCTGCCATCCTAGCGTTTTCCTCGAGTATTAAAGACGAAAGGGAATAAATTGGTGGGAAATCCACCCTGACGACAATTTTGACGAGGCTCAAGAGTCTCTCGGAATTGCTTCTTATGAGCTGTAATAAAGGCTGCACATGAGGCTGCGCCTGCTTGTCCCGCATCGGGGCTGTGCTGCGTAGCGAGGCGAATTGACGAGGCGGAACGTGTTAGGCGGCAATATCCAAAAAAGAAACTTCATCTCCAAGACTCTTTTGTCCTCATCATCTAGAAGCTCTCATGGTATAACTTGATCCTGAGTCCGTTATCAAAAGTCTAAGATGCGATCAAACGACCAGATAGGCAAGGTAGTGGAATGGATTGATGGTGCGATTGTCTATCGATCGAGAGACGCCGAGGACGAGGGCGTAGAGGCTGGTTTCGCCTGGAACCTGTATGACCTCGATTTCAAACTTTTGACAAGACTTATCCCGATTGTCTCGAGAGACCTCCCGACTATCTCACACGAAGATACCAAGACCTTAAAACAATCTTTGGGTAATTTGTTCCTATGGGGAGATGGATTTCGTAACGGGTTGCTGGAAAATGTCATAGAGGAGTCAGACGATCTTAAAGAGACACTAGTGGACTTACTCGTTGGGATAGCGAGACTGTTGATATCTAGTGAGTCTAACCATATTTGCGTTAGGTACTTTAGGAAGGCTAACTCTATTTTGAAGAAATTGCGGCGAGAGTGAGAAGCACTTCGACTTATAAGAATATAGAAGACCTCGTTGAAGAGCTCCGAGTTGTTCTCGAAAAGGAACGGATACTCAGAGAAATGGATCCTAGTAGTGAACGAGATTCTGACAGCGACAATACGGACCTTGGAGATAGTAAAGACCAGGACAGAATATCGTTATCTATCAGTTCCTTGGCAACATATACCACATGTCTTATGGACCTGCTACCTTCGATGGAAGACACGTTGAACTTCGCACGTCAAGCCAACGACAAAGACGAAGTCTCTTCCCCATTAGACTTTCACGTCTCTGGCCCGTCCAGAACATACATTCTCAACATCTATGATCGCTTCTCGAAGGCAAATCCTCGGCTTGTGGAAAGGCTTGGAGAAGCGAACTGGCAACGGCATATTGCACTCCGAAATGGGCCCATTAAGCAAGTAGAGAGTGCTGCTGCTGCGATTGAAGAAGCGCCTAAATCTTTCTTCATTCCAGTCTCATTATTCCAGGACTCCGGTCTAGGAAGCTCACTGCCAGCCCAGACGAGCTATGCTCCTACTTCCGTATCACATACATCATTTGTTTCGAGCCAGGCTGATGAAGACGGTGGAGGTTTGAGAGTGCCACCTACACCTAAAGCGGTTTCCAAAGGAATCCCTTTTAGCTGTGAAATTTGTGGCCAGACATTAAGCCGAATTAAAAACCGGGTTGATTGGAAGTACGATAGAATTCCCCTTTATCACAGCAGGAAGATTCCTTGCTAACGTCTCTAGACGACATATTTTCGCAGATCTCAAACCATACATATGCACTTTCTCTGGCTGTAAAGATGCACTTAGAACATTTCCGACCCGGAAAATGTGGGAAACCCACGAGTTTGACCAACATCGTTTCGATACCGTTTTATGCTGCTCAGTTTGTCCTGGCAGTTTTCCAACGGAAGATAGAGAGGCCCATCTCCAAACTGCACATGGAATACTATCAGGAAAGAAAGCGCTTGCAATCTCGCTGGGATTGTATGAGCAAAGAAAGCCTCATGAGGCAGCATCACTTTTATGTCCCTTATGCTTACGTGTTCCTGGTAAGTCGAGACGGAATTTCGCAACACATGTGGGTAAACACATGGAGAGCATCGCGCTGGCAGCACTACCTCGAGAGAATGGCTCCGATTCTGAGTCTGATTCTGATATCGGATCCGCAACGACGACTTCTGACGTTCATCTTACTTCCAGAGAATATCCCGATAGCAGTCACCAGGGCAACTACGTTGAAGCAGAGAACATAGACGAGACGCCCGGCAAGGAGCACCCAGACACGCTTAGGAGCATGGCAGACCTCGCCTTATCGCTCTACAGCCAGGGCAAGCACGTAGAGGCCGAGGCCATATYCCGGCAGACGCTACAGCTCCAAGAAAAAGTGCTCGGCAAAGAGCACCCAGACACGCTTAGRAGYATGGYAAYCCTCGCCTCATCGCTCYACAGCCAGGGCAAGCACGTAGAGGCCGAGGCYATATCCCGGCAGACGCTACAGCTCCAAGAAAAAGTGCTCGGCAAAGAGCACCCAAATACGCTTAGGAGCATGGCAAACCTCGCCTCATCGCTCCACAGCCAGGGCAAGCACGTAGAGGCCGAGGCTATATCCCGGCAGATGCTACAGCTCCGGGAAAAAGTGCTCGGCAAAGAGCACCCAGACACGCTTAAGAGCATGCTTCTCAAATTGTGACAGGCTAGATCGAATATGCTCAATTACGAACTACTGTATAAATATAAGAAGAACTCTATAAAGAGAAGAGAAGAAGAAAGAAGGTCCAAGCAGGCCGCAACGAGGTGTTTACGGTCCGTTACGGGTGCTAGCGGACGGTTGGATAGGCAACGAGGCTCGTACGTAGCCGAGTGCCATCCAAGGGTCTAACCCGTCACATTACCCCTCTTCAAGGGCCCGGGACGGATCCTTACGGGCCTCGTAAGCGTCTAAAGCCTCCGTATCCTCTAGTGCAAGCGTTAGTTCCCAAGTTGGCCGAGCGTAATCATCCCATTTTACTAAGTACTCTAACTTCTATTCGCGGCCTTAACGTTTCCGGCATTCTCGTAATATAATCTTTATGCTGTATTTATTTTCGTTTATAATAATTTATAGTAGGGGCTATAAATCGTTCGTAACTTAATACGGTAAATGGTCGATAGCTACAAGTTGTAATAAATTAAAATGGAAAACGTTTTTAACTTTAAAAAGTATATTTAAGCGATAGCTATAAAATTTAATAACTTTCGTAATTATAAACTTTATATATTTAATATTTAGCTTTTTCGACGAACGATTCGTATTAATATTTTCCAAATTTAATTAAATTTTATTTTTTATTTTGTAATTAAAGCTTTATTGCCGGGAACGATTCGCTAAATCTTTTTAGCATTACTAAATAATAGCTATAGCAAATTATGCTTAATTCGTTACTTTTCGTAATTTACAAACGATAACGTTTGCTCGTTAAATTAAATTACGCTTCGCTTCGATTTGTAAATTATTTATAATTTCTAACGAGTTTATATAATAATTATAAAATAAAAAGAATAAATTAACTCCCGTTAATAAAAAGTTTTAATTATTAATTGCAAGCTATATAATTAGTAAAAGCGAAAACTAATCGTTTTAAGTATAATTAACGAATGCTCGAAAAAACGATTTTAATACTTAATTTATATATTTCGTAAAATCGTTCGTTTTCGAGTGAAAAGCTATAAATAAATGCCGATTAATATATAAAAGTTAATAAATTTAAACTTATAAAGCTTTTACAAATTGGGGGCCTTTATTAAAAACTATTGCAAATAGTAATTCGTAATTACTATAGAAAATACAAATGAAGATCTATATTACGACTTTCGTAATTATATTTTAGCAAAGCTCGAAAATCGCTTTTTTTCCTAAACGATTCGTAATTACTAAAATATTAATAAAACTTTTACTTTTTAGTAATTACATAATAAAATCGATAAAAATCTCTTTTTATAATCGGTCCGAAATTAGCAGCGACTTTAAAAATTTTTATTTATAATTTCTTTAAAATTTATTTCGTTCGCAAAAATCGTAATTATAAACGAACTTTCGAATTATTTATAATATTTCGAGCCAAAAAAACTAATGCATTAATATTGCTATTATACCTTTACGTTCTAAATAGCTAATAACTATCGAATTATATATAATTTATATAATTTTTATTTATAACTTGTGACGGGTTAGACCCTTGGATGGCACTCGGCTACGTACGAGCCTCGTTGCCTGTCCAACCGTCCGCTAGCACCCGCAACGGCCCGTAAACACCCCAT
>QYAJ01000131.1:0-113075 GCA_003988865.1 Phialocephala sp. D728
AGGTGTCTTCTAGCTGGCTAATGCGTTCCGCCATTAGTGCCATCGACGAGCTGAACTGGGTAGCCATTCGCCCTATTGTCTCTTGCTGCTGGTTGAGTAAGGTTTGTAACCACTCTGGGGCCGCCTGGCCTGTAGGTTCCGCCATCATGTTCCAATCTTCGTTACGGACTGTGCTTGTCCGACTTTCTGTATTGCGGACCGAAACTCGTCCGTAATATATCGTCGCGAGCTGTACTTGCTCGACTGTTGCCCTTACGGTTCCAACTTCGTATCGTAAGGCGTTCCGCGAATAGTTACATTTAAGTACTGCTCTTGGAAGGAAGCGAAAAGGAGAGATAGAGTTCTTATGTGACAGGCTAGATCGAATATGCTCAATTGCGAACTACTGTATAAATACAAGAAGAACTCTATGAAGAGAAGAGAAGAAGAAGGAAGGTCCAAGCNNNTGGGGTGTTTACGGGCCGTTGCGGGTGCTAGCGGACGGTTGGACAGGCAACGAGGCTCGTACGTAGCCGAGTGCCATCCAAGGGTCTAACCCGTCACAGACGATCTAATAGCCAAAGTCCGTGTTTCGCGGAGGCATTGATCGTATGACCGTTCATCTTCCACGAGATCGAGTCCTTCGTCATTACAGGGTGTACGTTCTTTGAGAATAGCTGTGAGACCGAAATAAGGTTGAACGGCCCCATCGCAGGGCAGTATTTGACATTACTCAAGGTGAGCATAGCCGCGGTACCGTTAGGACCAGGAATAGGGATTTGGACCGTCCCTACACCCTCGTATTTGACCACGCCACCCACTCCGCCGCAGTCGCCAAAGTTACCGAGTTTTAAATCCGTAAAACAATCCTTTGCACCCGTTGAATGGTTCGTACAGCCGGTGTCTAAAGCCCACTCATGCCGTAGGTTTAGTTCAGGACGAGCAAGGAGAGCAAGGTCCGTAGAGGGAGCCGTACGCGGAGCCGCAGGCAGAGTCGTCTGTCCGGTAATCCGTCCGTCAACCGCGAGAAGATTATAACTAGTTATGACTGCTCCAACATCCGTGGTAGTCTCCCCTGGAGAAGGCGTAGAGGCCTTTACCGAGTGTCGTGGCTTTTTCGAGTCCTCTCCTCCATTTCCGCCGGTCCGCTTACGCTTGTTACGGCGGCGGTTCTCGTCGAATTCCTTCTTGAGGTGGGGGTATTTGACGAAGCACCGTGATTCTTGATGGTGAGGCTTCTTGCAGTGCGTACAGATCTCTTTCGGAGTATTTGACCGGTTCTGACGTCCGTGGGCGATTAGAGCTTGTCCGGCACCACTTGCGGATGAAGATTGACGGGTTTCCTCCGCGTACGCAGTTTGAACGATCGTCTCGAAGCTAATAGCTGGCTTGCCGACTTCCTCGATAAGATTACACGTCTGGACCGTAGTAGCGATGAAGATGTCGAAGGCAGAGCTTAGACCGTTAAAGAACCGTAGAATGAGCTGGACGTTGGAGAAACCGAGAGAGGAGTGTAACTGCTGCAGTTCGTTATTCGTTTGTTTTAGCTGACCGGCGAAATCTGTTGGAAGTGTCAGCTCTGGAGGCTGGAGCACGTGATCCCAGCCTCCGCCATTAGACTAGTATAAGGAAGGAGAAAGAGCTTCGCTCCTTCTTCCTTCTTTACAAACACAACACATACACATACAATGAATGCATATTACGTATTACAACAAGTCTGCCAAGAAGATAGAGTAGAACTTTGAAGTAAGCTCGATAAGCTTTCCGGCACCGGCAGAACGACAAGAGGCGAGGGTGTCGAGCATGCTAAAAGCACGAGTCTCCTTTTGAACCTTGTAGTAGTTCAAGTATCCAAGTTTTGACTCGATCGCCTTGCACGCCTTCGCTTGTTTATCCTCCCACAAGATGAGGTCTCTCTCGTACGCCGTACGCTTCGTCTTCCATTCTGCTACTAACGCTTGGTATGCTGTCGTTTGCGCAGCGGTAGGGGCAGGATCTGTCCGCAGAGCTAGCGGTTCCGGTGGAGATACGGGCTCTCGTGCGGGGTCGAGGACCGAGGCATACCCGTTGATTGTAAGTGCTTCCACCGTCCGTCGCTTGAAGTCGAACCAATTTGAACCGTCATCCGAAAGGATTGGAATAAGGCTCAAGCCGGTCATCGAGGAAGCTGTCTTCTCGTCCGACATTATGAGGAAATAGATATAACGTCGACGGGAGAGGAACGAGGAGGATATGGGCGATTGCGGGGTCTACGGTCTCTTCGAGATCTGAGACGGCGTAGTGATTGTGTAGGGACTCTAACGGAGTCTTGAGGAAAGGAAGGACCGTGAGGTACGGGTATTCGACGGGTAGGAGGACGAAGAGGGCTTGAATCGGACTCAAGTTCGAGGTGTACGGTGGAATCGGCCCTAGGCTCGAGGTGTGCGGTGGAATCGGCTTCACGGTCGAAATGTACCGTGGAATCAGCTTCACGATCGATATCTACCGCGCGACGGTCTCCGAAAGTCTGTATATGCCGTTCGAGAAGGTGATTGAGTAGTGAGTCACCGGTCGGTACTGAGATGCGTGATGCTGTCTCCCAAAATTGATGTGTACTAGTAGATTGTACGATATCCGCGATTCGTGCGGTCTGAAATGGAAGGGGAGAGGCACTCGATGACGTACTAGATAAGTTGCTCGATATAGACTGTGCTACAAGAATAGGTTCGTCCGTGGGGTCGTGGATGTAGACGGGTACGATAATTTGAACCTCTGTATTTGGACGTGGTGAGCGTACGGTAAAACCAAAGAGGTCTGTAGAGCTTGCAGTAGAGAGATGACTCTCTTGGAAGTCTGCTTGAGAAAGTGAGATGATACTCCCGGGGGCCTCAAAAGTGGACGGTTGATAGTCTTGATCTGATAAACCACTAAAAGTGCGAAAGGAGTCTCGCAGAGTGGCTTCCAAGTAGTAAAACCACTGGTCAAGATTGCGCTGTGAGAGACGATAGTTCGGCTGAGACTGTTCGAGGGCGAGGAGCGTATCTTCGGTGAGATGGTTCGTACTAGGTTGACGGCAGGATCTCACGGGTCTTATGCTCCTCGAAACCTCACCATCATCAGCTTCATCGTCACCATCAACATTACCGCAGTAAATAGTGGTGTCCGCAGCAACAGCTGGGTTCGGCACTTGAGAGGACATCTCGCAGCCGTGAGTCTCACGATAATATCCGCAAAGCAGAGTTTTCACGATGATCTGAAGCTTCTACCGAACGTGTGGTAAGGCCGAGACATTCATTTAAGGTTTTGGGCCGGTGAAACACCATAAGCGACGATCGCGGAAGGCAAGAGCCGCAGGCCGCAGGTAAACGAATAGAACCATGAAAGACAGTGGGCAGGGAGAGCCGCGAATACGAGCCGCCACCGGTGATTGCAGCCGCGTAAGCTTCTCCCCTGGCTGCAATAGCTTAGAAGGATCGCAGTTCGCGATGCTTTCCGGAAGGAAGGCTGTGGCGGCTACCACCCAAGGGATCGGCACTTGGCACTAGGGGCCCCCGCAACCAGGCTGACGGGTCTCCCCTGGAGCCGGGTGGTTGGGAACTCTCCCCTGACTCACTGTACGGATGGAAGGCCCTAGAAGGGAAAAGGACCGAAGGAACATAGTCTGAATAGGGATAGAGGCCGAGGAATGGGGTCTGGGAGTGTAAACTCCGTATGGACGGTCGTATCTAATATTTCGGCCAGTTTGCGGGTGAAACACGATATTGATCCGCCACGATGAGAGTGCTAGGAGCGATGTAGGCCTAGGCTTTGGATATGGAGGCAATCGGACGATAGATGGCCGAGATGGAACCGTAAAGAACCACGAGATGCGGTTGCCGATCTAATTCGTCGTTGTTTTGTTAGTTCTCGAGGGAGATATAATTGACGATTGCCTCGTACTATAGTGGTCAGCAACGATGCATATATGAGGAATAGGACTTAGTCTTGTCGAATTATAGAGTATCGATCGAATGAGAGTCGGGATCGAGAGGTTTGCCGATAGGTAAGTCGACGATTTCGATGAAGTCGGGGGGATTTATCGGTATATCGATGAATTCAAAAGCAAGTCCTATGCGGAAGAGAGCTCATAACCTGTCGTGATACGTAATATGCATTTATTGTATGTGTATATTGTGTATGTGTAGGAAGGAAGAAGGGAGCAGAGCTCCCTTCTCCTTCCTTATACTAATCTATGGGGGAGGCTGGGATCACGTGCCCGGAGGGCACGTGCTCCAGCCTCAAGGAGGCTGGGATCACGTGCCCGGAGGGCACGTGCTCCAGCCTCAAAGCTGACACTTCCAACAATAGTCGATATCTTGTCGGAGGTTTCGTGACACGTAGATTAACACGCCTTTTCTACTCCAATTGCAGCTCGAAAGAAGTTGAACTTGTCCTTTGGGAGCGGTTTAGTAAGGCCATCTGCCAGTTGAAGGTCCGTGGAAATATACTCGAGAGTAATATTTTTGGCAGCTACGGCCTCTCATGTTGGAAGTGTCAGCTCTGGAGGCTGGAGCACGTGCCCTCTGGGCACGTGATCCCAGCCTCCCCCATTAGACTAGTATAAGGAAGGAGAAGGAGCTTCGCTCCTTCTTCCTTCCTGATACACACATATACAATGAATGCATATTACGTATCTCGACATTGTTCAGGTGATTCAGCCCGTCACAGACAAAGTAATTGTATTATTGGCTCTTAGGTTCTAAGTTCTAGAGGGGAGAGGTTGAAGATATATTAGGGGAATGAATTACGGTGCCCTCTAAACTGAAACCTGAAATGAAACTGCCTAGCCGTACCATGGTAGGCGTCACGTGATATTCAACTGACAAAAGAGTTGCATAAGGGATGCTTGAGAAAATAACAGGCAAAGAGAGAAAACTCAGGTCTAAATTCTATCAATGCATGCTAAAACCGTAACAGTACATCTCTAATCCGGACCAGACGGTATCACGAAACTACAATTTCTGCACGACGCTCACTAACCCAAAAGGTATTCTTCTCCTGTCTGTAACATTCGTAGTCTACTCTATTCATTTCTCCGTCGCTTACTGTTAGTTGCTGCTGCGACAGATTCATCCATTTGTCGAAGGATATCTATTCTATTGCTTAGTAGAAAGGAGCAGGTGACGGCGTACATCCAAATTGTTCCCAGGTAAGTGTATGGGGCACGCAAGACTGGCCAGTGGGCGAGTATGTGTACCAGGAGGCAGGATAGACGGGACAGGTGCCAGTGGGAGCTGCAGCATTATTGGCTTCGCTGGCTGTTATGCCCATGGTGGAATTGAAACAAATTGAACCTGTGCAGCAGATATTAGTTTTTATTTTTATGCATGTCTAGACCGAAGGGCCGAGGGTAACACAGTCTAGACGTAAAAATATATAGAGGAGCGAGATTGCAGACAAGAGGATCTTTCTAAGCTTACCAGAAACGATTTGCAGTTCTACGGGCACGCACGTCGTCCCAAAAGCTGGATATGTCAGATCGTTTATATCTGTTGTCCCCTGAAACAAAGCAACAACCTCTCCACTAGGCTGCTGGCAGAAGAGAGCTGTGTTTCCAACGAATTCAACATTATTCCACGCCAAATATCCGTTCGGGTCGATGCCAAACTGGAGACTAATCGGTAATGTCGGTGAAGACGCCTGGAACGCCATCCATGGCACCCCATTGCTAGTGGAGAGATATCTTCCATCCGAGGTGGATAATTGGCCATTGAGGAGCGTGAAGGTGGTAGAATCACAGGTTACTTGACCATCGGCTGAATTGGGAGTCAGGTAGCCGTTGGATGATTGACGTTTGAATTTGTGTTGACCGATTGCTTGGATTTGGAGAACGACCTCGGCAGTAGACTGGGGGCGCATGTTTTGCGCTGTTGCGGAGGGCATGGGGCTGTTTTGATTGATGAAGGTCGGTGTGGCGATGCCGGGCTGTTTCGTTGATGATTCCGCCAGTGCATTGACAATTGGCGAGGTCGTGCCTTGTGTGGCTTGATGCAATGCTGTTGTTGGGGGCACCATGACATCATCTGAGCTCGTGGGTTGTTGGAGAGCAATTTGAAGCTGTGATGTAGAAGGTATCGCTGCTTGGGAAATTATTATTTGATCGTCTGTGTTGGATGATGTTGTGCCTTCTGGTGGTACTTCCGGTTGTATGGTCGAGGATGTTGTGCCTCCGAGGGCTATCTGAAGTTGCGTAGTTGAAGATATTGTAGCTTCAAGTGATAGCCGTAACTGTGGGCTGTTTATCGGTGTAGGAGTTACCATTGTAGAGATTTCCTCGCTGGAAGCAGCCTGCTGTTGCTCGAGTGCCGATGAACTTGTCTCTTTCTTAAGTGGGGTGAAATCTTGCGTACTGGAGAGAGAAGTTGTTTCCCCGTCACTTGCTAAGATGGGGATTGTGGTAGTTGAAAGTATGGTTGAGGAGGCCTTCTCGGTCGTACTTATTTTCTCGACTTGACCTGATGAAAGACTAGAGCTCGGTTTGCTTAAAACAGTGCTTGGTGTCTCCTGATATGTTGATGATTGGAAGGCTTCCTGCTCCGTTGAACTCAACGATGTTGAACTAGCAGACAGTTGATCGCTCGTAGGTGTAGTTGTGGGTCCACTAGAGGATAAACCCAAAAGTGTACTCGATGTCGACGAAAGTATACTCGATGAGGAAGTTTCGCCTTCCTTAGTTGAACTGAGAAGCACAGTGCTTGAGGGTGATCTCTGGTCTGATGAAGAAGATTGGGTTGTGGTATCCTGAGTCGATGATTGACCTTGCGAAGAAGACTGGCTTGTTGGGAGCTGTGATGAAGAAAATGATAGGCCTGGGGTAGAGCTGGAAAACGAGAGCAGGGCCGAAGAACTCATGGACTTTAGCATCGAACTGGAGCTTGAGCTTGAGCTTGACGATGTCGCCAGCCCTGACGAGGACATGGGTTGACCAATACTACTTAATGCTGAAGGCTCAGTGCTGGACTGGCTGCTGGAGCTGGATAAACTACTCGATGGAGACGTCGAAATTCCTGTGCTGGACCGACTGAGGGAGCTGGAGATACTGCTCGATGAAGACGTCGAGAGTCCAGTGCTGGACTGGCTGCTTGAGCTTGAGCTAAAACTGAGCAGACTGCTTGTTGGTGATTGGATCCCAGAAGAAGAGCTGGATGAGCTGCTAGAGCTACTACTAGAAGCCCTAGGCAGACTTGACGATAAACTCGAACTTGGGGGCGAACTTGAGGATGAGGAGCTGAATGAGGATGATCCCGAAGAAGATGAACTCGAAGACGTGATGAAAACTGTGCTTGAAATGCTACTCGAGATGCTGCTTGAACTACTGCTCGAACGGGGAGATGACGTGAGTGTAATGGTACTGGACAGGCTGCTATAATACGAGGAAGAAGAGGACGAAGAGCTCGATACCGTTGTCGAATTAGCTGTTATGCAGAAAAACGTCGACGACGCTGCGATGCTCCTGGTTCCCCCGATTAATTGAGGCAGAAGAGCTGGGGGTCCGTAAACTACCCAATTGCCGTCGTTAAGAGTTACTTTCTGGACGCCACCACAAATACGACCCTCAGTTATATATGGGCACGTATTGAAAGTACAATTCCATGCTGGCAATTGTTGGTTCAAAGCAAGGTTATTCCCACACAAGCATCGCCTATAAAATTAGGAGTTAGAGTGAAACAAACGTCCTTACAATGCTGGCCACAACTTACATAGTGTTTCCACCAATGTTCTGGGCTAGGGCCGCATATACCGAACCATTCCCATTTACGCCACTACAAAATTGCATACAACTCTCCATTTTTAGCATCTGGGTAAGAGAAGCGTTCTGTTGGTTGACGGCCATAGCACCCGAATTATAACAACCAAGATAAGTGTATTGAGAATAGCCTGGGAAAATCCATGGGTTAATGGGCGGCTGAGTTGTTACGCTTACAAGCCATCCTGTTGAAGTGGCGCTGCCTCGGAAGGTAGTAACCTGGGGGGTAGGTACAACAGTCGAGAAACAAGCGGCGGGATACGTAGCTGAAGCTATTGCAGTTCCGGGTATGGGTGGTTCATAGCAACCGAGGTAGTCGGGATTGCGATAAACTGCAAAATTTGTTCCAGAACCACAGCAATTTACCCCGATTGTACACGTTCCATCTCTAGATGTGTTGTTACTCAAGGGGACGTAAATTTCGAATGATAGATACCTACTGCGCGTGATTGCTACAAGACCAATTGCATTGTGATCCCGACGAAGGTGAGTCTGGTAAGCTTTGATAAGTTCCTCGCGAGAACGAGACACCACAAACACAAGATATTTGACTGCTCAATGTTAGTGAACTTTTACTTCATCGACTTGAGTGAGTACAAACCCGCCAGCCAAGGATGTCATCCCTGCGTACGGCATATTGACACCAGCGCAGAAAAGAAAGCAATTGCTTGTGCTCGTAAAAGTGTTATTGAATCCATTCGGTTGGAATGAAGTGCTTCCAGAAGTACTCGTGAAGATAAAGCAGCCAAGATAGCCGTAGTTGTACTGTTCAACCGATGGAATCAAAGATGAGGCTGTTGCGAACGTATTGTCCAAGTAAACAGCGTTGGCGTAGTTACGATCGTATGTGGAATTGAAATAGTCGAAGCTACCAGTAACATAACCAATCATCCATCCACACCTGCCTATGGAGCGATCCCCATAGCAAGCTGTAAGGTCACCTACAAAATTCTGGCAGCCTGTTACACTGTGCGAAACTGTGTTCGAATCATCAGTATATACGGTGCCCATGTAAAGGTAACTCGCAATGAAGCCGGTATAATATGATGAACATGCGCACAAGCCCATAGTCATATAAGTATATTTGAATCCATGGGTACGACAGTTAATAGTACAGTTGTATGGTGTCTCTGATGTCGTCCAATATGAACTGCCGGCAACATATTGACCAGGAACAGACGCAGGACCGGTGTCTAATGAATGATCAGCTACTGTACTGAAACGAGAGAAATGTTGCTCGCTTACTGGTTATAAAGAATGGTGCAGCAAAATATCCCGTTCCTGGTATGACGGTCGTTGAACCTGATGTAATTTGAAATGTGGAATTGACCTTTCCTTCGAGGAAGCATCCGAAGAAACTGGCCGTACCATCCGTGAGAACATTACAGGATCCGTTCAAGGCACTTGATGGGAAGCCGTAGGACCCTCCTCCCTGGCAATGCGATACGCCAGCGAAGATCCATGATACTATGGTCACAGCTGCAATTAATCTCCCGAAGAGGAACATGGTTATAGAAGGAGTCTGTCCCATGTGCTGAGTGTTTTGAGATGGGGAAAGTAGTCGCAGAATGTCCAGAGTCCGAAACTTAGAGAAGAGAATTGGAAAGAGAGAATATCCCAGAACTATCAGGACCATTCCTTAGCATGCGAAACAATACATAGCATCAAGATGAGGAATGTTGCAGTCGCAGACGATTTGAGACAGCGACGCACTCAAGGTACCTCTGCAGATTGGAAAAGGGAGCATCCCTTGCATGTGCTATCAGCTCCAGAATTGGAGCAGAGTTATCTATTATAAGCTGCAACGGGCATCGACAATGTGCTAAGACGACATTCCAAAGATTTTGCCGATCTTTCATACTTCGTTTCCATAAACCTGATGCTCGTCTTCGCAAGGAGATTGCTCTGTCGCATGCCTTGCGTTCATGATCGGCTGTTAGAATATTGTCGAAGGGCGAGGTTTCCAGAGTGTAAGGGGCCCAACTGTAGGTCATCTGTTTCCTAGGGCAGGAAACGAATACAGTACCGTAACTCTCAGCACTAGAATATAATCGAAGAAGGCCGTAAAATCGTAATAAGGTAATAATCAATAATCGTTAGAATCACTTAGGGGCACTCTCAATTACGAGGAGGCACAATAATCAGAAATCAATCGTCTGTATTCATACTGCCAAAGCTGCCTCTGCATGCTTTCGAGAGGGAGGAAGACCCCTTTTATCTACAAACTACCCCTGCAAGAACGGTAAAATACTGTACAGAAGGTAAAATGAATTTTCACCCCACCACACCACTCTTTGTTATCATTCTCCCGACGAGTTTGCCCGACAGTTATACTTGTAGTTAATATCTCCGCCCTGCGCAAACCAAGGTGAAGAATTGTAGGGCTGATTAGCATCATGGGGGTGTCTGCCAACAAGATTAAGAATCTTGAAGGTTCTTTGGTGTGGGTCACGCTTTTTATGGCGCACCCCTCTTATCACTACACAGCCTCAAAAAGTATCCACCTTGGTGGGGGGAATAAAAGATTTAATGCCACTGCGTCTGGGAAAACCCATATTTAGTTGAGTCAACTGATGACATCACTTCTATCTTTCTGTATGTGGCAAGCCGAGAAAGCGACGAGACAAGGGAGTTCCCGGGCGAAAAAGGATGAAGACGAAGGATGAAGAAAAGAGAGGAAGGTACCAGCGTTGAATCTGAGGAAGTGGCAGCTCAACATCCGAATGATGCTCTTCTAACTCTGGTGGCATGAATTGCAAGCGGGCATCTAGGCCTACAACGCGGTGCAGCTGCTCATAGAATTTGGCTACTTGAGCTGGCTGAACCTCATGAGTTATTCAAGACGGAGTCCTCTCGAGACTACCAGGCTCCATCGGGAGGGAACATGGCTCGTCAGTCTTCCATCCCATCAAGTGGGGGACCCGCAATAATGACCAATCAACGCCATTCGAGGCTCCGAAAATCCCGGAATGCCATCGAGTATCAGATCATCCCCCGCAAAGACTGGAGCGAAGTGATGAGTGTACTTCGTATGGGTGAGGGGTGAGGGGTGAGGGGACGGATGGTGGGTGATGTCGCGTGCTCGTCTTCCGGATCGATCGGACGACGCTGGAAGGCCAGTACCGCGGAGGTCACACAATTGGACAAGCCGCCCTTGGCTTCTGCAACGTAGTCGCTTGCGGCACCCTCTGGTCAGCGCCTGGCAAGTTGCAACTTGGCAAGCCTGCCGCTGCAGCCTGCTCCCGCATCCGTCGATACCGAGCAGACTCCTTTGGGACAATACAGAGGCCCTTCTGCGCTCTGCTTGTGTGCGCGCGCGCTGCAGGTCGGCCGAGTGATCGGGTTGGATGGAGGATGGTCTCGATGTGAGATCTGAATTGGCCGGGGAGGCTGTGAAGAAGAGGAAAGTCATCATGTGATGCTTCCCTGCTGTGTTCCGCGAGGGACGTTGAAGGGCTGGAGGGACGGTGAGCCACTGCTCTGGAGTACGAAGGTGCTGAGGAACAGTGCTGTATTGTACCTCCGCATTGTCAGGTTCCCCGATAACACCGATTGCTGGTACCGCACAGTCCGTCGCGCCCGGCACTGTCACCGTAAGTGGATAGCGCCGTCAGTCAACTCTCCAATTGGGACCTCCCTGGAGCGTTTCAGAACCACTTTTTGGGTGGCTTCAGCCACTGACAGCATACACGCCGACGCAGGCGGGATTCCTCCAGTGGCGGTCAGCGGACCTGAGCATACTATCGTATCCAACCCAAATGATTGGCCGTATTGTCGTGGACCCTGAACTCGGTACGGCATCTATATTCAGATTCACGTTCATACAGTATTTGTACAAGTATTCATGTTCATATTTCGTGCGATCAGACAGCACTGGTATCCCATACGCAACCGTGACTCTGTATTGTCGGATCGATTTGGTTCTCGCCTCGTTCGCAGCGGGAAACGCTTCCACGTTTCCACCTTTCTGACGACGACCCGCCCAACCAGGGAGAGGTATCTCGACACCGCACCGCGACCAGCGCATCATCGCCGCAGTTCGGCACTCGCGGACGCGGTCCTATCGTTCCCTATCACTCCCTATCGCACGCGGTCCCCGCCGGCGATGCGTGCATATTGGCTGCACGCGCGAGAGATGCGCGAATCAGTGGAGGAGAGGGGCTGGACGAGATGCTGGGAGGTACGCTGGCCCGCTGGTCCACGCGCCTCAGTGGTGGAGCGTCGCTGTTGGGCCTGCACCGCCTTTTCCCCGTCGAGGCTCGGGCGCCCTCGGACGCCCTCGGACGGCCTGGGGCCCAGGAAACACGGGACTTGGGCCATGCACGAGGATGCTCGTCGCTCACGGCGCGCTAACCGGATTGGGGTCGACGGCTGCTGGACCAGGTCCTGCACCGGATCCTTCGGTCGGCGGAGGGAGGGCGTGGATCTATTTATCAGCGCTGGCGCTGTCATGGTCATCCATTCATTCATTCACGACGACATGACTTACTCTCCCCCTCCGTCGGATAGAGTAGTCGGATACGAGTGATCGAGTATTAGTATCCGGGTTGACCCTCGCTTGCTCTGCTATTGTTTCGTTCCCCTTCGACTGCGTCGAATCCCACGTTCGCTGCGCGAGTTCTTTGTCGAGACCCTCCCGAATCTCCACATACACATTCACACCTCCCTCCAGCTCCGCCGGCGTCGATGAGCATGCTTTCCGATTTCTCTGCAGCAGAAACCATACGACGATCTTGACCGCCCGAAGTCTGTGTTTGTGCAGACCACCCATCTCGCTGTGACCCATGTACCACCTTCGGAGGGTCGGTATTGCGGTCGTCCTCATCGTTCTGACCTGGCTCGGCCTCACTGCCCTCCATCAGCATCTGGATCCCAATACGCACAAGTCCGATGAAGAGTATGAGGATGCAAGGTGGATTGCGACTTCGAAGTACTGGCTCGACCGTCAAGCATGTCGATGGATGGGCCTGTGTGGACTCGCTCACTGGCAACCCGACCCCGCGGTGAGACCATGGAGTAAGAAGCTTGCAGACCGTGAGATGCAGAATTTGCTGGGTGGAAACGAAGCGGAGCAGGTCGAAGCCGAATACGTGGATTGGGATCACATACCGGGAGACGGAGAGCGATTGCGGCCAGGAGATTGGGATGGTGATCCAAGAGTGTTGAAAGATGTCCCGCAGTTCGTCTTGGACCACGCACCCCTGATACATCTCTATTCTGGCGAACAGTTTTGGCCTTCAGATATCCGCGACCATCTTTCACATACGAATGCGTTCGTAAATCATACCTCCCTCAATATCAGCCATCTAGATCTCGACAATCTGCATACGCTCAACAATGGCCGCCGTGGCCGCTATCTCTTCATGAGCAGTAAGGAAAATGTAGAAGAACGTCCGGACTGGTTGGGCAGCGCGTACAATAAACCCATTCCTTACGACGATAGCGAGCCAGAGGATGAACCAGACGAGGGTGAACTCGAATACGTGGAGGAAGAATCTGGCGATGAACCCTCCCAAGAAGAACTCGAAACCTGGTTCGATCCTTACGGCGTCGGCAAGAAGCAAAAGGTTGCTCAGCCTCTCTCTAGCAACCACCGGTCCCCGCATCAGGATCTGCGCAAACGTCTCCTGCCTGAGATGCCGAAGCCTGGAGGATATTCTCCTGCCCCAGCCGTTCTGGTTCTCGTCGACAAAGGAAATGGGATTCTCGATGCCTTTTGGTTCTATTTCTACAGCTACAATTTGGGAACCACCGTGCTGGGAATCCGGTTCGGAAACCATGTCGGAGATTGGGAGCATTCTTTGATCAGGTTCCAGAATGGACAGCCGAAAGCTGTCTTTTTCTCTGCGCATTCGGGTGGGCTGGCATATGCCTACAAAGCGGTCGAGAAAGGGAAAGGAAAGGGAAGAGAAGGGAGACCGGTGCTGTACAGCGCTTTGGGGAGCCATGCAATGTATGCCCAGCCGGGCAAGCATCCCTATGTTCTTCCATTCGGTCTCCTGGCCGACGTCTGCGATAGAGGACCACTCTGGGATCCAGCACAGAACTATCTCGCGTATCACTTGAATACATCTATCACGCATGATGCTGATGCGAGGTCGCTTACGAATCTTCCAATGGCAACGATGAAAGACTCGTTGCAACCAGCAGCGAGCAACCC
Organism: Phialocephala sp. D728; assembly: GCA_003988865.1. Lineage (NCBI taxonomy): Eukaryota > Fungi > Ascomycota > Leotiomycetes > Helotiales > Mollisiaceae > Phialocephala > Phialocephala sp. D728. Next base: position 13,905 of record QYAJ01000131.1, read on the forward strand.
CAAGGCACCGATGGGATGGTGGTGGTTCACCGGACATTGGGGAGACAAGTTCTACGAGCTGGGAGACATTAGACAGTGGCGTTTTGTTGGACAGTACCACTATGTCAACGGCCCACTCGGACCTAAGTACAAGAACCTGGGTCGCAGTAGGGTATGTCAAAGCAGTGGTGAATGCAGGATCGTGAATAGTTTGAAGGAGGGAAAAAAGAGAAGTTGGGTTGGATGAATACTGCTTCTTCTTTGGTTCTCTTTTCAGCTTGTGGTATTGGATACTAGCTCTGGAGCAAGGCGGATGGAAAGATGGCTAGAGCAGCATAATGATCATGGCGCCAGGACTTTGGGTAGGCATAATGAGGATAGAGGGTGAATAGGCGTTTGGATACGATACGGCACGAGACAGATACCATGTACGTCTAATGCTTTAGACTTTGATTGATAGCTACCACTTTTAGAATCTCACATAGATCATCAGCTCTCGCACTTTGATATCGTGGTTGTGACTGAGGTGCGAGATTCACGAAAATGAGCAAGTTTGGTACCTCCGACTTCGGTGTCCTTCGTGCCTTCACAGACCCTCTCGCCATCGACTTTCAACCTCGTGGAAGGATAATTCGACATCATGGTATGGCAGGGCAGGACGAAATGTCTTCTTCTCGAAACCAGGGAGTGAGTGTATCATTAAGACACTCCAAGCTGGCTGTCTGAGTCGCAGACCTTGGATAACCTCTCATCTCCAGCCTCGGCCGCACGCCTCCAGCCCATTTGTCCAGAGCTAGCATCACTTCATATCATCTGCCAACTCTCAGGTAGGTGGATACAGCATAGGAACAACCTCGATATGCACGAAGATTCTCAGCAGTAACTGTCAGGTGGCAGCCTCGCCCGCTCTTTTACCTGTAAGGCCCGACTTTATCCGAGACCAGAACTATATGTGATTCGAGCTTTGCGTAGAAATATGCAAGTAAGTGAAGATAAGGTTTGCTCTTGATCTAAGATACACTCTTGGAAGCTTGTGATATGCAGGGCCCAACGTGAGGTGGGCTCAGGGGCTTCGGGAGCACTGTCGAATCTGGTTGGCGATGCTCAACATGTGGGTGGTGATTGGTTGTAGGCGACGGCAGTTGGTAGTGAACATATTGCTGCGTGTTTGCAGTGCCCCTCACAGGTTGGTCTGAATGACCGTGATCATGAGTGTTGGCGAGCTGGGACAGCGCAGAATCGAAAAACTTTGCTGCACGCAGATTCGCAACACAAGACAAATCATGAATCATGAGTCGAGAATTGAGAATCACGAATCAAGAACCATGAACCATGGATCGAACAGATACTCAAGTTCTTCCGGGCTTAGAAGCCGCTTTAGGCTGCTTCTGCTACAGTGCCACAGCAGTTTAGCGCCACAACCCCGCCACCTGTTCAGGCCTAGTATGCTTGCTGATGTGAAGCTGTCGCAATCCTCGAACTTCCTCCGTCCTCATACAAAGAAACTCTCCAATGACTACCGGATTTATCCTCGGAGCGTCTTTGCCGTTCTTTTTCTGCAATTCTACCTTTCCTCTTCATGCTTTGACACATTGATAAGAGGCATCTCGACCAGTCTGCTTGCTGTCACTACTCCAGAGAAGTTTCTCTTGTCCATCCATATCAACTGGTTTCACTCCAAGTTGACCTTCGAAGAATGTCGATCAATAGAGAAACCTATACTCATGCCTGATGTAGGCAGTTTCCCATGAGATTCTCGGCGACAATATACCTACTGCAATCTCAGGCCCACTGTCCTTAGTCGATTGGATCTTGGCAGCGTGGCTTATACGAAGGATGCTTCATCCAACATTACAAACAAGTCGATGAATGAATCAGAGCGTGCGAAAGATACACCTGGACCATATCGAGTTGGAATATCGCAGTTGAGGAACAAGATTGACCAGGAAGCCCTCTTTCGGTGACAAATATGGTACTCCAGTGTGTGCAATCTTCAAAGGACTGCATGTCCTGTCCAAAGGGCACATATGAAGGCCTCCGAAGTATAACTGGACACCTGCTAATTGCGTGATGAATGAGGAGACGAAATACTCTAGTTTTCATCCTTGGGGTGGATATTACTTCATGGAAAAGCTTCCATCTTGGACTCTTTTCTCTACTTTTGAGCCGAAGGCGTCCCACTCAGGAAAGAAATATTGGTGCCGAGTCCGAAATACACAGCTGATTTACAGTCGACAAGACAAACGGGTATAGTGTGAGTGAGTCAAAGAAGCTCCCAGTTTTATTCAGTATTAATCGTCCATCCGTACCAGCCCACTGCCTACAGCTCCAATCCCCTTGGTGATGACTGGTTGAATGGAAAAGATCCTCTCAAGCCTGATCCGTTCACGGTTCCCCTCCTGCTTCTTCCCGAAAATTCGGGCTTCTGCCCTCCGTCCATCCTTGGAGTCCTAGCTCTTGCTAGTACATTTAATGAATCCTGTGCGCTCATCCTCCTGATCCTTGCTTGCAGATGCCTTTCCTTGTCTAGCCTAGACTCCATCTCCTCCTCCAATAACTTCCGGGCCTCCCTTTCGGCTGCCCATGCGGCCCTGAGTCTCTGGACCTGGTCTTTTAATTCATCCTTCTCGGTTGTGGTTTTCTCAACGTCCAGAATAGCTTGTTCGTACAGCTCCATCATCTTATCAAGTTGTGTCCTAATGTCCTTGATCTCCAAGTCACGCTCGGCTAGCTTCTCTTGCAATGATTTCAGCTCGTCTCTCACTTCTACAAGCTGAGATCGCACATCATCGATTGATGCACGGCTGATACCCAGGCCAAATCCCATCGACTGGAACGTGAAGTCCATTGGTGTCTGAGGTCTGTCGTATCTTTGCTGTTTTGTTTCCACTGCAAGTATCCCATTTCTCCCACGTGGAAATGAGGATTGAGGAGAAGCTGGGGGAGTGTCGATATTATGCTGCGTCTGATTCAACGTTGCATTGTGCTCTGCAAGGCGAGGAGATGGTGTCGCGTTTTCGACTGGACTGCTTGGTACTGGGCTTGATCCGATAATGTTTGCTGCTCTGTTCGCTTCCGGCATGCGAGTTGAGCTCGATGTTGACATGTCTTTCTTGTCGAATACTCTTGCAATCGAGAGCGTCCTCCGGCGAGCTGGTCGAAAGCTAGCATTGCTCTCAAGTGAGGACATCATCGTGTTTGAGTTGCTTGTAAATGATATTAGAGCTTTGGACAGATAGTTTAGGGCTGTTCGATTCAAAGTAGTGAGAAGGTGTATTCTAGGAGCTGAGCTGAATATTAGGATGCTTCTGCACATGAACCATACCAGACGTTCTCAATCAATATGTGGAGATCGGTTGCACAAAGTCCGCATGCTCCACGCCATTCTCGTGGCACCCCACACACGTTCATTGTCGTGTGTGTGGCGGACTATGATTCGATTGACGCCAATGCTACCCAATAAATCGTGGATGAACCTGTCTGTCACCCCACATATATGCCCAAAGAACTTCAAGAATGACTATCGACAGAACTTACACGGCAGCTGCAATCTCGACTGGTCTATGAGACTTTTCATTACCCACGTAAGTTCCAATCCCTATCATTCTCCCTTAGCATCGAGGGTGCGTGTCAGCATTACTCCCACGCCCGATAAAATTTCCCGCCCTCGAGACCCAGCAGTTTGACTCGGATTCTACCTCAACGAATCGACATCAAACCCTCCATACTCCATGTTGGATTCCAGGAGGATTAACGCCTACAGAATCAGCGCTGAACACCAATAGCATCAATCCTTATCTCCCACAGAATCAACGTGAAACAATCGAACGGCGTCACTCTCGCACTCTTCTGGTATCATAATTGGTGGATCTGACTCTGTTGGCTCAATATGGTATTCTGCATACATACAACCAGCCATCCAGGGATGATCTTTGGATTTCATTTCCGTCCCCTTAAAAGGAGTCTCATTTGCAGCTCCCGAGGATAGCGAAGAGAAAACTCGCTCCTCATCCATGAGCCAACCACTCGAAAAGTCAAACGCGCGATCGCGCATTTTGACAATTTTTCCATATACTGAGTGGTGTGACGAGAGTCATCTTCAATCCCTTGCATCGTGAGTTGCTGGAGTATTGCTCCTGTGGCGGCGTTTCAGTAAAGCTGCCAATGCCTTGTTCCCTTGTTCCTCTTCGCTTTGACCTGGGTCATGACTGGCTAAGAACCCAGCTGCAGACGATCCTGATCACAGACAAGAAGCGAAGCGTAGAGGATGTGATGCCTGCTGGGAATACGAATCCCTCTAGAAAGGCAAGGTATGATGAGATTCGGTGGGGTTTTCTACCAGCCTAGGCTGCGAAGAGACCAGTATGTCTGGGAGTCTTTGAAAGTTTCAACTCTGCATCTAAGCCATTTAAGGCACAACACCCAATACAACTGGAGCCCGAATCACCCGAAACGGCATTAAGAACAAGCAAACCAATGACTCCTAGCTTATTCTCAATTCAGCATCTTTCTAGAATGATTTGGACATTGTAGAATGAGTGCACTCTTACTAAATAGGCTACAATAGTATTCTTCATGCTGCAATCTCGGTCACTGACTGACTTCTTCTAGGTCCTCAGGGGGATAGAAGTTCTGGGGTGGGGATTACTACAAGTTCCAGACCCATAGGTGCTATATCTGATAGAAAGGGAGAAACCGGCCCGCGCAAATTTTCAAGGGGATTTGCACTATAACAGATGATATTCACAGGCATTAAGATGGAAGAAGGAGTGAAGCTATTCACAGCTGTTTCGCTGTGTGGGGGGCTGCAGGAATGCCACGGCGCGGGCCTAGCTTGAGAACGGCACAAAGCGGGGTGTTCGGCAGGGATCTGGTTAGTGAGTTTAGTTTGTTGACAGCCCCAAGCACTCCTGCAGGACCTGAACCAACCATTCTTTCAACATCTACGAAGATAGGGCAAACTTAACGCTGCTTGCGGGAGTATCTGCTTTTCAATAATATCTTGCTTCCTACGACCTTGTTCATCACTCTCTTTCAGTATTCAAAAGTCAAGATCGCACAGCACAAGAGTTGCGGGGTCGGAATGGCTACTAACGAAGCAATCAAGCCCAACAGTGAGCCTGGTGAGTTGCACAATGGGACACCCTGTGGCAATATATTAGTACAAATTTACTTGTTGAACCTAGATACTGACCTGCGAACAGCTCCAGGCATACTCACGGCTGGCAGCGCACAGCCACCATGGTCCGTCGAAGCCGTCATTGCGGGCATCCCAGGCGGCGCTCCAGAAACCGACTCTACCTCTCCAGTCCCATTTTTCCATATGTTGGAACGGCTGAAAACGACAAAGCGTGAAGGATGGCGTCGGTTTGGTATCGCGAAGTCAGTACCACCTCTCTGTGATAGCCCCCACTAACGTCTACCAGCGGTGAGTCTATTTCTGACCACATGTATCGCATGTCCCTCATTACCATGTTCGCCCCTCCCTCACTCGCTTCGAAAATCGATATTCATCGATGCACGAAGATGGCCCTAATCCACGATATGGCCGAAGCTTTGGTTGGGGACATTACACCTGTTGATGGGGTTGCGAAACACGAGAAGAACCGCCGAGAGAGTACTACGATGGACTACTTCGTCAATAGTTTACTCGGCCGTGTCAATGGAGGTATGACTGGAAAAGAAATCAAGGCTGTCTGGCAAGAATACGAAGACTCTGAGACTCTGGAGAGCAAGTTCGTTCACGATGTGGACAAAGTTGAGTTGATTCTGCAGATGGTGGAGTACGAGAAGGCTCACGATCGCAAGCTGGATCTTGGAGAGTTCTCTTGGGTTGCTACACGTATAGTTCTTCCAGAGGTCAAGGAATGGAGCAATACTATCATCCGGGAGAGAGAAGAGTTCTGGGGAGGAAAGGAACATAGCTCGTATTCTGAGGAATCCCCTCCGGATCCCATCGCCTTGTCCCATCAGGAGGAGTACTACGGCCACAAAGCTCCAAACCCAGAAGTGAATGGCCATGTTTGAGTCTCGAGAGTACATAGGATTAGATCTGCTGTTTTGGATGGCGTCGATTTGGTGTCACGATGCTTTATGTGCTAGATACCTTTGGCGTCCTGGATTGAGTCATAGATAGATACATGGACTTCGTATTCCTGCAATACAAATTACGATCCTTATGAATTCGGTCATGTTCGCATCGGATTCTTCGAGCGATTACGAACGAGAGGTTCTGTTGACAAGAAGATCAGTTCACACGGCAACCAACCAAGCCCAGCATAAGCTTACCTGCTTCCTGTTCACCACTGTAGCTTCCACAGCGACGACCTCGACCACCTCACCAGATTTCCACGCGTGCGGACACGTTGTCTACAAGAATTTCAGTGTCATACCTTGCTGGCGCTCGCGTTGGATTGTTGTACAAATCCCGACGCTCGTTCCACCAGTTCGCGCAGCTGAGCCTCCATCCAGTCAGCCTCGGGATCCCTCAGTTTGCTTTTGCACCGCTCGCCGCCTCGGACTGTCTCTGATCCCTTTGGCACGAAACCTTTTCCTAATCGATGCATCGAACTACGTTTATCCTTTCAACTTCTTCATGAGAAACCGGCTATGATGACGAACTCCCCAAATACAATGCCCGGCGCATTCAACTTCCATGCCACCTCTCGCGACAACGCCGCTCCTCCTGCTCGACTCTCAGGTGCAAAATCACACATCTTCCAGCCTCCACGAACACCGGGCACTTCGGCGAGTAGCAGTCTAATATTGACGCGGAGTACAGCAAGTGTGATGTCCTTATCTTCTGCTGGCGATAGAATGGGTTCTGGCAAGTTTGCGCCGAGGAAACGCAACTTGGAGGAATACAATTCCGGAATGGCAACACCAAGGAATGACGGGCGCAGAGTTGATGACTATGCTGGAATGGAAGACACGGTCGAAGGATGGATTCCTGGATCACCCCAACCATTCGTTAACACGAAATATCAGCTTGCTGGCGGTATGGATACACCAAGTCTGGCGGCTGCACAAGCTCTGGACGCGAACGAATATGGGGATATTGGGTATAGGAAAAGCTTAGGAGACATAGACCGACCGACGATGCCTAACTCCGAGGCAAGTTACTTTCCTGATGAGCCAGCGTGGCGTGATAGCAATGGCAGAGCCAGATTGAGTCAAGGATACAATGGCAGTCCGCGAGGCGAAGGATGGAGCAAAGCTGCGCTTCAGGTTGCGAATGTAGTAGTGGGCAAGGTCTTGGAGTTCTGCAAGACTAGCAGCGCAGTCTTCAAAGGATTTCAAGCTGGGGGTGGAACTCGATATCGGATTAACCCTCTAGAAGCAGATGCTCAGTTCGAAGCGGTGGAGCAGAGCAGCGTTTGGGGAGAGAAGAGTAGAGACAGAGAATCGACACCATTACCAGGACAATATCCCATTGAGGAGCTCGAGTACATCCCGGATTATATAGACCGAGCAACTCCTGAGAGCACACCACCACGCCCGACAAAGCGAAGACAAATCAGCGCGAATTACACCTTGGCACAGAACAAGGACGAGTTAACAAAGAACTGGGTGGTGGTTCCACCAGTTGCTGCCTCAGCGGTTTCAACCCCCACAAGACCACAATTGAAAGGTCCATCCAGATACAGCATGCCGACTGCATCATCAGCCTCTCGTCGTGCCATCGCTAATAGCTCTGTCCATAGACCTGCTTCGCGTGCTGGTTTCGGAGGATCTGCTGCTAGACGCCCTGCTCTGACGAGTCAAGCCTCTCGAGTCTCACATGCCGGGTCGCCTGCATTGAACACTACTCGTGGAGCTTCATATGCCTCGCCTCGATCCCCACAGCATTCTGCTTCGAAGATACCACGTCGCACTGGTAGTCCTCTCAATGGACACGTTCGCAGTGGAGGTGGTAGCATTAGTACTATAGACAGTCCAGCAGCGAAGGAAGCGAAGAGATGGGCTGCATTGAAGCGGAAGGAAGAAAAAGAAGCAGATGAAAGTATCCGACGCTTGGACGCACAGTTGAAGGCTATGATTCGAGAAGGAAAGGAGGCACTGGGAACGAAAATCGAGGTTGAGCTCGATGATGATCTGGATCTCCACGGTGGGCCGGGAAACAGCAGCAAGTGGGCAGTGTGAATTCCAGAGATATGGCAAACATTTTTACATTGTTTCTTGCGATCATATTGTGGATGGCTATCTGGCGTCTCGCATAACGATTTGGTGTTACCTGGAGTCTGGATGGAATTGTTGTCGGACCCGATAATCTTCGTATTAGGGTGGAGTTTTTGGTGGGATGATTCGGAGTCTTGTTTGTGATACCTTCCACTGCCGCAAGCAGAGGATCTTGTACCTCACTGCCCCTTGCAGGCATTACAATTCATCTGCAGCATGACATCAAAATCAAGTACTTGAATTCTTGCAATCGTGTCTTCATTCATTCTAGCCAGCATTCGTTCATCCAAGTTCTGATGACTTAGCTAATGCTCTTTGCAGAATATCTTCGACGCTATCGCCGTCAATCTACCAAATGTGCCAATTGGTGGAGACAGTACTGCGTTTCTAGGAGCAACAAACATCAGCACCACTGCAGCACCTTTCTTCGCCAGTTTCAAACACTGTTACATGTGCAATCTAATGCGAATATAAAAGAGTGAGCCTCAGCGATATCCTACCTGAGTCATCGAGTCAGCCTAGTCCTAAACCATCGCTCTCGGCCTCGATCACTCTTGCTCCGAATAACTCCACGGCCCAACCCTATTCTGGCGATTCGAAGCTATTGCACTCAATTCGGAGGTCCGTCGCCACCACTTAAAGTGGAATTCATGGTTGAGCCGATGTGCCGCTGAACCCGGTCTTACATTTACCCCAGATTATCAAGTGCAATAACTACCGACCCTATACCTGTCACTCTCCGCACAAGACTCATTGGGACATCAACTAACCTTATTCTCACATCAGGCAGCATGCGCAGAGGGGGGTTGGAACACGTCTACGTGGAAGAATTCCCTATTGGCTGTCTTGTGCCTATTCTCCTGAGCCGGCAGCCAAAATAGCCGACTAATATAGGGGAAGAGTCTTCCATCTTCGTGGACGAGGCTCATATACACCTTCAACCTATTGTGTCCCGGGATATTTCAATCTTGAGAGAAGTATTGGCCAGTCGCCATAAGAATTGAGGGCATTCGTAATTTTTCATATATATCCAGGGAGTTCGGCAGATATCAGAAATTAAACAGATTAAAGAATGACCGACAAGATGTACCGCCATTTGCTGAACGCCTCAGTGTGGCGATCTTCTCCGCACATAAAGACGTTGAAATCACCTTTTGTGCTCGAACGACAGATTCTGAATTGTTGCCGCGAGGTTGTACCATTGGCCCATTATGCGTTCTGTTCAAGTACTGAGTTGTGTTGTGGCGCTAGCCAGCCATGGTGAGGATCCCGTCTCTTGACTCTTTTCTAGAAGAACACTGATTTACAAACTTGCACAGTGTGTGGACAAGTTGCAGTCTCGAAGCCGTCATGCGACTCCGTGACAAAAATCTGCTTCTCGTCCTACACAGCTCCTGAAAATGGGATGACGTTTGGGATTGCTCTTCCCATGAATGTGTCCGATCCTTATGATGCTATCATCTCGATCACAGCACCAGTATCGGTCACTTGGGCCGGGTTTTCTTGGGAGGGAACCATGGTTTTCAATCCACTCACGGTTGCTTGGCCTAATGGCAAGACCGGTGTAGCTTCATCACGCTTCGCATTGTATGAATCATCCATCTCATCTCATAAGTCGTTCTGACGTCTTGGCAGTGGCTTAGGTCTTCCTCAAGGTTATGATGGGGCGGAACATACTCTATTGAAGGGTACAACAACAAACAGCACACATTGGACCGTGGTTGCAAGATGTCGAGGATGTACCTCTTGGCAAGGCAACGATGGTAACGAGGCTGTCTTAAATGGCACCGGGACCACACCATTCGCATGGGCTCAGGGAGATACCGCAGTTCAGGATCCGTCAAACAACGCCTCCGCTTTCAACGTTCATAAGGCTTACGGGAAGTGGACTCATGACTTGAACGCTGCTCGAAGCCCAAGTTTCGATTCGTGGGTTTCTAACAATTTGTTGGCTCCAGTTGCTACAGCAAGCATCAGCGCACCCAGCGCGACTAGCAAGGTGGCCACGACCTTGGCAACAGCTGCCATTCCCACACCAGCCGCTCCTGCAAAAGGCGTCAGCATACCTGCTTCATGCTCTGGAGCTGGAGCCGCAGTCTTCCAATCTGTCTTGGCAAGCGGATGGAAAGCTACCAAGGTGCTGGGAGGTTTGACAAGCCCCCGAAGTCTCGTATGGGATTCCGCTGGCAACTTGTTAATGGTCCAGTCCGGAAAGGGTATTTCGATACATACCATGTCTGCAGATGGGTGTGTTGCATCCACCAAGATGCTGGTCTCATTGAACAGTCTGAACCACGGTATTACAATGAGTGCTGATGGCAAAACATTATATGCCAGCTCCATGACCACAGTCTTCTCCTGGCCGTACACAGCTTCCTCGATGTCTGTTGGAACGCGGTCCACGGTCATCACCGGAATGTTTAATGGTGGCGCCCATACAACTCGCACGCTGCTCATTGGGGCCCATGCACCAAACTTGTTAATTGTCTCTCATGGATCCAATGACAACTTTGATTATGCAGCTGGCAACCCAAAGACCGGTCGTGCTATTGTCAAGGTGTTCGATTTAAGTGCCCTTCCTGCTTCTGGGTATAATTATGTATCTGGAGGATATGTTATGGGATATGGAATGCGCAATGAAATTGGTATTACTTTCGACGGAAACAACATGTTAGTCATTCCCTTTTCTGGACCTTTTCATTTTAGAACCAAATGCTGATGATAAAACAGGCTTTGGGGAGTTGAGAATAGCGGCGACAACTTCGCCCGTGGAGGAAAGGACATCCATCAGAATAACCCAGCCGAGAAGCTCAACTACATCGGCGACGTCACCAAGCCCAACAACAACTGGTACGGATACCCAACATGCTTCGCCGTCTGGCAAGCAAGCGACTTCTCGGACACCAAACTCCAAGTCGGAGAGCATTTCGTACTCGCGCCAAACAGCACATTCAAGGATGACACTTGCAAGACATCGACCACTACGCCGGCATTGGTCTTCATGGCACACTCGGCACCTATTGACAGCAAATTTGACAGCACATTTAGCAACTTGTACGTCAGTTTCCACGGCTCCTGGAATCGTAACCCAACGACTGGGTTCAAGTTGGTGGTTGTTCCGTTCACGAAAGGCAGCGATGGGGCGTATAAACCTATTGCGCCGTCAACGAGTAATACTGGATACCAAGATGTGTTCACGAATCCTGATGTGACGAAGTGTGCTGGCAATGGTCCTAGTTTCAGTTCCGGATGCTTCCGGCCTGCCGGTCTTCTTTTCGATACTGAGGGTCGATTGTACATGACAAGTGACACATCTTCTCAAGCTGAGTTGTGGGTGTTAGGTAAACCATGAGAGGAGAGTAGCCAAAGACTGTACATAAAGATTAGGAGAGTGGGCACAAATTTGCTCGAGGTGGATTGAAGATTGTGTATAGTTTCTTTCGTATGTAAACACGACCGAAGTCAATTTCCACCTAGTTCATTATAGATTGGTGTATCGTGCAACGACAAGACCTGACAGGAGGACAATCCTGTCTTAGACGAGTGTATGGCATCTTCAATTATTGAACTATGTGATCCTCTACGGTTTTTTTGAGACGTACGAAAAGCATAACGTTAATTTGTTACTGTCCAGTAGGAAGCTTCGCTCCCTTATATGTATATAATGTGAGGGGCTGGGAGATGAGGCTCAACACCACATTTTGGTAGTATGGATATCGATCCGTACCAACCCAGTCGCAGGCTTCGATGACGACCGCGTTGTTCGGATCTACCCAAGTAGTCCAAGTGGCGATATGTCCGACTTGGACTGAATTGACAGCAATCCCTCGAACATCATATATGATATATCTGCTGTGCCAATCTCCACACAGGCGTCTCGCCCTGATATAGGTCCTCGTTCCCAACACTGACTGCTACAATCCATCCAAAGCGCCATATCTGGAAGGTCTGCAGCAGAGCCTACTTTTCCGCCGCAAAGTGGTTATCGTCTCCTCTGTCCAAACACCAACCAGAATCTGTCCCCCGGTAGAGACGGCTGCAGGGATAGTATTGGCGGGGGTATTGAAATCGGAGGTAGCGTAGAGAGCTAGTGCGGAAGTTGCGAGCTTCATAATGAATATGCTTTGCCTCGGGGATGGAGTGTGGAATGCAGAAAAGGAGGGACGAAGAGACGAAGGGAGGTGGCAGATAACTTACTTTTCGCTTGCTTACCACTTTGGCACGACGCCGTGTTTCTCAGGGTGCCACTTGTTTTAATCAGCTTGTCGATGTCTTAAGGTTATCTTTTGTTGATGAGGTTTTCGTAGGAAACGACAGTTGACAGGAGATTTAGGTCGAGCTAAGTTTACCGGCTGTGCTGGGCGGCTATTTTTAGGGACGCGATCACCCGCAACTTACAGGGGGCGGAAGCTGCCCGGATGGGAAGATCTCAGATTCTTCCGGGACACATCGACTTCTTCTTTGCGAGTTTTGGGTATGGAATTGTTGTAGTCTCCAAGATTGAGATTATACTCTTCGTAACTCTAACACATCTTGCAATTTGGATTTCACTCAAGTGGTACTATTACGGTGCACCTAACCTGTTGTATTGAAAATTCTGTTTTCTCGATTGATCTTCGCGCGCTGAGACAATTTGGTTAAGCGACAATGCTTTCTTTTCCATCAAGCCGCGTTTCAAGTCCAGTTCTGTTTCAGTGGAAAGTCATGTTGTCCTTGAATTGTTTCTGCTGTGTTTCTACGATTATTTTCTCCTGGAGGCAGAAGTGACTTTCAAAGTATGGCAAATGGATAAACCTAAGTCCAAAGCTCTGGTTCAATTGTGCAAGCTATGCTCTTAGATTTGACGGATATTGATACCCTGCCTCACATGCGATAAGGAAATACATCTCATGAAGTTCCCGTATGCTCATCAACCGAAGTTCTCCCAAAGTTTGGTGAGATACTCCTTCGGAGCATCCCAGACCCGAGACAACCGCTTTTGAGTAGACTCAGGCATGATCAACACCATCTTCACTTTCTTGATCTCTTCGTCTGTCAAGCCGCACATACCCTTCAAATACCCTTCCGGACCTCCCCACTTCTTCTCAACCATTTCAAGCATAGCTAGCATACTTTCAGGTCTAGCACTAACCATTCTTTCTGCGCGTGCTCTTCCTCCTCCGCCAGCATTTGCAAAGACGGGACTCTTCATCAGTCGAGCCACGACAGCGTCTCTAGTTGGCCTCAAGCCAACGTCTGAGAGAGCGTACTCCTGAGCAATATTTTCTGGCGACACACCTAGCATCCTGAGAATGACACCGATGAAGACCCCGGATCTGTTATTCCCAGTCGTGCAATGAACGAAACAGGCCGTAGGAGAATCGGGCGACAGTGAAGCTATGTGTAACATCATCGTCCGGCAAGCTGGTGCTCCGTGTGAAAGGATTTCTGTGAAAGCTTGCACGATTCCCTGTAAATGTTAGAGATGGATATCTGAATATGTACGCCCATCGTTCCTACATGAAATGCACAATAGAAGTATGACATCCACGCATACATTAGACTGATCAGAGGAGAAGTGTATACCTCTGTGCCGTCACTAGCGTATTGGACATATCTTGCAGCAGCCTTCTCTGGCGAGTATTCCCCATCCGGAAAAGCTGGACAACTTATCCTTTCAATTCCATCAACTTCCTTGAATCCCCCGGCCTTCACGATCTGGCCCTTGGAACGAAGATCAAAATCAGTCATAATACCGAGAGATCTCAACTTCACCATCCCCTCATCAGTAATCGTTGCCGTATCGGGTCCACGATAGAAGATGCCTTTGCGAACAGTCGCTGTTACCTTTCCATTCTTGTCTTTGATGGGCCAACCCCCAGTATCGCGGAAGTTGGATAGTCCTGGGATGTCCACGAAAGGAGGCTGAAGCTCAGCCTGGTCCGTCATCTGCCGTGGTGCAGGTGGCTGATCGGTGTCTTGTAATACGTTGGGCAAGTATACGCACGATGGTCAGAGATAGGATGTGCACATTGATAGAGGAAGTAGAAATGAGTGGTTGAATGTTCTGACAGAGGAGCAAGTCGAACTGGGCTGGGCTGCGGAATTAGCCTTAACGTGGGGCAGCGGCGCTGGTCTTCCTCGGACGAGGCTTGGAGTGGGGGTTGCCTGTTTAGGTCTAGCCTAGAGATGATGTCCTGCATTGCACATTCTAGATGCAGCGGATTCCAGGTCTGTATTTGTCATAAATTGATAGATTCTGTTACTTCAATCACTGGATTCTCTATCTTGATCTCGTCCAACGTCGGATAGAGGGCCGCTTCAATGACGACACGTGACAGCTCGTCCTTGGCATATAAATTGGGAATTGACTTCAACTTCATCGCTGCTTTTCTCGCTTGCAACCTATCCGTGCAACCGTGCAGCACCTTGGCCAGTCTGTACCCAGTGTACGGAGGCTCTGCGCTCTTGGTTTCCTAGTTTGTTCCCAATCCACCCTCTCGATGAACGAATCCTAATTGTCATCAGGAGTCGCACTCTCGTACTGATCCGCCGTACGAGCTGGACGACGCGTTCACAATTGTCCCCACGTCCATTAAACCTCTGCGCGGCACCACGACGCCATGTCAGGCATTGAGATAGAACAAGATATGGAAGACCGCAGCGTTTTCTAGGACAGAGTAGTGGTGCCCAGTTCAGTCGAGGATTCAAACCGTAATCACCGTACCGAACGTGCCAAATACCTAGCAAAGCTCTTTCAAGATAGATGTTTGCGATATTTAGCTTTCAAAAGGTACGGTGATGAATGGAAGATCTCTACCGCTAGGACTTCATGCCAAACTTCGATACCCTGGGTTCCCTGGACGAGCTCATATGCTTTTCATTCGACCTTCCTAATACATGTTAACTCGATTGATTCGATCTCGTTGACGCCGCTGACGACAATACACACAAATAGTTATCGTTTCAACGGAGTCTCTACTAGGGTTTTGCAGATGATTGATACGTTCCTCGGGTTCGCTTTTGCGAAGTTCAAAACGTACAGCTGAACCCGGAACCCCAACTTCTTCTGGGTAAAATGGCTTGGTGGCATCATGTGCGCATCTCGTGAGATGCGAAGGGAAGGAATGATTTACTTGCTTACATTTGGGGTGCAATACTAATATGGCGTCACGCATTAGTATTGAAGTGCTGAGGTGGCTCGTGATTGGATGTGCTGCAGACGGCACGAGACGGTGGTGGTGCTGCGCGCCGTAGCTGTTATGGCAAAGACGCAAAGCAGCCTGATGAAGCCTTGTTGGGAGCATAGCTAGCGAGACTGGAGCTCTGAAAGCCGAGGATTTCTCGCCTGTAGCAGTTTCGTCATTCATCGATTGATGTGTCGAGCCTTCGAGGTACTCTGCTGTACCAAAGTGTCTTATCCTCTTATCCTTGTATCGTTCCAAGTAGGGCATTCTCTCCTCTGATAGACTGTCGGCTTTCCAGGCATTTCTAACTTGGAGTCTCAATCTGTACCTCTTGGCCAATTTCTCCAAGTCCCAGTAAGACTGTCAGCATCCGACTTCGTGCTCATACCTGAGGATGGTCAGTATTGTTAGATCAAAGATACTAGACAAGGTACTGTACTTACTTCGAGTTTGCCATTTTCGCAATAGCTGTTTCGAAAGTTCAGATATCTCATTGCCAGGATAATATTACAGCCACAGAGAGACGTCGCGAATTTAGGCTCAGCCTGCCAAACCCCTAGTGAATCCATGGCTGAAGGCGCGCCTGACTTCATATCAACGGATTACTAGCGCTCGCTATGCTTTGCATTGGAGCTGGTTTGCGACATGAAGACAAAAGATCTACGAAAACATGACCTGTACGTGGTATAACAGCGGGGCCATTTAATAGGCTCCTAGCCTTACGAGTTATTAACACATTGCCCGAAAACCTAAATTCGCTAGGATCTCTCATGCAGGTACCCCGCATCATGCCACTTTCCTATCATACGATCCTCGAGCACTCTCACCTTAATTTTCTTTTTAGTCAGAATGCAAGCTGCGGTAAATCAGCGTCATTGTGCTGTGGATCGCGATAACGAGTGCTATCAGAATTATTTCCACAAGTGTGAGAGTGTGTCTTTCTTGACTTATCTGAGCTGCTTTCCCACCCACGCCCTCGCGACAGCTGCCATCAACACCTTCTTCCATTTCCTCACGAGTCTGCGTACTGAACAATATCATGAAGTTTCGCGATGGGATGTGGCTGGTCGCCGAGGGCAAACGCCCCGAATATGCAGAGGAGGTATATTCAATCGCAGAGCACCCAGCAGGCAATGCACTAAGCCTGCTGTGCCCCACGAAAAGAATTCTTCAGAGATCAGATTCTCTCAATCTGCCAACCTTGACAATAGTCAGTGCATCTCTCCAATCCTCCGTTCATTATGCTCATCACCCTCGCAGGACATCAGAGCTCCATTCGATGATGTAATTTCAGTCGAGACAACACACTGGCTGGGAACCCTGAACCCAGGTCCGCATTACGATCTATATCCAGCAGGAAAACCAGAGATATGCGATCCTGGAATTTCAAAGACGGACAAATCCACAACTCTCAAATCAGGCTCCATATCTGCGACAGTCAAGACTGGCAGCCATGATTTCGATATCCGATTCCATGCCACAGATGGCTCGAAAGAACTCACCTCGTTACAAAATCGGAGTGTGGGGTTTGCATACAGTCCGGCGCCAAGCAATCAGCTGGCGACGGGAGACATGTCGAAGTTTCAGCATTATATCTTCACGCAGACTACATTATCTGTTGGAGAATCTGTGCATGGACTTGGGGAGAGATTTGGAGCTTTCAACAAAGTGGGGCAGTCGATCACGCTGTGGAATGCGGACGGCGGGACGTCCAGTGATCAGGCATATAAGAATGTTCCGTTTTGGATGAGCTCGAGAGGATATGGTATATTCATTGATACGCCCGATAAGGTCGAACTGGAAGTAGGCAGTGAGAGATGCTGCAGAGTTCAAACGAGCGTTGAGGGGCAGAGATTGAAATGGTAAGTCGTGCTTCTTTCGAAGGAGACTGTTGTTATGCCAATTTTTGGATCTGATTTACTATTCCTCTAGGTATATCATTCACGGGCCAAGTCCGAAAGAAGTCCTGCAGAAATACTCCATCCTAACAGGGAAACCTGGAAAGGTACCAAGCTGGAGTTATGGTCTCTGGCTCAGCACCAGCTTCACAACAAATTACGATGAGAAGACCGTGAACTCTTTCCTCGAGGGCATGAAGGCTCGAGATATTCCCGTGGAGGTCTTCCACTTTGATTGTTTCTGGCTCCGAGCCTTCCATTGGTGCGACTTTGTCTTTGACTCCGAAATGTTTCCTGACCCCAAATCCCAGATTGCACGTCTGAAAGATTCTGGTATGTCATCTCCTCTTCCCTTATTTCCATGATGCTAACATCCTTTAGGACTCGTCAAGAAAGTGTGCGTCTGGATCAACCCCTACCTCGGCCAAGCTTCACCCGTGTTCAAATTCGCAGCAAGCAAAGGCTACCTCCTCAAACGAACAAACGGCGACATCTTCCAATGGGATATGTGGCAAACCGGAATGGGAATTATCGACTTCACGAACCCAGAGGCATGTGAATGGTTCGTAGGCTGTCTAGAAGGACTTTTCGACAAAGGAGTAGATGCCATCAAGACTGACTTCGGCGAGAGAATCCCATCGCTTGATGTTGAGTGGTTCGATTCGTCGCTCGATCCAAAAAAGATGCATAATTACTATGCATTCCTGTACAACAAGATCGTTTATGAGGCGATTCAAGATCGTTTCGGACAGGACGAAGCAGTGCTGTTTGCTCGTACGGCCACAGCTGGGACGCAACGATTTCCGCTGCAATGGGGAGGTGACTGCGAGTCGACCCCCGAAGCAATGGCTGAGTCTGTTCGGGGAGGACTCTCTCTTGGTCTTTGCGGATACGCTTTCTGGTCTGTGGATATTGGTGGTTTCGAGGGGTATCCTCCTCCGTGGATTTACAAGCGCTGGGTTGCTTTTGGGCTGCTATGCTCTCATAGTCGTCTTCATGGGAGCAATTCCTTCCGTGTTCCGTGGACAGTGGACGATGACGATTCAAGTGAGCAAGGATGTTCGAAGACTTTGGCGAAGTGGACTTCCTTGAAGGCACGTCTAATGCCATATATCTTCTCACAAGCACAGGTTGCCGTGGAATTGGGCATACCATTGTCTCTCAGGGCTATGTGTTTGGAGTTTCCAGACGATCCTACATCCTGGTATCTGGATCGACAGTTTATGTTCGGCGACAGCTTGCTCGTGGCTCCTATTTTCGAGGAATCTGGAAATGTGGAGTTTTATCTGCCGAAGGGTCGGTGGACAAGTTTCTTCACGAACAAAACGAGAGACGGTCCAGGGTGGTTCAAGGAACATCACGGGTTCGACACTCTGCCTTTGTATGTTCGTGAGAATACTATTTTGGTTCTCGGGAAATGGCACGAGATGAGGACAGTCTATGACTACTCTCAAGGGGTAGAAGTCTGTCTGTATCAAGTCAAGCCTGGAGCGAAAACGACAGTCGTGGATTCTGAGGGTGAGGAGGTTGGGATTTTGGAAGTTGGAGAGGATGGACATTTGATTGATCAGGAATTCTTGACTGGCGCTTGGCACGTGTCGAGGAATGGTCGAAGTACGATCAAGAGCAAGGCAATTGAGACTGGAAGAAGAGAGGGAGTAGAGGCCATGATGAAACTTGGATAGAAGAGAGTGGCAATAATGTCATAAGCGATCACAGAAGGTCAAGACCTCGCGCCCGATATTTATTGAAGAACAACAACTGTGATGTTCTATCACATCGAATTAGGGGGGGCGTTCACGTGATGCCCTTCTTGTCAATAGGATAGAATTAACGTGGGCCGCGAAACCTGTCAACGGGTATGCTGGCGTGGCTGTGCTTGAGAGGACAGAGAGAGTAAAACGCGCCAGTATCAGCTCACTGCTGGCCATCCGCCAGAAGTTATCGCATGGCATCAACAGCTTAAGGTTACATGTCGCTTCAAGAGAGCCAGCCTTACTCAAGCCTTCTCCACGGTTTGCGTGTTTCGAGACCACAATTCTGGGCCAGGGTAACCTACCTACCTATCATTTCGACGGTCTAACTCCGCAGACTACTCCTACACTCGAGGAATCAACCTAGCTGGGGATCTAACAAAGCAGGTGATCAGGCTATCTCGTACCTCAGGCTTCGAAAACAACCTTCCAAGCCACAGCCAGTTGCCAACGCACGTTGCACGTGAATCAAATGCACAGCCTAGTACGGAGTAGTCGACTTATCCTCGCTGCGACCTCTTCACGATCCCTCCAGCCGTGCCAAAAGGAACCTGTTTTCATCATCCCAACTTCTTTTACTGTAGCCTTCCTCCGCCGGTCACAGCTAGAAATCAACGGAACACGATGGCAGACCCTATCACCGTGATTAGTGCCGTAACCACTATGATTAAGATTCTACAAAGCCTAAATGATTTTCAATCGTACGCTCGCAACATCCCGAAGACATTGCGACAGGTACAGGCCGAGCTGCCAGTCTTGCTCGACGCACTCGATCAAACGCAGAAAGCGATTGATAACGGATGTATCGGGGCCGAAGCCATAGATGCGCTACTCCCGGTCATCTCAGCACTTCAAGGTCAGATACAAGATTTAGACATCATTATCGAGAAAATATTACCGCTAAAAGCGATACTTGGGCAAAGAAAAGCAAGAAGGGCATCCTGTGCCTTCTAGAAGACGACAATATAAGGAAAATAAGAACAAACATCCAGAGTCATATCCAAGTCTTGACTTATCACGCCATCACTACGTCAGCGACAAGATCTTTACCAGGTATTTTTCCCCTTACAAAACCCTTCACAAAGATGTTCGGATTATATTGATAATTATATAAAAAGGCCAACCATTGACTTCACCATTTTCAACAGTACCGTTTAGACGGGATCCTGACTTTGTAACACGTGATGTACCTGCGGAAATTCGCCGGAAATGTTCAATGCCATCATCTCGAGTAGCATTACTCGGACTTGGAGGTATCGGGTAGGTTGTATTGCAGATAAGCAAGAGAAGAAAAACAGCCTGATCATGTATAGGAAATCTCAACTTGCTATCGAATGCTCGTATCAAGTGCAGGAGGAATTTCCAGAGACTTGGGTATTCTGGGTCCATTGCGGCACCAGAGCCAGATTCGAAGCGGGATACAGAGTGATCGCAGAGACTGTAAAGATTCCAGGATGGAATAGGCCTGGGGCTAATATCCTGGAACTCGTTAGCAAATGGCTACGTGACGAGCCCAGTGGCCGATGGTTTCTAATACTCGACAACGCCGACGACTTGAATGTTTTCTTCTCCCCAGACTCAGCAAATCAATCCGCTTCAGCCACGTCATTTTTATCTGAATATCTGCCTCAGTCACGGAACGGATCGATTCTTATCACTTCTCGAAATCGAGGTGTAGCCTTCAAGCTTACAGGGCGGCCTTCGGACATCCTCGAAATCGGACCATTTAACAGCAGTCATGCCATGACCCTTCTTAGCAAGAAGCTGCCTGATAATGTTGACATGACCGGTGCCGAGAGACTAGTTGAGGCCCTCGATTACATGCCTCTTGCCATCTCCCAAGCTGCAGCCTACATTGGGCAGAGGCTACCCCGTATGACTATTGGGAGATATCATCACGATCTGAGCGTCAACGACGAAGGGAGGGAGCGCCTTTTAAGAAAGGAAGAAGGAGATTCCCGCCGAGATGAGCAAGCATCGAATTCTATCATAACGACTTGGCATGTGTCCTTCACGCACATCCGCGAAACCCAACCCTCCGCTGCCCGATTATTATCCCTCATGAGTCTCTTCGATCGTCAGGGGATCCCAGAAGCACTGCTAGTTGATATGTACGATCAAAAAAAGCATATCGGGCCACTTTCTATTGCCAATCTTAGGCATCGTAAACGACATTCTGGGTCGGTTTCGCTTATCAACGACCAGAAGGGCAGTCGAAAGAAATCCGACTTTGAGGAGGATATACTCACTTTATTGAGCTTTTCTTTAGTCACTGTGGAAATCGAGGGAAAGAAGTTCGGAATGCATCGTCTCGTTCAATTTTCCATGAAGAAGTGGCTCCAAATTCATAATGAGCTCGAGAAATGGCAGCATAGATACATCGAGGTACTCGATAATGCTTTCCCTGACCCTGTTTTTGAAAACTGGACGTCTTGCCAAGAACTGTTTCCGCATGCTCAGATGGTTCTTTCATATCGGCCTTCAGTCGAGAAATATTTGATACGATGGGCAAGCATTCTCTATGACGCTGGGGTTTATTCAATAGGAAAGGGAAATTCCAGCCTCTCTGAAGAGATGCTTCAGCAAGCAAGTAATATCTATAAGGAAGCACTAGGGCCAGAGCACCCAGATACGCTAGCAAGCATGGGAAACCTAGCATCGACGTATTCAAAGCAAGGGAGATGGAAAGAAGCCGAAGAGCTGGAAGTGCAAGTGCTAGCGATTACGAAGAGAGTGCTAGGGCTAGAGCACCCAGATACGCTAGCAAGCATGGGAAACCTAGCAGCGACGTATTCAGATCAAGAGAGATGGAAAGAGGCCGAAGAGCTGGAAGTGCAAGTGCTAAAGATTACGAAGAGAGTGCTAGGGCCAGAGCACCCAAGTACGCTAAGGAGCGTGGGAAACCTAGCATCGACGTATTCAAAACAAGGGAGATGGAAAGAGGCCGAAGAGCTGGAAGTGCAAGTGCTAGAGGTTACGAAGAGAGTGCTAGGGCCAGAGCACCCAAGCATGCTGATCGCCATGAATAACTTTGCGGCTTCTCAATATAAGCTTGGTCGTTACCGGCAGGCGATCGAGTTGATGTCGGAGTGTTTACAACTGCGGGAAAGAGTACTGGGAGTTGACCACCCTAATACAATCGGGTCACTTCAACGGTTAAACAAATGGAAGGGAAAAGAAGTAGAGCGGGAGAAAGAAGGAAGCGAGAAGACGATCAGGGAGTCAGAAATCGAGGATTCAAGTTCTTAGGGGGTATAAGTCGGGCCGGCGTTTTTGAAAATCATCAGGAGATGATTGAAGTTCAAATTTGATACACGATTCCTTCAAATCTCGAAATAAATCCTCTGGGATCCAATGTTCTCACGAGTATTGGATATGCAGGACACGTCCTTCAAAACCGCATAGAGCAGGCTAGACGTTCATATCACTTAATAAGACCATCTAGTTCATGATTAGGAAACTTCAATGATCGAATCAAAAAAGAGCAGACGACAAGTCAATCACGACGTTTGCAGAAAGATGAGAATCTGGGTCCTAGAGCGGCTCTCGGCTGGACTTAAGATGTGATTTCTTCAGCCCAAGAACTTCGTAACAACATCCGCAAACTCCTTCGGCTTCTCCACCATAGGCAAATGTCCCGCTCCTTGAACAACCTCATACACTGCACCGTCCTTTCCATATGCACTCGCCATCTCCTTCATCACACCTGGCAACACGCCATCTCCGCTTCCAACCACAAACATGCCTTTGACTTTGCTCGTCTTCATCATTTCCTTCATATCGTAATCAAAGAGCGCTTCGACACTCTTCTTGAAGCCCTCGAGACTGTTGCTCTTGACCATCTCCTTGACTTCATTGCAGGTTCTCTCCATCGTACCTCCATCATAGCTTTCCTTTACGAGCCATCTACGCGCCGTCATTTCAGCAAGTTCTTCTCCGACAATCGTCTCTCCGCTTGATGCTGAGGCGGATTCCTTTTCTGCAATGACGATGCGATCACCCCATGTTTTCGAGTTTCCTGCTGGTGATTTACTGCTCGTGTCACAACTGATGAACGCCGCTACACGGTTGGGATACTCCAATGCGGTGTTGAGGACTGTGGCTCCACCGAGACTGACACCAATGATCGCAGCTGCTTTCTTGACTCGTAGTGCGTCCAGAAGAGCAATGATATCGCCGGCTAGAACATCGACTGTGATTTTCTGGGAGCCGCAGGACGAGCTCCGACCTCGGGCCAGGTACCGCAGGATACGGTATTTCTTGTTTGCTGAATTGGAGAAAAAGGATGAGAGGAAACCGTCCCAGATCTTGTAGTCAACGAGAATGCAATTGCTGAGGACTATTAGTGGCGCGTCTAGATCTGCGGATCCCTCTAGACAATATGGTAACTCCACACCATCTTTGGTTGTGATGTATGATTCGACAGCTCCTGCTCCGCCTGGAGAGTTAGGGATAGTGGTTGTCAAAGAGACTTTCACGTCTGAAGAATGCCATGAAGCCATGCTAGAGGAAAGGTATCGAGGTGCTGGCCCAAAAGTATAGTATAAATCGTACACCCTCCTCCGCTTATCCTTCACAACCTTCGACATGATTTCATCATTCCATTTTGTGCTCGTCGCAGCCTTAAATTCCGGTCCTGCCAGCCCGTTCTGTGGTTTATATTCGTGTAGCGCAAGATACTCAACAGGAGCCTTCGGATCGATGCCACTCGTCACGAACCGCCTTGTCCTCACCCATCCAGGTACCTTCGACAACATTTGGATATGCTCCTCCCTATACCACTTATCCAACTCCTCCTTCATGCCCTCCCCAGGATACAAATCCAAGAAAACTGCAACCATAACATTCCCCTCTCCCTCATTCTCCACACTCTCCAACTCCAAAAATTTCTCATTATGTCTCTCCTCCAGAAAAGCATATAGTTTCCTATCAACTTTAATCTGCGCCATTGTATCAGCCTCCCTCTGGCTCTTCACAGGCGGATCCCGTAACCGCAGATACGCATCTTTCGTCAACTCGTCCATATCCGTGATATCGTATATTGCCATCCATTCCGGCATAATTTCTGATGGCGGGGAGCCTGCGAGATCGCTCGCGCGGTAGCGGAACCCATTGGAGACGAATGGGAGACGGAGACGGGTAGGACCGTGTTCGTTATTATACCAGTCGTGGAAAGCTGCTTCTGAAAGCCCAGACTTAGGCTGCATTGTTACGTAGAGGATGCCGGGTTTGGGTGCCATGATGGCGGTTATTTCGATGGGATTGATTCAGGTGCGGATTCGATTCTGCTGCAGGAATGACTCAATGTTGTCAATAGATATCGAGGATAGAATTCGAATCCGGTGTAATAGAGGAAGAGGATGCGAGAGAGGAAGAGAAAGGGGCAGAAAGCTCCCCCATGGGATTGCTTCCGTTGTCGGTTTCCTTCCCCACCATGGCTTTATGTGCAATGGAGGATGGTTTATGTAGGTGCGGGGAGGAGAGGAAGTTCGGCAGGTTTGGCGGGAAAGAAAAGAGCCCGGGAATTGGAATTTGGTGGGGCTCGACTCGCCTAAGACTTTCAGGGGCGTGGCTTGAAGCGGAGGTCAGGGCCATGATCATAAAAAATCCCATGGTGTTGATGAAGCTTATGAGCTGAAAGGCGAGAAAGGCATGCAATGAGCACTAATTGCTGGGTGCTTTCGAAACTGGTAACTTATTCTTTTTCTTGTCACTCAGGGCTTCATTCTCTCAATTATAGAAAGAGACTGCCAAGCTCTCATAAATTTTTAGACCATGGTGTCCAACAAATAGATTCTATATGTATATACATCATTGTTGGCCGAAGCAGTTGTCTCTACTCTAATCATACCAAATAGCATTCATCCCAAATCCGGGCTCCTTCACATCACAATGTGCAACCCTCGCCAAGAATTCATCCTTCCACCGATAAATTTCAAGCCATCCATCTTGATCATCAGTCAAAGCAATCCACTCATCACTCCAATCGCAGGGACTGACAGCATTTGAATGACCGCCACTATTCGGAGTCGGGTTCATGCATATTTGTCTTTCGATATTGCCAGCGGGACCGAGTTTGAATGCAGAAATGTAACCGGTTAGGTTATGTCGATTGGCGCGCGAAGTTGCAAAAAGGTATTTCTTGCTGTGAGAGAAGCAAACAACATCTGCTCGATACATCGTCTTTGGGTTTGGGATGCCTAGCTCATGTTAGTGATGGACCAAGATAGATGAAGGAGGACTGACCTGGAGGTATTAGAGGATATGTGATGTGTGTGAAGACGGGACAATGTGTCTGAGGATCAACCACATAGACAGCAATCCTGTTTCCTGCCTCCATAAGAACATAAAGATAACTTTGATTCAGTGCCACCCATCTTGGATGGTCTCCGGGATCTGGTGCTTCAACCGATCCAACAAGAGTCAGGTGATCCTGCTCATCTTTCTTGTGAGTCCAGATCTTGTTGGCTCGCAAGTCAGCCGAATAGAGGTAGGTCTCCGTTGGGTCAAAGACCATGCCGTGGATGCCGGTCTGCGGCTCATACTCATAGTTCTGGATGCACTTCTGCAGGCTGCCATCCTGGTTGACGGAGAACACATTGCCGAATCCGGCATGGTCGTAAAACGGGTTTCCATACACATTGAATGGAGGCTTCTTTGCTGCTAGGACAAAGATTGCTCTTGTGTTTGTATCAGACCTCGACGCTTCGGCTGCAAAAGAATGAGAATGCGCCTTATAATATGAGGGGATGGCATACGGAGATGTTCCATTGGATGTGAAGCATGATGAACGATCTCCGTTGGACTTTTGACAGCAAAGCTAGACCACTTCTTCATTGCGGCTCCATAGATATTCTTCTTTACATGCTGAGGACGGAGTGAGAATCCCAGTAATCGCACGCCCTGAAAGGAACTCTAACTTACATCAAAGGTCATCCAGGAAATTGGTTCATCTTTCGGAATTTCGGTTCTCTTGATCATCTTCAGTTCTAGGGTCTCATCGTCGAATCCGAACGTGAAGATTGCTCCTGGCGGGGTCCAAGTGCCTACCATCAGGTGGTGCTTCATCCTGCAGGGTTGGAGGGAGTGATTGAGCCGTGGCCTCGAAGTCAAGGAAGGACGAGTCGATATCAGACTGATAGTCAAGCGTCTTCTCCCGATATACTTCAACACTCCCAAGATCATGTATCATGTAGCATAGACTATCATGCTTCAGGTTCACAGATTGCAAAGAACGAAGAGCAGCGAGCAAGATGGCGATGGGTGCCGCTTGTACAGCCGAGCAGGGCAACAGGGGCTGCCAACCGCGCACTAGGCGAGAGGTGGGGTGGGGTAAAAGGGAGAAGTGACGGCGTGCAGAGACAGCCCGGCAAAGCATTCAACCGCCCGGAAGCACATGACGGCTTACCACTTCGCCGTCCCACATCCTGCAACATCCCAAGAGGTAGTGCAACTTCGTCCAATGCATCCACGCTCATTCGCCCTCGCCGCTGTCCGTCGCACGGGGCTATGCTGCCGTCTACAAGCCGATTGACGTGCCGCCTATTCATTTTGGCCTCATGTCGCGTTTGGTGATGGGGCAAATCCTGGGGAGGGGTAAGGGTGGCTAAGTATATTGCGCTGACCTTGACGACATCTGCGACTTGGTACGAGTGTATTAAAGGCAGAGAGAACCTTTCGAGCTTCGCATCTCTCCTTTGCCCATATCCATCTCTACAAATCTTCACTCCTCGGTCTCCAAGTTCCCCCTCCACAAGCTATCTTGTCCTCCCCGGAGCAGCTTCGCAACGAGTCATTTAGCCTCTTCCACTCCCACCACTACCCCTCCACATACACATCCAGGACTTTCTCACCAGCACAATGGCAGGCAGGTTCGACCCCAACTTCACTAAGCATGTCCTCGAGACCATTGGCCCCAACTGCACACCCCGCAACCGCGAAGTTCTGGGTGCGCTGATGCGGCATGTTCACGAGTTCGCCCGCGAGGTCGAACTCACCGTCGACGAGTGGATGATGGGTGTGACCTTCATCAACTCCATCGGCCAAGCCAGCACCCCAATCCGAAACGAAGGCCACCGAATCTCAGACGTCATTGGTCTTGAATCGTGCGTCCTCCCCTTCTCTATCCTCTTCAATCCTTCCGTTCTAACCTGAATTCGCAGACTCGTCGACGAAATCGCCCACAAACTCGTCACGGATGGCGCTGACCCAACTTCCTCCTCCATTCTTGGCCCCTTCTGGTCGCCCAACGCTCCTTTCCGCGAAAACGGCGGCTCAATCATCATCGACCCCGCGCCAGCCGGAAAACCCGCTCTGATGCATGGCAAAGTAACTGACCTCTTGACCGGGAAGGGGATCCCAGGAGCGGTGGTAGATATTTGGCAAGCGTCTGCGAACGGGAAATACGATTTTCAAGACCCTGAGAACCAGAGTTCCAACAACCTGCGGGGGAAGTTCAAGTGTGATGAGAGTGGAGAGTACCATTTCTACTGCTTGAAGCCGACTGCGTACTCGTTGCCTACGGATGGGCCTGCGGGTGTGTTGTTGAGGCTGTTGGATAGACATCCTATGCGACCAGCGCACATTCACCTTATGGTATGTTCTCTTTTCTTCCCCTTCAGTTTCTCCTTTCGCCCTCTTCTGCATGGTCAAAATTCGGAGCTAATTCGCTGCAAACAGATCACAGCAGATAACTATAGAGGATGTACCACTCAGATCTACCCGAACGACGACCCCTACCTCTCAACCGACACCGTCTTCGCCGTCAAGGACGATCTAGTCGTCGACTTCAAGCCACGAAAGGACGATCCTAAGGCTGGGTTGGACCTCGAGTACAACGTTATTTTGGCACCGAAATCATACACGGGCATTACTCCGCACACTCAATCAAGCATTGGTCTTGAGTCGAGACTTTGAGCGAGTGGTCATTGATTGAGCGGACGGTGAAGAGCAAGGTACAGAGAAAATGATTTCTGAAGGGAAGGCGTTGGCGTTGCATAAGTGCTTGACATGAAAACTGGTCACACTTTCTTCTATTTTACATCTTACATTCTGAGCGCAACTGTGTATCTATCTTGTAGTCAGAATTCATCTCATATCAGAACCTTGGACCCCGAATTAGACATTTCCGGTCTGTCCATGCTGAAGATTGCTTGCTTGCTTGTGCCGACTAAACAGTTTCGTATATGCACTCTAATTGATCTGAGACATTGGTCTAGTTCTTGAGTAGAGCTTAGTCGAGTAGCACGGCCCCTGTTTCCCTATTTGAACCAGTACCTCAGATCTTCGAGTCGTGGGTTTTCCGAACTCGGCCCCCTATTCTTGTCTCGCTTACCGGGGCAAAATTGGAATATCCAGGACACGCTTGAATGCTCCGAATTCAGCACCTGTTTATAAAAAAAATACCTCATCCACGAAAAGCAATACCTGATGCCAGGACACGAAGGAAAAGAGCAGCGTCACAAGCTTCAAAGATGCAGTCTTTGAAAGGAGGAAATTATCATTCATTTATATCTACAACCCCTCACCTCCACCTCCAACAAGACCCACCACCGCTCAAGCAATATCCCATACATAAATTGAATGTCGTAAAATATCAAAACAAGTAAACAACAAGGGTATAGGCAAAACACTATCCACCATTCTCGACCAGATCAAGACAAAAAGCAAGAATCATCAATCACATACAGATACCATGCTCGATCACTCATGTACAGTACAAGAGATTCGCTTCATAAACTGTGTACCCGAGATCTCTGAAACAATGCTGGAGCAAGATTAGATGAGGTGATGTCTAGCCAGCATTGTTTCTGCTCTTTGCAGCTTCGACGGATTCGTCCCAGTCGGCGCGAGATATGAAGATTGCTTCGAGTAAGGCGACCCTAGGTTTGGTTTTAGCCTTATTCAGCTTGAAAGGAATATCAAAAAGAGGAAAACGTCCGACATGTGTTTTGGGTTTTGATGGGGTCAAAATGTCCCATAATAGACTTCATCATTGAGGAAGAATCCACTACAGTGCCATCTGGGACATTCGAATTGGGGGGAAAGGCTGTGATGAAAAAGGATCTTGAAATCGTCCCAAAGTCCGTGTCCGAAAGGGAAGACAGCACGTTTGTGAAATTGTCCTGCTATCTCGAACGATGGGAAGACATCACATTCCAACGCAAACAGAGACAAAATATAGGAATAGGAGGAAAGGGCAGAACTTACAATCCCAAAGCCAGGGCAACACCACTCCACAAACCATACAAGCCCCAACCCAGCCCAAATGCTGTTCCAAAGGATATCGGCATAGCAATCACGTAATAGCAGAACAAGTTCACCCATCCACCAATCTCTTGTCTGCCCAAACCTCTTAGCAGACCTCCCAAATTCGCAGCCAAGGCATCGAATAGCTGAAATGCCGCGCAAAGTGGAAGCACAGAAGCCACCAGATCGATAACATCTGGATCGTTTGTGAAGAGTTGTGGGATGTAATTTCGAAGAGAGGAAAGGAGGATGACATTGAAGAGTCCGACAATCGTTGCTACGATCATTGCCTAATATGCGATATCAGCTCATGTTTTTGAAATGGAAATATTGGGGTTTTGCTCACCACTTTGGCACTTGTCTTTGCAGCATCTGCAAGCGTTGCTCCTATCAGATTCGCGACTCGGGTTGATGCTGCAATGGAGATTGGGAATGGAATCTGGAAGGTGATTGCTGTCAATGTAGCCAAGATGCTCTGAGCCGCAAGATGGGTTGTTGAGAAGTAGCTTGCTGCGAGGGTGAGAATCTCGAAAGCTAGGAATTCTGCTTCGACCATGAGCAGACCTGGAAGAGCGAGCTTGATCATTGGACCTGTCTGAAGTTAGTAGGATCCTTTGAGAGTAAAATAGCTAACGAACCCCAATTATGAAAAGCCTTCTTTGTAAACCCATTCCAGCATTGTCTTCCATCCACGAAGCGCACGTATAAGAAGAGCAGGAGAGGAAGCAGATTGTCAGTAACTGCAACCGCAATCGGAGCTCCCACAAATCCCCACTTGAATTGCCATACGAACAGCCAATTCATGAGTGCATTCAAGGGCGCTGCAATCAGCAACACATAAGTGGTTGCAGAGAACAACCCCTGAGCCTGTACGAACCGCTTCCCACTCTCAAATGCCGCATACCCAGGTGCTCCAAGAAGCAGAACTCGCAGGTACAGCCCTGCCAACCTCGCAGATTCCTTCTCCGGCACAATCAGACTCAAGATCTGTTCAGAACAGAGCCAGATTATCCCAATAGGAATCGTCAATGCCCACAAGAAATATACCATACGCTGCAACTGCAATCCTACAAGATGCCTCTTCCCACTTCCATATGCCTGCGCACATAGTGTGTCTAGACTCGTCGCTAGGCCCTGGTATATAGCGTAACCAAATATATTCGCTGTCATACTCGCAAGACTGACCGCACCGAGTTCAACCTTCCCTAGATGCCCAACCGTAAAGACACTTGCGACTGTGAGAGAATATTGTAGCAGAAACGTGATAACTAAAGGGCTGGCGTATCTCCATAGAGTCTTTGCTTCTCTCTGCCATGTCGTCTTGATCTTCCCTGCCGCAACAGCAGCTTCCCATTGTGCATTCAACCTCTCATGATGGGATCTTGCCGACTCTCCTGTCTGTAACAACCCTGTTGTCTCTGAAGGTTCTGGTTGGAAAGGTCCCTGAGCTTCCTCATCAACCTCCTTCTTTGGTCTTCTGCTGCTGAACATCCACTTATATGCTCTGGTAAACGGATCTCGTTTCCGTGGTTCTGGATGCTTTGGTGGGACCAAGTAATTGTCACGAAGAAGACTACGCTCCTCATCTCTCGCATTCTTCTTCTCTTTCTTGGTCAGGTATGTGACTTCCTGGAATTGAGGAGTGACAGCTGGTCTAGTCCCTCCGAACGCAACCCAGCTAGGTCTTCGATAGGAGTTTGCCATGGCATGTTGCAACTCCTCTGGCCGTACTGTATCCGTATCTGACTCTTCGGAACTGGTCTCTTCGCTTTCGGGCACCTCGACATCGTCGTCGTCACATTCTGCTAGATCTCGTGCTATGGATTCCTGAACGATAGGCGAAGCGGATAAGTAGGAAGTGCTGAAGGGAGAGCGAGCAAGTGAGCCAGATCTTCTCTGTATGTCCTTGATGGGCCGAGATGGGGTAGACATCGTGGAAAATGAAGTGGGGAACTTGGTCTTCGCAAGAGTAGGAAATTACCCCTCCATACAGCTATCAATCTTCAATTGCTCAAGGTATAAGGATCAAGGGGACCATGAATCACAGATTGAGGAGAAGAGACAGAACATATCAACAGGGAAAGAGGATGAAGAAGAAGGAAAAGTGGGCACCTGCTTTTCAACACCGGCTTCTTTGACTCCTCCATGTCGAGCAGCTCCAGCCGGCCCGCGCTTCACAACTCCACTCCACTATCAAATATCTCGCCCCTCTATTACCCACCAATAGATAAGCTCAGATTATGCCATTTCTTACCACGATAGGAAGTTCCATCCCATCTAAATTGTCAGTGCGATCCCTGAAGTTTTGGAAGGCGCCGCGGCCTGCCAAGATGCTAAGCTCCGATCGCCGGCAGCAAATCACCAGTTGCCTGACATCACAAGAGACTTTGTTGCACGGGACAGGAAAAGTGCTCCGAACACCTGTACATTGAGCAATTGACTTACGGATGGGAAGATTTTCACGATACGATGGCTACTTGTGTACAAGGAGACGAAGAAGAAGCAGAACGACAGAATCACTACTCTCCGTTTGGGATCCCAATTCGGGGTGCGCCGGTGTTCGTTGAGGAGTAGGTACCCTGGATTGCATCTTGGGAAATTGAGGCTTGGGAGAAGAGAATACTAACGAGAATCGTGGCAGACATCAAGGCGAGAATGTTTTCTGCTTACCTCCTTTTCTTGGGCCTCTGCTATTCGTAAACAAAGACAGCGATGCGCGAGATCACTGCGCGAATGAACGAAGTATGTCCTCTGTCCTGGCACTCTCCTCCTGCTCGCAGATCTAGAAGCATTGACTGACCTCCTCTACGCATAGCTTTCCTGTCCTACCTCCGTCTCTCCCTTTATATGGCAATCGTCAGCATCGCTATCGTGATCTCCTTCCATCTCAAAGCCCAACCGACACCGCTCGAATTGCACATGGCACAACCGCTCGGCATAATCTTCTGGTTCCTTTCTATCTGCTGCTTGGCGTTGGGGTTTGGGAATTACTTGAAGACTGTCAATAAATATAGTCGGAGAGTAGCAATCGTGCAGACAGGATGGAAGACTCAGACGGTAGGCATATATACTTTGATAAATACCCCGCTCGTTCGGCCCCCACCCTACATGTGGTATAGGAATTAGAAGAACAGAAAGAAGATCTGGGAGTGATCACGATATATACCATGCAAGCGCTACGACAAGGCCTTAAATCCTACTTAATATCTATGCTAATGTTTGTTTCAGATCTTTACAATAGTCGCCTTTTCTATCGTGGCGGTCTGCGTGCTCTTCTTAGCAACAAATTCAAAGCGCTCCTGAGGCTCAGGTTTCAAAATATTCGATCACGACATTTTGTGGCGTTTGTTCTCATTCCCCCTTTAGCGAATAGAACAACTCTTCGCTCACCAGCCTTCCTGTCCACCTCAGCGCAGCCTTACTTCTCAATTCTTGCAGTCTCATCCTCGCTCTCGATCATCTTGCTCAGGGGACCTTTCTTCACCATCAAGCTCATCACTTCGTAGAGTGCATCGGCAGCAGCCATAGTGGTATGTTCCGCGTTGGTGTCGTATGCTGGAGCGACTTCGACGATGTCTGCTGCGATGAGGTTGATACCTTCCAAACCGCGGATGATCGTGCGAAGTTCACGAGTGGACCAACCCCCCGTTTCGGGTGTGCCAGTGGCAGGTGCGACTGAGATTATTGTCAGCACAGGCAGATCCGATCTGTGAAAAGTTTCTTACAAGCAGGGTCAAGTGTGTCAATATCGATAGACAAGTACACAGGCTTGGTAGTACCAACGCGATCCTTGATCTTCTTGATGATACCCGTCATTCCGATTGTGTCAATCTCTCTGGCCTCAACAATCTCAAATCCGCAATATCCATCATTTTCATAATCACTTGGTCCGCTCAATGTGGTTCTGATACCAGCGTGAATATTGGTGTCGTTGGCGAGCAAGCCTTCTTGAGCAGCATGGTAGAAGTATGTGCCATGGTTGATACTAGCCACCTTACTAGGTGATCCTCCAAACACCTTTGGCTTCCATGTGTCGAGATGTGAGTCGAAATGGATGACAGAGATGGGACCGTAAGCACGGTTGACCGATCGAAGGAGTGGCAAAGTGATGGTATGGTCTCCTCCGAGGGTGATGACACGAGGAAGTGTCTTGTCATACTTGGCTGGTCCCTTCTTCTTTGCATCAGTCGCCGGAGCACGAGTGAGGATGGAGTTGTGCCCTTCTTCGATCTGGTGAAGAGCCCACGTGTTATCGTATCTGGCAGATCTCAAGTTAGTCTCTGTGCAAATTACTCTGCGAGAAGTCTTACGATGTGACGGGGATATCTCCACAGTCTAGGACTGTAGCCCAGCTGTTGAATGGATTGGTCTCCAAAGGAACATTGTATCCTCCACTGAAACCGAGTTTACGTGAGCCTATGTACGAACCAAGGGTATCAGCCTATGCTGTTTGGGGCACTGACTAAAGATTGAGACGGCGAGAACCTTGACGGATTCCTGATGGTCCAAAGCGGGCGCCGGGTCGGTACGAAGTTCCTGTATCGAACGGCGCCCCTGCACGTCATTAGCGTTGATACCTTGATGGGGTTGCATGGAGTATATATGTATAGATGGGACCTACCGATGAAAGCAATATCATACTTCACATCATCAGATGCCAGGCATGGGAAGTACGGCAGACGACCAAATGTCGAGATGCCAGAGAATACAGAGTCGGCCTTTCAGATATTAGCACGCAAACCATAACCCTACGCCTAATTGAACTACCTGAGTTCCGCCATCTCCAGGGAGAGTGTTATACCAAAGAGCCTTGTGTGGACCCTGAATTGGGATCTGGTCGTGAGCATGGTCGCCATGCGCAAGAGCACTGCTGACCAAGAAGGCGACAGTAAGGACGTTAGTGAGCATGATGGAAGCTGTAGGTTGATTGAAGAACAGGAACAGGAACAAAAGTACGGTAGATGGGGAGATGGGGAGATGGTCCTTATAAGCGTTGCTGTGTTGGCACTGCTTCAATCCACCAGTGCTGGCGTCATGTTGACCGTGCAATATGACAGGTAGGCAGAGCGATGAGCAGTTTCCCCTCCAGATCCTCTCATGTCACTACTGCCGTTTGCCGGACCTGGAACAGCTGGTGCTATCTCGGTCGCCGATTTGCCTTGTACTTTATGACTACTGAAAAAGGTTGAAGTCATTGGCTATGCTGTCCCTGTTCTTCTTATGTAAGTATCTGCTAAGATACAGGGACACTCTGTTTGGAGGCATTTTTTTGACCATGGCGGGGCAGAGATAAACTATCTTGCGGGGCATAAACATGGGATGGTATGACGAGGAAAGGTACGTTGAGCAATTGGGACGGCATAATGGACCAGTCGGAGTGTTTCGGTATTATAAGAGTGACGAGAATCTATTGGTACCATAAATTGAGTAACGAAGATGTAATCCAGCGTGTCACCGTAGAGGTAGCTATGATCTGTTTGGGAAGCGGTGAGGTAATTGCGTTGATAAGAATGAGGGGAGCTTTATCGGAAATAGAGCGGCAGTGAGGGGCAGCAAAAGCAGCGTGAGAAGATATGCTTCACATAATTATAATCGACCGCTATAATTCATGAATCTCTCGATAACTCCCAATTGCCAGTTATACAAGCACCATGACTTCCAGAGATTCCTCGAGACGCAGATGGCCGAATCCACAAATATCAAAAGGGCAGGGTTAATGCAAGAATCCAAAAGAGGGAGAGTATTAGGGAGTATGTCAATTGAGGAGGATCTGTGATGAATCTGCGAACGTATGGTCTGCTACTGAAGATACAGACAAATCCAAGACGAATCACTACAAGCATCGATAATCCACTTGAACATGTCACATCCACAATCGCGCGATCCCAGCAGTGAGACTCGCCTCCTCGGACGAAGCCGCGATCGATGGCCAGCAGAAGACTCAACGCGGTACACGTTGGCAGAAATATATCAGTGATAAAAGGAGCCCTGCACACAAAGCATCTGAATATTGTGCTTGATGGCAGGCAAGAGACGAGCGAGTGAACGCTGCTATTATCAGATCCAACGAGAGCAGCCATCTCTGGGGAGACAAAGAGGCAAATTCGAATAGCTTCGAAGACAAGACCCCTAACTACCTAGCATTACACGCTTCCAGACCATCAAGCCTCGTAATTTCTGGGATGTTCCTCGTCTCATTCACGGTGTTTCCTGGTGAGAGTCATTCTGCATTTCGATAGCGGACAGAATAGCATACTCTAAGAGCTATGTGAGAGGGCATTAGAGCGTGTGAAGAGGCGGGAGGTTGAAGTATAGGATATCGTGGAGACTAATCCATGTGGAAGAACAAGCATTGGCTTGCTGGTAACTTGGGGAATTGGAAATCGTGAGGATTGCATATCTTAAAACATTAGACATTGAAAAATCGGGACACTGGGAGCAGAGATGTGATGGCTGGGTACCGGACAGTGCGAAAGAAGACCAGATGAAAAAGTCCTTGCAGGCATTGTGGAGGACGGACATTGGAAGATGAGACTTCTGGGGATGTTGGACATTCTTCTGCCGAGAGAGACTGAGCGAGAGTGGAACAATGGAGGATAAGAAACTCGGGAATTGAAAAGAGAACAGGACATCTCCAAGACATGTGTGCATCAAAGCATACTTGGAAAATGATGAGACAACCAAGCAGCTTTCAGACAACGCCACTGAGAGAGATCATATCTTCAAATCTCCGCATTCATCAGGCTTTACATCGCCATGCTAAAATATCAGTATATATGTTTCGTAAAAACCAATCCCCAGTCCCCAATCACCATGCATGTTTCCCTATCCAATTTTGTTTCCCAACCCATTCCCGCTATTTAAATGCTCAACCGCCGATTCTTTTCTCTACATTTTCCTCTTCTCAAGCAACAACTGACCCATAGGAAGACCTCCCTTCCCCACAAACCCACCATTTACTCCTCCTCTCTCAAAGACTTTCTGCCCTCTAACCCATGTCTCCCTCACACTTCCTCTCATAGTCCTCCCTTGATACGGACTGACTTTGTTCCTGAACAGCATCTGTTCCCTACCAACAATCCACTCCGCCTCATCGTCAAAAACGCAGATATCTGCATCCATGCCCGGTCTCAGAGCTCCTTTTTTATGACTGAGTCCTACCTGTTTGGACGTATTGACTGCGCAGAGTCTGACTACGTCGAGGATAGTGACCAATGACGAGGAGCGGGAAGTAGCTGCCGTCCAGAGAATAGGGAGTCCAAGACCAACAGACGAAATCCCGCCCCAGCTCGCGAAGAAATCACCTCGTTCCTTTTCTTCTGCTTCTTCTTGACTCATAATCTCACCATTGACTCCTTTCGTTCCCGCACAGCACCCGTGACCTAGATGTTCCGGGAGGAGTTTTAATTCGGGCGTACAAGGACTGTGGTCCGAGACCACCGTTTGGATTACTGATTCTGGCTGTGATAGTTCTGACCAGAGACCGTCGCGATTCATGGAGTTGCGGATGGGAGGACAGCATTTGTGTCTTGTGTCACCCTCGGCTACTTCTTCGGAGGCGAGAGCGAGGTAGTGAAAGCATGTTTCAGCTGTGATTTTGATGCCTCTTTCTTTAGCTGCTCGGAGCAAGGGGATTGCTTCGATGGCAGAAAGGTGGACGATGTGCAGTTGTAATTCTGGGGCGAGATATGCTAGGGAGAGGATCTCTTCGATGGCATAGGTCTCAAACGCTGGTGGGCGCGAGTCAAGGAATGTGTTGTATGATGTTAGGGGACCAGTGGGGACTAGAGGTGGGAGGGAGGTTTGGACGTCGTCGCCGACGGAATCGGTAATGGGTGGGATCATTTCGGCGTGGAACATGAGAGTTGTCGGTGTTTTGGAGAGAGTGGTCATAGCGAGAGCGACGTCCTCCGAAGAGACTGCTGGGAATTCATCGACCTTGAATCTTGTTAGAATTCGGATGTTAATACTTCAGAGAATAGAAAACTTACACCACTTTCAATCAGAAAGCCTTTGAATCCGCGAACTCCGGCCTCTACGAGTGGTAGAAGTTCCTCAGCATTTCCTGGTATGATACCGCCATAAAAACCAACATCCACCCAGCATTGTCCCTGTGCAGCCTTTACCTTCTCTTTCAATCCTTGGACAGTTGTGGTAGGTGGGATGGCGTTCAATGGCATGTCAATGACCGTTGTGACACCACCAGATGCTGCCGCTCTCGTGCCCGTGTTGAAGCCCTCCCATTCTGTCCTGCCAGGCTCATTCAAGTGTACATGCGCGTCGACCAGCCCTGGAAGAAGAAGCTTAGGAGAGTGGTCGACATAAGTAGTATTCGCTGGGAAACTTGAGGGTGGAAGGACGGTAGGTAGGATTGAGATAATGGTTCCTGTCTGCGGGGATATGGTCAGGGTCGCTGGCGAGACGACCAAATTGTTGTCCTGGTCGTATATAACTACTCTGGAAGAGACTAGGACGGTGAGTGGGATGCCGGACTCATTTGGTGGGGTATATGCGGGTGTTGGGTAGGAGAGATTGTCGGGAGTGCGGGAGAAAGACATTGTGCAAGCTGCCGTGCTTCAATTTCGAAAAAGAAAATTCCGGTATGTAGAGCGGGGTGATTCTATCCGTTTCCGGCCTGTAAACTGGCCCTTTTGCGTGGGGAATGTGCTTATCGAGTTGTTGGGAGGTTGAAATGATAAGGAATCTAGCCTCGA
Organism: Phialocephala sp. D728; assembly: GCA_003988865.1. NCBI lineage: Eukaryota > Fungi > Ascomycota > Leotiomycetes > Helotiales > Mollisiaceae > Phialocephala > Phialocephala sp. D728. The sequence goes on from QYAJ01000131.1 coordinate 51,842, forward strand.
AGCAAGGCTGACGAATATACTCAACACCACGCCAAAAACGTTGTGATTGAAAATGAATTGGTGATGAAGTGAATCGATGCAGAAGGGGAGAGAAAGACGGTCAGACGAAAAGAGAGTCTCGTAAATAACAAACCAGGGTTTTGTGGGGTGCAGTGCATGGCATCCACTTCTCTCAACAGGCCACCCAGATCCTTATCTCCTATCTCGTAGCCTTCCGGAAACATGACGGTGTTGGACCCAAGACGGACGCCTTTTTCTCCACGTCCAGGAACCAATGCAGGGCCATCTTCAAATCATGCCAAATCATGGAGAGCGGCCCTATTGTCAATTTTGATCGAGTAAATATATCTCTAGCTTGACGGCCAGATGAGAGAGAGAGGGCTTCGCCGCGGCGGGAGGCACCCGGAATTCGACTCCACGGCTGCGGTCGAAGTCGGCGCCAGAGAGAACCACCTGATGACCGATGACCGACGACCGACGGTGCCGATACGCAGAAGGTGCCAGGACTGCGACCCGCGGCAAGACACAGCTTTGACTTGCCCATCAGCATGTCGCTGAGTTGGGATGAGAATGCTGAGAACGTGGTGGTGTTGTGAACGAATTGGAGCAGGCGAGTTCCGCCGAATCGCTGACCCACTGTGCGTTCATTAGCGCATGCGATAGACTTTAGTTCTAACCGCGTTCCCGGACTTTACTCGATAATTACTCGATCAAAACTCCTTCGACAGCTTCAGCGCCGTCTCCTTGCGACAGAGCAGTCTAGGTAGGCTGATGGATAGGGCTAGACTGTAAGCCTCGTGAACAAGTAGAAAAGATCCTCCATCCAGATCCAAGATGCCTTTCAAGCCGGCCAGGATGGTCAGATCACGTGATAACACATTCAACCTGGTCTTAGCCAAGTACCCCTTTTCATCTTAGTATCGTCGTCTTCTCTTGGCCACGCCTCCATTCTGCATTTTGTTCATGCCAAAGGTCGAGCCTCACATCCAAAGTCATCCGCAGTGACATCTCCAAAAGCTTCGTGTTCTCGAATCTGAGGTGAGACAGTTGCGGCTGGAAACGCCACATCCCTGGTTCCGCCTGAAGGCTGAGTTCACGTCCCGAAAAGGAATATGAAATTTCTTGCAATGAAATAAGAACAACAACGCCGTATCTCAAAGGTACTTGGCAGGAATATGGTACCGAGTATCAGAGTTCGCAGGGCTTCGAGCGAGAGTGATGTTGCGTTCGTTAACGCTGCCAGCGCGTCCAGTATCGCGTTGGACGAGGTTCAGATGCACGATTCAGGGGTAGTAGCCGCCTTGGAGAATGATGAAATGCATTATGATGAGATGGGATATGGGTCTGGAAGAATGAATGGAAGTCTGGACGTACTAAGAGCAAGAAAGATGTCTCCTCGGGAAGAGAAAATGAAATGGTGGAGGGTGTATATAATGCACTTTCTATTCATGTGGAATTCGAGGACCTTTGAGTATGTCTCGGTAAGGAAATATTCCTCTGGATATGAAGATCACTTACTGACTATCCAGATTATTCTTGTGGCTCTTGCATTCCCAAAAGGCCTATTTGCAACATCAATAAGGTAAGTCCAATCCTTTAGAGAGAGCTCACGTGCTCATATAGCAGGGGCATAACATCCACTGTATCGACCATGCTCTGCGCTTCTGCCGTCGGCAACTGGATCGATCGATCTCCTTCGCGGCTACCTACCTTGCTAATCACAATCTTCGTAAATCATGCTGCAATCGTGGCTTCATACTGTTGTTGGCTCTACTGGCCCGTCATCGCCGGATATGGTGATGAAGTTACTGGAGAAACCAGCGGTCCTTTCTCGAGCCTTTCCAAAGGCGTCCTTTACGGATTCATCCTTTTCCTTGATGTGGTGCACGACCTCAGTGCCATAGCGAACCGACTATCCCTAGAAAGAGATTGGGTCCCAATTCTTGTTGGGCCAATCACTCCTGAGATCACCTATGGACTCACTCAAGTCAATTCAGTGATGGTCAGAATTGAGTTAATCGTTAAGCTCGTTGCTCCATCACTGCTTCCTCTAATTATGTCGATATTCAATTCCCAGGAAGGTTGGGTTTTGCTATTGGTGGCAATAACGCTAGCCATGTGGGCAGCTGAGGTATGGTGTGCTAAACTCGTTGCAAGGGAGAATCCTGAGCTGCAGGAACTCAAGAAGCCCTCCATTGACCTCGCCACGATCGAAGATCTAGAGATCGAAGACCAGTTTGTGCATCTGAAACCGGGCCTCGCAGCACTGCCTCGAAAGATGTACTTTGTCCTGTACCAGGATCCCGCCGTTCGACTGCGACACTACTTCTCAATCCCAATGTGGCCAGCATCCATATCCACGGCACTTCTCCAGCTCACTGTATTAGCATATTCAGCGACATTGATCACCTACCTTCTACAGACTGGGTTTTCGATATCTTCAATAACTGTTGCACAAGCTTCGGGTGCTATCACGGGATTAGCCAGTACCGTCATAACACCTTGGTTCGTTGATATGCTCAGAGCCCGCTACACGCGCGGTTCGAGTGTTGAAGAGGACGATGCCGCCGAGGGTAAGGTTGTCCGAACGGTCGGCTTGTGGGGAATACTATTGCAGTTTCTATGTCTTGTAAGTGCTGCCGTGGATGTTCATAGATTGCGCTTACCATATATAGATTCCGGTCGTCCTCGTTCTCTGGAGTTTATCGTCAGTTATCCCGCAAGAAATCTTGTCCCGACAGACTGGTTCGTCCAACACCGCTTCACCTCAGATTCTGATTTCAGTCATCCTCTTCGCATTCCTCTCGATGTCTCGAGTCGGTCATTATATGAATCATCTCATGGTGCAGGAGCTCGGCCAGGTAGAAATACCTGTATCTCAGAGATCGACCTTCGCCGGCACAGAACAGTCTTTTCGCTCTCTGTGTGAGCTATGCCATTGGGCTGCAACAATTTTATGGGACCATCCAAGTGAGTTCAAGTGGCTAGCATTGGGAAGTTTGCTAGTTGTTGGTTCAAGTCTTGCGTTGTTCGTAACATGGGTAAGAAGGTCGTCTAGGAAGAGTACTGAGCGTGGCTATGAGAGAGTTGGCTTAGATGAGCTTGAAGATGACACCACTCTCTAATAGAGATATTTGTAAATATAGGAGGCTCTTGCCCCGATTTCATGTATAGGTAATTCGGAGTTCGCCTCCTAAATGCGGGGCATTGTATGCATGTCTACTCACACGTGAGATGCCTCGGGCTCGGGGGTGACCTTTCCCTTATCGAAAATTCTGCCGCTGCAACCCGTCTTACAAACTTCCCCCACTAACGATTCTACCATCTACTAATTGCGATGATGCTTTTGCCAACGCACCAAATCCAAGTATTACAGTGCGGCAGGATGGAACTGTATCCGACATAAGGCCAATTTCCTCGAATCACACTGTCAAAGATGGCATCTCTGGGAAAGAGAGGCTGGACACTTCCACTCAAGAGTGGCAAAGGTTGTCCTACGCGTGCAATAACAAGGAGAGGAATTGCATTTGCAACACCAGCGATTCAAGAATTCCCTCAGCAAGATATCCCTCCAGCACATCCTGTCGCGAGTCGAAGGGAAACCATCAAGAACGCGAAGCCATTCTCCGCCTTCCTTACCGACACCTTCCAGCGCCAGCACAACTACCTACGAATATCGATCACCGAGAAATGCAACTTGCGATGTCTATACTGTATGCCAGAAGAGGGCGTCCCCCAGTCACCAGCACCGGATCTTCTCACGACCCCAGAGATATTCATGCTCTCGTCTGTATTCGTTAATCAGGGAGTCACAAAGATACGGTTGACCGGCGGGGAGCCGACGGTGAGGAGGGACATACTGCCATTGATGCAGCAGATTGGATCACTCCGCTCTCAGGGTCTGCAGGAATTATGTCTCACAACCAATGGTGTTACGCTCCATCGGAAACTGGACAGTATGGTTGAGGCAGGTCTGACCGGCGTCAACCTAAGTCTCGATACTCTCGACCCCTGGCAGTTCCAGATCATGACGAGGCGGAAGGGATTCGAAGCTGTTATGAAGAGCATCAACCGCATTCTGGAGATGAATAAGGTGGGAGCAGGCATAAAGCTGAAGATCAACTGCGTGGTAATGCGGGGCATTAACGAGCGCGAAATCCTCCCATTTGTCGAGCTCGGTCGAGAAGAAGATCTTGAGGTCCGATTTATCGAATACATGCCTTTCGATGGGAACAAATGGAGCCAAGGGAAGATGTTGACTTACCAGGAGATGTTGCACATGATTCGAGCGAAATACCCAACTTTGAGAAAAGTCCAGGATCAAAAGAACGACACGAGCAAGACTTACGAGATACCCGGTTTTGTGGGAAGAATGGGATTTATTACAAGCATGACCCATAATTTCTGCGGGACATGCAATAGACTTCGAATTACCAGTGATGGCAATTTGAAAGTCTGTCTTTTTGGCAACGCGGAAGTTTCATTGCGGGATATCCTTCGGAAAACAAACAACGGCGATCCAATTGATGAGCAGGCTTTCGAAGCTATGAAGAAGATCGAGATGGGTCGACAGCAAGGGCTTTCGACCTCTCAAGGTCCGCTCGATGGGTCAGCGCACGAGAGAGAACTACTAGAAATCATTGGTATAGCGGTCAGCAGGAAGAAGGAGAAGCATGCAGGAATGGGCGAGTTGGAAAACATGAAGAATAGACCCATGATTTTGATAGGTGGGTAGGTTTTCCATCTTTCTTGTCATTATGATTGGCACATTGCATATGAGTGGCGTTCTTTTTCCCTAGCATATACCCAAAATGTATGTAGGCTTCTCATATCTGTATACTTGGAATGAATCACGAGAAGACGATTTCTGCGCTCGTTGCCTTCCATACTGATTGTGCTCAGATGAACTACTTTTCAAAAAGACCTTCATTCCTCCCAAAATATCATCATTGACAAGTCTGACAGCACCCAAATCACGATTCACCCCTTGGAGTCAAGTTCCCACCCACTTACTCTCCACAACCCCATCTCTCAACTACATCCGCCTTTATTCCTCCTCCTCATCCAAACCCTTATCTACCACATCTCCCACACCCAAATTAACGCACCTCTCCTCCACCGGCTCCGCCCACATGGTATCCATCTCCTCCAAAGCCCCTACCTCCAGACTCGCAACCGCCGTCTGCAGCGTGCACTTCTCAAACGCCGTTCCCTTACCCCTCATCCGCTCAAATAACATGAAGAAAGGTGATGTGCTTTCTGTTGCCAGGATAGCAGGGATCATGGCTGCGAAGAAGACATCTGATTTGGTACCGCTTTGCCATCCGATTGTGATTGAGAGTGTGAGTGTTGAGTTGGTTGTTGGTGGTGGTCCTGAGGTTGGGGGTGGAGATGAGAAAGGGATGGCGGGGAAGACGGGTGTTAGGGGTAAGGAAGGGCAGAAAACGAGTGTGCCGTGGAAGGGAACGGGACAGGGTGATGCTTATTCGTTCCACACTCCAACTCCATCATCGAGTCCGAAATCGAGAGCGGAATTCGGTCGAGTGGATATCACGGCAACGGTCCAGTGTGATGGGAAAACAGGAGTTGAGATGGAAGCTCTGACTGCGGTGAGCGTAGCTGCGCTGACGGTGTATGATATGTGCAAAGCGGTGGATAAAGGGATGAGGATTGAAGGGTTGAGAATTGTGAAAAAGGAAGGCGGGAAGAGCGGGACTTGGGTTGAGGGGGAGTCTGTGCCTATTGATTAATGAGTGACTGCCTGTACGCATGTATGGGACTCGAGGTTTGGAACGACTGCTGCTGAATCCTCTCGTGTGGACAGACAATCTTGGTAGCCGCTGAGAAATTCACGCGGGCTTCGAACCTTGGAAATTACTTGGGCTTTTCAGATCGCCGAGTGGCAGTCATCTTTGAATGTCGACCTGTGGTAGTTGCACGGTACCAAGTAGCATCGTCCCTTCTCATCAGACCTCGGTCTTCTTCACATCGGTCTAAGTCTATCCTTTGAGAACAATTACAATTATCTATTATTATATCTTCGAAGGGCTTTAAAGGTCCAATCCAAGGACCCCGAACACGAAATCCCTCTCCAAGCATCAAACATCACACTCCAATACGCCTCAAACACCATCACCTAGACATCCAACTCCGAAAGAGCAAGTGCAAACCTCGTAGTCGACTCCGCAACACACGTCGCATTCGCCTTACAAGCTTGCATCTCTTTCATATGCTTCGCATTCAAGTTCTGAATCGCAACTACGTAGGACGTCTGATCACGCTTCTGGCGTGGATGCGAGGCAGTCTGCAGTACTTCTCTACTAGAACCAACGATATCTCCTTCGTCTTCTTCATCTTCGTCAGCAGGGTCTTCGTACTTTAGTGTTTCTGTGGGTAAGGACGGGCTGGAGCGTGGTGAGACAGTGATGGAGCTTGTGGTGGTCGGCTGGAGTGTTGTGCGTAAAACAAGAGCAGTGCTCGATGTTTGGCTGCTGAAAGTCTCCATTGCAGGTTGAATAGAAGTATGCAGACGGGTTGATCGATGCTTCCTCATAAAAAATGCTTGGTGCGCCTTGGTCCTTGATGTTTCGCTGCTTGAGGCCTCCCTGGCAGATTGAGTCGTTGTGGATGCGGCGGTTGGTCGATATATTCTCGTGAAGAACGGGTGGCGCATCCTAGTGCTTGTTGCTTTTCTAGATGAGATAATGCTAGCTTCTTGTGCTGTGTTGGACTGGCTGCTTGACAAAGAGGCGCTTGATACGGAAGTAATAGATGCACTTGTCAAGAGAGTAGTCCCGGGCTCAGTGGCGCAAGCGCTTGACGATGAAGGCATTACAAGTGCAGCAAGTGCAGTCAAAGTAGGAGCCATGCTACTACTATTTGCTGAGAAAGTACTAACAGACAGCGTGTCTGGAGGGGCTATTGTGGGTTCAATCGGGGAGTTCATAGCGACAAAACTTGGACTGACCCAGCCAGTTGATGGCATTAGGCTCAGCGTTGCAGCATCCTGTGTTCCACTGCCAAAATTTGACTCAGCAAGACTGATAGACTTCCCGAAGTCGATGACGACTTCTTCATAGCTGTTGGTCGTAGTTTCGCCGTGTTTGTGGACCTTGGATTTTGAGTTCATGGTCCCTTCTTCGGGGCCCGTTTCTGTCCACGACACCGAGATAGTATTGCTGATGGTGGTTGTGTTGAAAGTGTTGGCACTTGTCAAGTTCAGTTTTGCCAGCTGGTCGAGGTAGAAGTTTTTGATCTCGGGTGGTAAGCTGGCAAGTCTATTGATGCCATCCGCTGCATCATCCATGGTCTTGTGCTTTTTGCTCGAAGACTCCGTGTGGAATGTATTGATGTGAGTGCGTGCGCGAGAGATGATTGCATTAGCTTCCTTATATGTTTTCTGATGCGTCTTCATTATGCAGTCGTCGATGACATTATTGCTCTTGTCGTGCTCGTGCTTGATTTTGCGTCGCTCAACTTGTTTAGATGTGCAGTTTCCTGCTACTCTCCCCAAGTATGCCAAAATGGCCTCTGCCAAAGTCGAAGGAAGCGCATGGGTCTTGTTGGTAGAATCCGAAGCTAAAGTCGATCCGAATTGCGCGGCTTTGATCAAATCTCTCTCTTTGCTCACCTCAGCAGCGGTAAGACTCCCTGTGATGAAGGCATCTACAAGGGCACGTGCTGCAGATATTGTATTCCCCTCTCCCTTTTGAAAAGCATTATTCTGTTCACTATCCAGGCGTGGAGGTTGCTTGACAGGGCCATGATCGCCCTTTTCACCACTGTATACTGGTGGTTGAGCTTCGGTCGTGACGATTATCGAAGTTGGTCCTGGAGGGAGAGGTGCTGACGTCTGCACCTTTGCATCATTCATCGGAGCTGCTGCTGCGCAGAAGGCCAAAATGGCCGCTACGATACACCAAATGGCCTTCATTGTATTTAGTAGCAACGAAAGAAAAATGCTGAAAATTTCACTGAAACGCCGAGGGAGGAAGATTGTGAAGAAAGTTCAAGATGCGAGAAGGCCACGTTTTGCCTGCGGGCAAGAATTTCGCGTTCGTTAATATTACCTGTGCAAGAAATGTAGTTGTTGCACCGATGTACCACACTATCAAAGCTTTTGGACATAGCATAAGGCTTATAAATAAAGTTTCTCAGCCATCTCCTGATGAAGACTGGTGTTCCAGAACTCGAAAAGGAGTACCACAAATGACAGCTCGCTAAATCTCGCCAACCTTTTTAAGGGCAAGACGCACCCACTTTCTCATATGAAGTGAAATATTGTGCTAAACTTATCATGGCTTTCTTTTGTCACTATCTACAAGATCCAACGACCTTAAAAAATCTTAGACCTTGCGTAGCAGCAATTAAGAATGCAGAATTACTGTGAAGCTTTGGGCTCCTCGAGGCAGCGGTGTTGTCCACGATGAAGGCTGGCTCCTCGTCAATCCTCTCTAAATTAAATTCATTGACTATTGACTAGAACAAATACAAATACAAACTTTCTCCCAGAATCAAATACTCCTTGAAGTGCAATTTTGTTCATCTTGAAGTCGATGAGCAATGTTCGACTATTTGACGGACATTTTTCCATGCTTGTGCGATTGTTGTCCCGAACCATCGTCGTCCTCCTTCCTCTTTCTCTTGCCAAGGGACGAATCGGAAGTTTCTAGGCTAGGGTAACTCGACGGTGGAAATTTGGAACTTGAACCTTTTTTGCTTTGAGGATGATGTCCCTTATCTTTCCGGGCTTTTGCTGCATCCGGTGACTGATGCGGAAGGCCGTCTATTTCTTTCTCATCCTCCTCCGTCTGACCCTTTAACCGCCACCACATTTCACCTTTGCTCGAGCCATCTTTGTCAGCTATACACTCGAATTCTTTGGATTTTGAGAGTGTTTCCTTGCAGCTCTTATGCTTATCTCTTTGCTTATTAGTCCATTCGCTGATCATGGATGAGATGGCGTGTGTTTTCATGCGGCCCCCAGGAACCCTGCTGAGTATGGTGTGGCATAGCCATGCCCATGATGGGAGCTTTGGCTCTTTGCCAGGTTTAGTTTCAGGCTGAGCACCAAACTTTCCAACTTTCAAACCCAGCTCAATCAGTTTGTTTGGCTCGTACTCCGCAGCCCAAGGAGGGGGTAGCTTTTTGCAAAGCTCCTCATATGAGCACGGAACATACTCCTGGGAGGTTGTAGGAGCTGACTGCTGGGCTACTATTGGCGTGGACTTCACTCGTGGAACTATCTTATTATTGCCCTGGGCATCTTGGGACATCTTGGGAGATAAAGACTTTTTCTTTGCGGGTCTGCTTGGATCTGCCGGGCTAGCCTTCTTCCGCTTTCTTCGAGCGTGAGCCCCTGGAGGGGTTTTAGGAGAGGTCTCATTTTTTACTGCAGGGCTATTTGATCCCCCCGGCAAAGTTGCCGTGCCCTGTGGGCTCGTCAGCTGGCTTTGCTCTGGATGGTGTACTTGACGTTGTTCATCCAGATACGCAATCTCTGCTCGGATTGCATTTCGATGCTGTTGCTTGAACTCTGTTCCTTCTCTATTGCGTGGCCACTTCGCTTTCTGAGCTACACCTATGGAGTGAGATTCTGACAGTGGATTGTAACTGACCTGTGGCTCTATCCACCGGTCCAGCTTGACTGCTACAAGCCAGTAAAAGTCCCGCTCGAGAGCCCCCAAGCCTAAGGCGAGTTTTTTGGTATTTAACTCTTGGGAAATGACATTGCTGCTGGGATCCCATAGAATGGCAGGGAGCATTACATCGTCACCGCATGCAGCGTCTTTGATGTCATCAAGAAGAAGTAGAGCTAGGCGCTCCATTTCTTGAACACATATTGAGCGCGAGCGGTAGGAATTGAATATTCTTAGAGTCCACACCGCCAACATCGTGCATATTTCATCGTTTTTCCAGTAGCTTGTCGCATCAATAAGAGGCTTGAGATGTTTCAACGCAAGATCGACCTTATAGAATGGATTTGGTGAGGAGCAACCAGCCCAGCACGCTGCTTCGCAACAGAATGAGCAAAGTGGGTGTCGCTCCAACAGCATACCTTGCGTTTGCCTCTCAATCTTGGCAGCGTATGCGGAGTCATTCCTGAACGCTATTATTGATTAGTATTAGGCGTAAACATTGACTGGTCAGGACAAGTTTGCCCGAAGACTTACCATCTGCAAATGTCTCAACTCTTCGCAAGTCCTCGGTGTGTTCTGTGCCCTTGGCTACTATGGTTAAACTTGTATAGGAGTCTCTCCATCCCAGGCGCGAGGGGGAGACTGTTGCTCGTGTCGTGGAATCCGCGAGTTCAGGTGGGTATATACCTGTAGCTCGTTAGGAATCACTCGATTCAAAACCGTCTACGGTCAAATGATGTTAACATACCCGGGATTCTACGAAAGTTGGTTTTATTGTGACGAAAGCCAAGGTCTTCCTCGTCAGATAGCTCCATGTTTCTATCGTTGGACAAATTGTCCTGCTTAGACTGCTTGTGTTCGGAGTGTGCCAACATTTCAGATGCCGACTAAGAGTGATTATTCAAGCCGGTCTCTCTTACAAAAGGTCTTTTTCCTTGGGTCAAATTCAAAATATGTAGTATAGAGTGTTGGCTTAGTTCGGATGACAAGAAGTAGGATTAAACTTCGTTGACGAAGCTCTGTGACTGAGAGTGTGATGGAGGCAATTAGTATTGTAGGAGTGTGGTGAGATGTAAGATGAAATTTATTTGAGTGCAGAGCCAGGTAGATGTCTTATATACGCTGGTGGTTGCAGACCAAATGAGAATCCAACTTGCTAGAGTAAAACTCTTCATAGTGTAGATCTTTTGATATGAACTGACTGGTCCGGTACTTTTCGAGATTCTGTTACATGGTACGGCGCTGGGAATATACGGACTGCAATCCAAAGGATTCTTTTGAATATGAACTGACTGGCCAGGGACTTTTGAATTTTGTCGCCCCTCTAAGAACAGCGCCGGGGAGCTAGATAGGAAAGCTTGCCATTCATATCTGGACTGAACTGCAAATATAAGAGATGCCAAACAAATATAAGCTATTAGAGACGACGAGCCCGATCGGATCACGCTGCTAGTCTAAGACAAGGCCAGTTCTCTACTAGCACCAGTTCCTATACTGGGAGGTCCGGTAAGGGAAAGAGTGATCACGATGCTCTATTTCGTACCTTAGAAACATAGCTGTAACAATAATCAAGCGCTATTATGATTACCTTATCTTTCATAAATCTCGAAGCAAGCCCTAACGTTCCATGATACACCTAAATGGGACCTAGAGTGATTTGATACATGACTGCTCTCATTCTTTTCGCTCAAAGTCCAGAATTAGGGGTAACACGTGATTGATGAAAGTGACTCGAAGCTGTTAACGTATATTCATCAAGAGAGAAATACGAAGAGATCACAAATAGAGTAGAGAATATGTGTGTAGGACCAGGGAGATACACTGCGCGGCTGCTATTTAGATGTAACCATAAGATTGCATCCTGAAGTTGGTTATAATAAATAAGGAAACCCCTGAATCTTTCAGCGCTACTACTGTATCCCGACGGCTTTCAAGCTCCGAGCACCAAAGGCGGTCTTCAGTGGCAGATAACCCCACCTTTTTCGAACCGTCGTGCTTGCGATTCCTGGTCTCAGCATTTATAATGACTCCATCATAGACAATCAATTTTGTCTGCGGCGACTGCAGACCTTGCATATTCCCATCTTTCCTTAACACCTTCTTACTTCCAAGCTTCGAGACAAGATGGCACTCGAATATGGCAAACCAGCCGACCTCCTCCCCGTGCACTGGAAGTCACAGATCACCGAGTGGTTTGCAGAAGATACTCCATCGTTCGACTACGGCGGGTTCGTAGTCGGCGACAGCGAACGGACTGCGACGTTATTTGGCAAATCAAAAGGCGTTCTGGCTGGTGTTCCTTTCTTCGACGAGATCTTCGGCCAGGCTGGATGTACGGTTAAGTGGCACATGGAAGAAGGTTCTTGGGTGGAGCCTGGACCGAAGGGCAAGATTGCGGTCGCAACTGTCACTGGACCTGTTCGAAAGCTGCTGCTGGGAGAACGGGTGGCGTTGAATACTCTAGCCAGATGTTCAGGAGTGGCGACGAAATCGAGGATGATGGAGGAGCTGGTGAGGAAGGCGGGTTATACGGGCATTCTCGCGGGCACGAGAAAAACTACACCAGGGTTCAGACTAGTTGAGAAGTATGGCATGATTGTTGGAGGCGTGGATGGTCATCGTCACGACTTGTCGAGTATGATCATGTTGAAGGATAATCATATTTGGGCAAGAGGGAGTATCACCGAGGCCGTGAAGGCAGCGAAGTCTGCGGGAGGGTTTGCGCTGAAGGTTGAAGTCGAGGTTGATAACGAGAAGGATGCGGATGAAGCCATTGCAGCTGGTGCGGACATTATAATGCTAGACAATTTCGATGGGGAAGGCCTGAAAGTAGCGGCACAGAGCGTAAAACAGAGATGGGCTGGAAAACGCGAGTTTCTGCTCGAGTGTAGCGGCGGCCTGACTCCTGACAACGTGGGCACGTATATCAATAACGGTACGAGGACTATCCTTTTGCCATGTTCCATCTAATGTCTCGCAGATATTGATATCATCTCGACGAGCTCAATCCACCAGGGGGTACCACATGTGGACTTTTCTTTGAAGATCGATCATTGAGAATGCACGATCTGAAAGGATTCATGCCATGCGGACTTCTGAGAAACTCTTGTGCTTGCATTAGTTCTACGGGATAAGTCTGAGAGCCCGTTTGGCAGACTAAATGACCGGCTCAAGTGTGCTGAAACAAGAATCAGAAGTTCATCTTCAGCTAATAAGCACGTGCAGTATCTTTCATGTTCTATGATGAGCACAGCCGTTTCTCAGAGTCTCTCGCTATAATTGTCATTCTTGGGAATTTGGTCTAAAAGTGTGCCTAATGTTCATTTCAACATGGCTGCTTTCAGGCACATCAACGTTGATGCTGTCTTGTTACGTTTAGTAGCCTAGTAGAGCTCAGTGCTGACGGTTCTACTACCCCTTCATAAATTGACTTCCTCTATTCTACGATCTAAACTTACAATACTTGTCCGTTCCCTGAAACTTTCTTTTCATCCCAAATACGTCCTATCTACGAATCCTTACCAGTCGAGAAGATATGTTCTCAATGATGAGCGAAGCTTCAACATTGTCCGAATCCGGGATGGAAATTTGAAGTTTTTTCTTCGCTTCCCTAATGTCCCGTAGTAGCATGGGAGTCTCAGTCACCGTTTACAAATTGTCAGTGTCCCCAAGTAGATTACATGTATCAAATACAAGGCTGATTCCTGGTTGGACTTGGGCTATTTATCCTTCCCCGCGAAGGGTGTATTAGAAATCTGTATTGTGAAATAGAATTTTATCTGGGGTGGTTCGACACGAAGTGAACGCAGTGCACAGATTTCTTGCGACCATCCAAATTGTGTGATACTTCACGAGCTCACAAAACTCTCACCTGCAGCAACACGTGCTGAATTTCAGAATATAGATAGAAGGGGAAACTAAGACGAAAGGTGCATGGCGTGCATCGGGAAACTGCGGCATCACTGTGCCTAAATGGATCTCGGATAGCACGCCAAGATGACTGCCGCAAATCGGAACCAAGGGTTTGGTTCAAGGTCTAAATTTATATGGGGATTCTTGCAATTCTGGATTCTAGAAGACCGTTAGGATCCGAGTGCTTCCACGACATGGCATGACGAGAAAAGAGTGACAACTGCTGTTTCTGTCGGCCCTTCTCACACCCGCGCAAATAGAATGACAGCGCTATCACCGTGTGCACTCATGTTTCCTTTCTATCTCCAGTCTCCAGTCTCCTGGTGATGTTGGATTTCTCCATCACGTGTTGCGGTTTAGGACGGCTTGACCAATTGAACTTCTTGATTGGCACGGATAAAATTGGATAAATTGCTCTCGTCACCAAAGCTCTGGCGGGGTTGTCTGTGTGGGGGCAAGTCTTCCGAAGCCAGCAAAACTGAATGAGCTCCGTCAACGGAATGTTTGTCCAGCTGGCATTCTCTTCACTTAAATACCAACGCATTTCTGACCAGATTGAGACTTCGACAAGCTTATATTTCAAATTCGTTACGTCAAATTCCCACTGAAAATCGACGAAGAATGGCGGAAAGCGTAAACAATACCCCTCTCTCCTGCCAAATTCCTTAATTTATAACTGACAGCGTCTCGACAGAATCTCTCGTTCATCCTCAACAAGCCTCTCTCGTTGTCTTTCGAAGAGCGTCCTAAGCCTACTCTCCAGACTGAACACGATGTTCTCATTGCGATAAATTATACCGGTATCTGTGGTAGCGATGTCCACTACTGGCAACACGGCGCCATTGGACCCTTCATCGTGAAGGATCCTATGGTGCTTGGGCATGAGTCTGCAGGTACCGTTGTCGAGGTCGGCGCTGCTGTCAAGAGTGTGAAGCCTGGGGACAGAATCGCTATAGAGCCAGGAACTCCCTGCAGGCACTGCACACCTTGCTTGGCTGGACATTATAACCTCTGCGACGATATGCGATTTGCAGCGACTCCTCCTTTCGATGGCACATTAGCTGGGTTCTATACCGCCCCAGCAGACTTCTGCTACAAGCTTCCCGAACATGTCTCCCTTCAAGAAGGTGCTCTCGTAGAGCCTCTAGCGGTTGGTGTCCACATCGTCAAGCAAGCAGAAATCAAGCCTGGTGACAGTGTGGTAGTTATGGGTGCTGGACCTGTTGGTCTGTTGTGCTGCGCAGTCGCAAAGGCTTTCGGTGCTTCCACAATTGTTGCTGTCGATATTCAGCCCGCTCGGCTCGAGTTCGCTGCTTCATACGCTGCAACCCACACTTTCACACCTGAGCGTGTCTCCGCGGAAGAGAATGCTGCAAGATTATTGAAGGAGACAGGTCTAGTTGGAGGAGCAGACGCAATCATCGATGCTTCTGGCGCCGAGCCGTCTATTCAGACATCCCTACACGCTATTCGCCGAGGCGGGATATACGTCCAGGGCGGTATGGGAAAAGCAGACATCAACTTCCCAATCATGGCCCTCTGTACCAAGGAAGTCACTGCGAAGGGAAGTTTCCGCTATGGTAGCGGAGACTATAAGCTCGCCGTGGAACTTGTTGCCAACGGAAAGGTTGATGTCAAGAGACTGATCACCGGAACCGTCAAATTCCAAGATGCCGAGCAAGCGTTCCACGATGTTAAGGCCGGCAAAGGCATCAAGGTGCTGATTGCAGGACCAAACGAGAAGTAAGTGAGCAATTAATTAGAGGTGCATCGTTTGGTGGGAACTGGGGAGTTGGAAAGAAAGATATATGTCGGCAACGAAATAGTCCTGTAATAATGAATGCAGTGGTGTGGAATCACGCTTACTGGCTGACTTTTTGTGTCACTAAAGGACTCACGGCATTGTGCTCTCTGATCCTGCGCGCCCTAAGCTCTGATTGATGCCTTGCGCTATGTTCACAGCCTATGGAATACTGCCATAGAATTCTGGAATGATTCCGAACATTAATTTCTTTGATGTCGAGAAAAGTCCGAGAAAGGGCGAAAGGGCGTAAGATTTTGGATTCGGGTTTGCACCACCAACTTACAGATTTAGCCAACGTGCAGCGCCTCGACGAGGTGCAGCCTGTTCTCAGCCGGAAGATTACGAGTGCTTAGTGGAACCTTCTGTAGGCGCCATTTCATGTTTGCGCGGTTGATGACGTCTGAAGTGGCTCATGTCTGCCTTCCCACCAATATATCTTCGAATAAATAAAGGGCCTGCCAAGACTCACCTACCATCAATTCCCTAAAAGTTCTCACTTCAGCGTGTAAGTCTCAAATTTTGTTTCTCTCGCGATTTTGTTGGCGTTGGGGCCAGCCTGCAGTGTCTCATTAGGCGCCACAACGCTTGTGTTACCCCACATGCCTCTGGCATGGAATCCATCAACACAATCAGTGCGCATGCTACATTCACGCGCACCAAGTCTGGATCATTCATATAAGATGACCCAAACTATGCCAGAACATGTTCTGTTCTGGAGCATCATGCTCTCGCTGCAGCAGACACGCAGTCAAACAAGATGCATATGTTCAACTTACTTCAGCAAGCGCTTACCTTCGGAACAGTGACACTCCAATACGACTCTGACGATCTCCAACTTCCTCGTTCAAATTACCGGAAACACAAGAGAAGAGCGTCGACTTTCCACTCAGCCATGCATGCTAGCGTCCAGGAACCTGTGAAGAAGGAAGCAGCTGCTCCCAGCAAGAGCAGAACTGGCTTCCCCGAACCGTTCAGTGAAGGTTTGTCCATTGTTGGATCTGATCGACAACATTCTAATGTCCTTCGCAGACCGAAATACCACACTTCCTCACCCCGACGCTGATACCTCTCCGAATGCCACGATAGAAGCTTCAGATCTCGACCTGGTACGAACGCATTCTCGAAGCTCCTTCCTCCATCGTAAGCACCATCTATGGGGAAGACACGAGAGCCTCGAGAAGTTGTACGACAATATTACATATGCGGATGATGATGGCAGTGCCTACTATCCCGAGAGGAGCAGCTCCAACGACACAGAGCAGACAAATGGGGTTAATGGTGTTGTCGGGGACAGAGATACAAACGGAGACGAGCACGCAGAGCGGAAGCACGGCATCCTAAAGAAGTTGACTATGCATAAGGCTTGAAAGCTCGCAGAATACAAAAGTGTTTTGGCATGTGTTTTGAGCGTGGTGTTTGAATAGGTTGCGTTGCATTGGGTTGGATTGGTTTTCGTCCTCTTTGCCTATGCACAGTCCTGGTGCTACTGGGACTTCGACAATTATAATTAACTGGGTATTTTCAATTTCTTGGTCCTCTTATGATCTGGAGTACCTGTAGAAGATCTTCTACCATTCAGCACTCGAAAAGGCTACGAAGTCGTTTTCTCATGGTGTTCTAAGCTCTATGTGAGAGTTTTTAGATTTGCTCTTTGTTGAGTTGCCAAATCCTCACTCGCTTCCCCTTCAGTATTGTACATACTCCAGATGTACTTCCAAGCACAAGAAATAAAAAAAAGAAGAGTGTCCATCAAACAAAGTTCTGTCAACAAGGGTCCCGCTGATCTTGGAGGCTTGGCATCCCCAGCTTCCGGCAGCGTCTCGGGACGATCATTTCACCAAGACCTCGGCCCAATCCAATGCGACTATCCAATCAATCCAACCCAACACTCACTATCAAGTCCAGATATAAGCTCTAACCCACTCACTCACTCTACCTCTCACTAGAAACCTGTACACCAAAAGATGCCACCATCAATCACATACACAGAGCCTGATCCAGAACTTAAAGCCCAATTCTCAGATACGCCATGGGCGATAAAGCTATTCGAGGACCCCACTCTTAAGTCGTTCGTCAACGATTCAAGGGTTCTGAAATCGCATACTGGGGATTCTTTCTGTGCACGTACGCTCGCTACTGAAGATACGGTTTCTGCGTGGCAATCTTTCTACCGGCTCTCGTCCTCGCCACCCTTATCCCCATCCACATCCAGCGCCTCTTCTCGATCATCATCTTCACCAACGTCAGCATCAGCATCAACTTCTTCATCACCTAAATCCCTAGAAATCCTCACCCTCCTCAAACTTGGCTCAGGCGTAAACGGACACCGCGATATCTGTCACGGCGGTTTTGTCTCTTTACTCTTAGACGAAGTCATCGGCAGCATAGCGGAGTCTGAGAGGGGTCAAGATCAATCGACTATGACGGCGTATCTGAAGGTCGATTATAAGGCCCCGGTCCGGACGCCCGGGACGGTGCTCTGTAGGGCGTGGTTGGATAGGAGGGAGGGGAGGAAGATGTGGGGGAAGGGGACGGTGGAGAATGGGAGGGGAGAGGTGTTGGCGTTGGGGGAGGCGCTGTTTTTGATTGTTGAGCCGGAGAGGGTTGGGAAGGTTGGGAAGGCGAAGATATGAGTGAGGTTTTGTGGTTGTGAGAGAAAGGGTTCTGCTGCAATGGTGTAATGAAAATAAGGAAATGGTGTGCTTTGCGTGAGCCTATGTTAAGATGCGTAGTGAAGGGGCAGATGAAGTGGCGAAGCTGTCGGGTAGAGATGACGACCACGCGACGCATGAAGAGAGGCAAAAGCATGCTTAGTGGACATTATGTATATTCTAGAGAGAGACGATAGATCATGAGATTCGGTATGCACTATGAGCATTAGCAGAGGGTATGAAGTGAAAGAAGAAGTTCTCACTCATAAATCACTTCCGCCCCCTTTCTCATCCCACTCCCGACCCACATTCCACAATTAACCTTGTCTCTATATCTCTCATCACCAGTTTCCATATCTATGAAGAACCTCATCTTGTAGCTATGAGGAGCAACTTTGTCTGCTAACTCGGGATCATCAAGTTGGGCCAGAACTTCAGGGGGTCCTGTCCTCCAGCCATTTGTTCTGATGATGATGTGAGCTGGAGGCAGATCATAAGTCTGTAGGATGTAATTTGTCTCTAGCCGAGCAGAGCCATCGGTTGTGATGATTTGACTGTCTTGACCGCCGGGCTATATATGTGAACAAAAATAATGGAAGATGGGTCTTGTTACAACATACCAAGACAATACCAGAACCCCAAGAGCCGGACCAAGTTCCACCAGTGAAAGAGATCCAATTGCGGTGGCCGAGTGGAGTTGGACCAACAGAGATCTTGGGGTTCAGCGTGACTGACATCCGGAAATCAAGATACAGGGACGGGTGTGGGAGGGATAGACTAGGATGAGGATAGTTGGACGTGTGGCCCGAGGCTTTAGGTGTGCTTGTAGCCATTTAGCAAGTGTGGAACAGAGAACAAGGAAGGATGTCTGTAAGAAAATGCTCCTGCTTGGTAAATCCGACACTTTTATCATAGATATTCCCAAAATCTTCGGACTTACGCGTCTTCAACCATCATGTCACCCCACATGAAAGGCTGCCGCTCAGTGGTTGTCATCCACTTGCCCACCACTGGCTCTGGGCTCTTCTGCATCTCAGAATCCTTCGCTTTCCATCCTACTGACATCCGGGCATCGTCCGAACTTAAGTCCCTCATCTGCTCCATATTCCCTCCCAATACGTTTGAGCTGTAGACAGTCCAATTGCTGTCCGGCGGGCTTCTTCGGGCCGATGGGTCCCCGACCTGCGCAAGAGCTTCTTCTGAAATCTCTGGTGGGTAAGGAGCTTTGCTCACGACAGTATTCATCTGCCTATAAAACCCGGGGTCCATGGTTGCGAGGATGAGATAATGATCTTTCAAAAGAAAAGGCTGAAGTTTTCAACGCTGTAGTCGCGGAAAATAAGTGCGGAGAGATCATCTGCCGACTTCAAGGCTGAAATTACCAAGAGCTAATGAGAGCCGTGATTAGGCTCAGGGATGCAGATGCTTGGTAAATCTCAGAACCCCTTGTCCAGGGACTATCGAGAATGGTCGTCCTTTGTAACCTTTAGATGTGATTTTGAACGACGAAGAGAGCAAAAATAGCAGGATCAAGTATCCAAGAAGGCAGGACATGCAGCGTATGTCCGTGTAGCGAGCTGCACCACTGCAGCCTGGGGACTCACGGCTGCTGTGCTGTCCTGAGGAGAAAATGGGCAGAAGGGTTCTCTTCCCAGCCCGACGAGCAGGGAGCGCCGTTGATGAATGCACCTGTAGGCAAAGATGTTTCTGCTCTTGAAGTCGTAGGCTGTACAAGCGACCAGGAAGAATACACTAGCTCCGCGCCACAGTTCACGTGACCATATCTGCCCTTCACATCTCCATCACAGCTGGCGGGTCCACGATCTTCAAGTGAATTTCTCAGACCAACACTCGCAATCTCTATCACTCCAACGCTGAATCCGACCATCAACAAGGCTTCAAGCTTCGATCGCAACGCGGTGCTTTGTGGCATTTTGTAGCAAGCTGAGCTGTAGATATCTGCGGAGCAGACAGGCTGGGGTCTGCTGGTGGCATAACCTCTCTCGCTGTACCACCACCTTTGACCCCTCTACTTTGCGATAGTTCTAATTTGATGATCAGTTTACTGCTGAATACCTGATTCGTCAGAGAGTGCAAACCCTTTTCAAAATGCCCGCTATGCTCGATGACCCCTCCAGTCTCGCAATCTACCGTACCTCGGGCTCCGCGCCATTTCCAGACCCCCACGACCGACATCCTTCTCTACCTGTCGATATATACCCTCGTCAAGTCACGCTTCGCGATCGAGTCACTGTCGCAACGATTGTCCCTTTCTCCTCTCCACTCCAAGTCCCTCCATCCCTCCTCGCGTACCTCAGCGATCAGCTCAACACAGAGATTGACAATGGAGATACATACCCCTTCATCGAGACCATGCAGGTGGACAAGTTCTCGTCTTATTGGTTTCAGAACTTCGGAGCGGTAATGCTGCTGGGAAACATTGAAAGCGCGGACGAGGTCTTGGAAGGCAAGAATTGGGCCAGCGAATGCTTAGGGAGCTATTACATCAAACCCAACTACCCAGGACGAAGCAGTCATGTTTGCAACGCCGGCTTCCTTGTTACAAATGCCGTCCGCAACAAGGGTGTAGGGAGGCTTATGGGAGAAAGCTATCTGGAATGGGCGCCAAAGCTTGGATACACCTACTCAGTCTTCAACCTCGTCTACGAGACTAACGTAGCGTCATGTCGAATCTGGGATGCATTAGGGTTCAAGCGCATTGGACGCGTCAAAGGAGCTGGAAACCTAAAAAGCTATCCTGGACAATTGATAGATGCCATCATATATGGCCGTGACCTGGGGCCTGAAGGCGAGGATTTCGTGAGTGAAGAACGCTTCGATAAAATCAAGTTCTACCTGAAATACGGCAAATATCCAGCTGGGGCTGATCGGGCGGAAAAAAGCAGACTGCGAAGCGCAGCGACGCATTACAAACTTCTTCCTGAGTCTGACAAGCTGATGCTGAAGGATAAAGAGGTCATCTCAGATCCGCAAAGACAGTACGAGATAGCCAGAAACGTGCACGTTTTGCAACATGGTGGCATCAACAAAACGACTGCGACCATTGCTGAAAGATATCATTGGGTACGGATCAAGGAGACGGTCAGTCTTGTAATTAGGAATTGTACGCAATGTAAGGAATTGGGAAAAGCTCCTGTCGTGCGCGCAGATGGTGTGATTCGACCTGCACCCCGGATCCCACCACCAACTGGACAAGGAGGCGTCAGTGCTGCCGGACGAGCTCTCAGCCTGGCACAAGATCACACCCACGATGGCTTCTCAGGCCATGCTGGCCAAGGATCTGTGTCTCCACAAGTCCTCAATCGAACTCTTCCTGGACAGCACTCTCAGGAGCCCAGCTTCCAGCACCAACCCCCACAACAGACAGCGCCCGTAGCCCGGATGCAAAGCGAATATTTGCCTCTAGACCCACAGATCATGGAAGACGTACGGAATCATCTAGGTGGTTACAACCACGAACCACTTTCCAGTCCTGATCCCGAACCGCATGGTCACTACCATGGAGATCATGATCACGAGCAGCATGACTCTGACTCGTTTCAGGCGATGTTGGGTGGTCGAGGACATGGGAGAGATCCGGACGGGAATGAGGATATGGATATGTTGATTGATCCCGCTGATGATGGGGATGGTGAACATGAACAAGATCACGAGGATGAGGATGGTGCTATCATTCAATTGCAGGCTGAGGCTGCTGCGAGAGCTGCTGAAGAGGCGTTGAGGACTGTTGGTAGGGAATATGGTGGTGGTTGAAGGTGGCTCTGAGGATGTTATGCAAGTGTACTTCCCAGATGGTATCACGCCGGAGTGATAGAGAGAGACCGAAGGCGGCCTCAAGACGTGATTTGACGGGATAGAAATACTCAAACAGCAGCAACATGGAGCTACCTTGAACGCCTTATAACTGGTGGACGACATCCGCAGTAGCTTTACAGTAACTAAGGCTCGGAATAATATGTCCAGTCTGTACAAGCGATTTTAGATGTGGTTTGGTGGCCATTTCGATCAATTCCTCCGCAGTTGCTGTTGCAGCAGGTTGGTCCTTCAATTACCTACTATAGTATTCGCGAGGTCACGACGCTCGCAGCTTCACGTGCTTGTTTTTGAACGCATCGTCCGTAAAATTTTGGTTAAACTTCGCACATCATTAAGTCGATTACACCTCGCAACCACACTCGTCCTGAAGGTCTTTCCGAAGGTCTTTCCGACCGAGCCGCATTTAGGAATCCTTCCAAGGCACAATGGTAGCGCTCGATCGCCTCATAGTGTCAGAATTCCAACTTCAATGCAGCCGTCGCAATTTCTCTATTCACGGGTCGAAAACTGTACTCTTTCGCCGAATGGGGATTGACAACGAAGCTATATTATTCCACAATACAACATGGGATATCTATCTGCGGAAAGTCAAAGATGTTTACTACGGTAGACCGGTATCAGATGGAAAACGGAGACTAGATTCATCATAAAAGGAGGTTCTGGTGGTCTATATATACACTCTAGGGGCGGTACTCCTAGACTAGGCTGAAATGGGCTATCTGAGACCATTTCACGTGATCCATTCATCTGACAACCAGCCAGCTTTTTCGCGGACTCCTAGATATATTGAAATTGAGGATAAACTATACTACCATTTAGTTCGGCGAGGAAGTATAGACGACATATACGGCTTGAACATAGCTCACCAGATTTATAAAGACTTTAGAGAAACCAGTCTCAGTAAGGAGGAGAAGGCACATGGGATCCCTGACATCCGAACGGTCTACGCCAATCGCGTACCCAAAGCGCCTAGAGACAAGCCGAAATAGAGCATGGTAGAATCGCGAACAAGTAATCAAAGTTTGATCATGATCTGCTACTAACTGCAATTCCAGTACTTGCCAGAGCAGCAAGCTATACGTCAATCTGCCAGGACCCAGGACTGAGTCACTGAAGTATACCTAACTTCAGCTAGAATTTAATAAAAGGACGGATCCACATTGTATCACAAAGTATAGTCAAAGAAAATGTTCTCTTCTGTTGCACTTCTATACTTGGGACCTTCGAAGTACAATACTTATTCGTTCCGAAAACTCAAAATCTTCGAATGTCTGCATAAGAAGCTCAACACCGAATCGGTTGCAGGCGCAGTTCAGAAAATTGGGACCTTCATTTCTTCTTGTATATGTATTTGATCTACTTTCTGCTTTTCAAAATCGCTTCCTCCCAAGCTGCATTTGCTTCGATTCGTTCATCAGCGCACAAAATTCGAAATCCAGAAATAGCCATGTTCATTGAACATGAACGCAACGAGAAACCTACATCCCTGGTCAAATCTCTTCCCCGCAAACCTCCCTGATAGCAGACGTATTTCAGACCATGTAGATAAGAGGGAGTTTGGGGCACATCTACAACAGTGACACAATATCCAGTTCCATTTCCTCTCCAATAGCCAACCGCATCCAGCTCTTAGTCTCTAATCCTTTGTTGGTAATGAAGTTCTATCTGAGACAGGAGATGTTGAACAAATCAACATCTTCATAAAGAAACCTTTCTCAACTTCGGCTCGGGTATGAAACAACATCAAACTCCCATGTCAATAATTCTCTTATGATGTTAACTCCAAGCCTACATCCAATAATAACTTACCAAGTTCCTATGCAAAAAATATGAAGTTTAAGCTCTTCACTCTTTCTTTGGCTGTCTTGCTCAAGCCTGAAGTCTCAAGTTCGAGGATTGGAACATGTCTCTGGACGCATGTCATGACGACAGAACTCGATTTGATTCAATAACAACGGATCTGCGATTCTGCATAGGGATCCCGACTCAGTGAGGAATACTAGTTGCTTGATTGGTAGCTCATTCTTAGCCTTGCTACATGTTGGTTACAGAATGCAAACCACGCAACCTCAGATTTGGTCAACTGATGGCCACAACTACGACCAGCCAAACTGTTGGTTTCTGAGCACTTATCTGTCTGTCGTTCTCGAAAATCCATCTGCCCCACCCAGCCTCCATCATACATGCTCGATCCAACATGGCTTTCCTTACTTCTTCTCGTCTCCTACATTGCATCCTTAGTCTTCACTCTCCTTGTCCTCGGATTCCAGAAAAGTATCCAGCACCAAACACCCTCACAAAATCAAAAACCTTTACAAACACTCTGGGCTGCTCGAGCACCTTCATGTGTTAGCCCAGTGTCAGCGGTCTCATGGTCGCCGGCTTATCCACGCTCGACTTCTTGCTCCTCAACCAATTCTATACCGTGGAACGCACGCACCACAACGCCTGTCACGGGACATGGGCAGGGTCCCTTTGTATATAACCTCAGTTTTGACCGCTCCTTCTTCTACCATCATCATATATATCTATTTACACCCACCACTGGCCTTTCTAGACCGTAACAACATCACAGAAGGCGATTAGTCCTATTGAACACTACAGTTGGCACCAGGGAGAACTATTGCAAATTAAGGAAGTTGACACCCGAGGAAGATCCGAAGAGCATTGCACTGTGCGTAGCAAAACCAAAGACTAGTGGGGTGTAGGTGGCGAGATCGAATAGCAATATCTTCTTCTGGAGTTTCGATCGAGCTAAGGTAGGAATGCACACACGAAGGGGAAAGGGGGAGAGGAGCGTGACATTGCACTAGAGAAAACAGGCGCTACGCTGCATTCTTTAAAAATCCTGAGGAGCGCGAATACGTCAAGCCTCTCCTGGATGGGTTTGTAGAGAGGAGGAAGGATCCTGTCGACGTTGGTGATATTGGGGGGTGGAAAGAGATCAACTGCAAATGCTGTGGTCAGATAAGCCACAGGCCATGAAGTCGTTAGCGGAATCTATTCTTCTAAAAGTCTTCTGGTCGCAACTTTCGAGGGATAAAAGCGGGGAATGGCGAGGGTTTATTTAGCAAGTAACTTCTCTTCGCCACCATTTCTCATGATGAAGTGCTCTCGGGAAATTTGCGAGTCCAGATTACGATGCAAGAGTGGGAGAGCGTGTGTTCAGCAGCCAAATGTCATGAGCAGCGTCAACATATCCATCAATGCGGATGTATTCAAACTCAAAAACAAAACAACCCTAGCCCAAGACTCGAACGGTCTCTCAAACAGTACCTTTTACCATAAAACATGCTCCTCTGTCCTCCTGTTTCGAGAGTAACCCTACTTGACATCACGAAATCCCAGCAAGAGAATGATCCCAACTCACACGCCTTGGTCCCAAGTAGTCTCGACTAGAAGCACCCCTCATGTAGGTTGCATAACCTGGATTGGTACTGCTGTAATGCATACTAATATCATCCTCGATATCAAAACCACAGCACACAAAGCACAGGCAGCTGGCACTTGACTTCCACCATTTGTCAATCTTCGCGCCAGCTTTTCCAGCGGCACATTTCCAGCAGAATGGCTCCTTCAACTCTGGTCCAGTCGGTTGGGAAGTTGCAGCTGGTTGCAGAGTTGATCTTGATCGTGATCTTAGACCGCTAGATATAAGATGAGTTGTGGATGAGAAAGATGTCACACGGCTTCTGTCAGAATCGCCCATAAAGAGACTTGCTGTGCTCGTTTCTGCTTGCGTAAAAGATCTAGTGAAATTGGGTGGATTTGGTACGTCATGAGTTGCGTTTGGAGCGACGATAGCAACGGGATCCGGGCTGCAGGGCATGGTTATCAAAGTTTGCAATAGCTGATCAGCAGCCGGAGTCGTACTTTGAGCTTCAGCATGGATAGCTGCGTTTTGGTGTGCGTTATGGCGTCCACGCTGGTGTGGACAACCTTCAATACGTGGCTCTGTTCTAATCGGCCTGGCTTCCATCGACGGCATCGGAGCTAGTGGGTTGATAGCTAGCGTACTCGTTGATTCAATTGCAGCTTGTAAAGACAACATTTCGGAGTCTCGTGCTGTAGCTGATGGCGTGAATCGTACTCGTTGCAATTTTTTCTTCCCCTTGGCCTTCTTGGGTCGAGCGGGAGCCGGCGTGCTTCCAGACCCAGCAGTCTGTATGAGACCATCCTGAGACTCTGCCTTCACTTGTGCAATCGGTGCATTGGCGAATGGATGTTGATCGATAGGACCATAAGTACTCCTCGGTGGTCTGAATCTCGGCGCCGTTCGACTTCTGACTGGGGCCGATCCGGCTCGAGCTTGTGGATCTGTGCTTGGCTGTGGGACGCGGGACGATAGAGTGATCCCTGATGCTGGGAGGCCGAAGAATCTTTGAAGAGCACTTTGTACTGGTGCTGCAGGTGTCGGACGTGGTAGGTGGTTCTGAGCAGCTGTCCACGATGGCATTCCGTCAGGAGTAGGAGGTCGCTCGGGCGGTGCTCGAATAGGCATCTTAGGCTCAGCATAGACCTCACTGATAGGCAGCTTGAAAATCTGTTTTTCGATCGTAGCACAAGCCTCGTGGTAAGACTTTTGAACTAGGATATCGTCAAGACTAAAAGAGGCTTTTCGACGTGGATTCTTGGTTAGACTAAAGCTGTCTCGATGTCCTAAGAATGGAATATATGGAACATCATCTGCTGACTTTGGGCGGCCTGCGGTACGGATTGTGGTATAGCTCTTCTGTTCCGTGATCGTCTCGAGGGGTGTGCCATATCCATATCGGAACTCAATTTCGTCGATAGAAGGAAGCGGTCGTACATCTGATACTTTTCTGTTTTCGTCATTGTGCAACGTCTTGAGAAGAGCCGTGCCAGATCTGCGAGGAGGAATGTCAATAAGTTCGATTCTGTTGCCACTGGAGTCGCTGTTCGTGGCCGAAATGTATACTGCTTCGTATATGGAATCATGTGGACTTGGATATTCTTCTGATGAATCAGGTCTGCGGAGGAAAGAACTCTTTCGGCGGACACGCTTCGCTACTGATAGAGTGGGTGAGCTCGCTCTAGGTTGTAATGGCTCTCTGATGGGCGAGGATCTAAGATCATCGGGAAGAATGCCTGTGGTGATAGCCATTGTGATATCCAAAGATGTGCAGCTTTCAAGTAATGCTTACGACGGTTGAGAAGCGGATACACAAGACATACTGGGGTAGATAAGTTCAAGTGCAGCAGGGGAAAATGTGAAAGAAGGTGCGTTACCCATGCTTCGTCTATTCGTGCTTGATAAGGTACAGTCTATCCTGCCTTGTGCCTTCCCTTTCCAGAACGCCGTCGCTATGATACATTGCGTGAAAGAGTTATTTCCCACCGATCAGGAAATATCCACACCCTCAGCTGCTAATGCTTTTCTGTATTCCTTTGATGCTTTTGCAAGAGTTTTGATAGTCGGTTCCATCATTTCCATAACGACCCTTTCTCCGCCACCAACAGAATTCGAGTTCCACTGGATCTTCTTTCCCGACGTGGAATAAACATCTCTTATATGCTGCTTCTGCTTTCTTATGACTTCCTCCCTTTCCTTCTCTGCATCGGCAGCCACAGCATTGATTCTGTGTAGAGCTCGGTCTAGCGTCTCGACCTGTTTCGCAAGCTCGCCTGCTCGATCCGGATCACCTGAGAGGAACAAAAACCAGAAGTGATGAAGAAATTCCGTCGTAGTGGCTTGAGTCAATGTGAGTCTGTCGAATAACTTCTGCGACAAACCTGAGAGTGACGCTTGAGTGCTCGAGCCTTCAAGTTCCAAGCGTCGAGCTGCAATGCCTTCTAATATTTGCTTCTGGGCATCTGCAAGACTTGCCTTGCTCCCAACGTGACCGACTTTCTCTTCCTCATCTTCGCTGTCACTATCTTCCAAAACACCGATAGCAGTTCGCAAATCCAGGCCTCCTGCATCATCGCTATCCATGATTGTTGGATCTATATCCGTCTGCAAACCAAACAATACCTCGGAAGGCACTTGCTTGGCATATAATGCCGCCTCAGCAGATACGGCAGACTTCTCATTTGAGAAGAACCTGCTCTGTTCCTTGATGTTGAGCATGATGCGGTTCTCTTTTGCATCTCCCTGCAGATCTCGTAGTGCAAGCGAGTTAAAGGTCTCCTCATCTATTCCAATCGGATCTGCCGGATCAATATCGGATGGTGCGACATGAGCCATTATCTTCTCACTTAGACTATTGAGTGTTCGAATTATGGGTACTTTGGCCGTTGACCCTGGTCGCATCGTGAAATCTTTTCGATTGCCACTCTTCGCGCCTCCCTGGTTCTCTTCATTGCCCTCGAGGTCAATGATATGTGGAATGTGAGCTGCGAGTAATCTCTGACCCAGACCATCATCGTTATTGGCATCTAGATACCTGTCGAACGTAGGATCCGTACTGTCCGTTTCCACAATGCGTTCTCCTTTGAGCTTCTTGAACAGCCGACTTAAAAAGAATCTAGACCAGAACTCTGACTCGTTGAGCTTGGGGACGTTCTCGTCATATACTCGCTTGACTAGTGGATGCTGGCTGAATATCAACTGGACTTGCTCTGCGCTAATATTTAACTTCAATTCTCCATCAACTTGGCGTGGCTTCACAGCAGAGAGAACATTGTAGGCACCTCGCTTCTGATTTGACTCGACAGCATGCGCACGTAGGATGTTGGTTCGTGTTGACCAGAATTGAGAGTTGAATTGCGAGTCCGAGATAGTATCAGGTTTCGTCCGTCTCGATTCCATGTATGTTCGATTCAATGCGGGATCCTTCTTCATGAGCGACTGCTGCAGCTCTATATCCAACTTCAGTTGGGCGTCATCGTACCACATTGGCCCACCGGAGTTTGGCTTTGATGTGACAGCGCTGGCAATAGCCATCGCTGCTGATGTTGGAGCTGCCCCGTTCGGTTTGGGAACAGCAGCATCGTTGGCTTTGACAGCGCTGATTAGGTTGGTCAATCTCTCTTTGATGGCATTCGCTTCTCCTCGTGGATTTGACGGGGAGTTGAAATGGAAGAGGTGAGTGGCAGCCTCATCTGCGTCAGGTGACTTTTCGAAAATCTTCAGCATCACCTTCGCTGCTGATTCCGGAGTTTGTTGGAGATCTGTTGGAAGTCAGTGCATATTGGCGGTAGCACGTGGCCGTGACATACTGGTGATATCCGCCACGACGACCGTGACCCCCTTTTCTACCCCAACAGGCTGCCACACAATGGACTTCTGATCTTTTGAAATTGTCAAAGTCCCATCTTTCTTTTTGTAGGCCGCAAGGCCTTTGACTGACGGCGCCATCTCTCAAGCTTGTTGGTGTGGTGACTCGATCATTTGAGCCTGGGAATAGCTCCTCGAGGAGCTCTGTGAAAGAGGCAACTGGTCAGGTGTGGAATTTAAATGTTCATAGACGAGGATTCTTGCACCTCAGATTCCAGGCGCGAGTGCTGCCTTTTGGCCTATCCCAGGGGCACGCGTTGGGATGGACTCTCTGCTATACTACAATCGCAAGGCAAAGTTGCGTTGATGCTTGAAGGAGTTGTCTCTCTGCATGTGTGGCGCGCAGCAGTGCGTCGTTGACCTCAATTTATTGCTGACATAACCTTCAGTGCATGAGGTTTCTTCCACAAAATACCGCCCACGTGATCATCGCTGCGTCAATTAGCTCGACAGCCAATCACTTGCACTCCACTCCATTGCGGAATAGCCGAATCGAAGAAAATGACCGGGATGCGGATCGCCCAGGTTTTGCCGTCAACTCTGGCTGCTCCGAGTGTCTTGTTACGCATCAAAATAGAAGACTTACTCCGCCTTTCCTTTACTTCCATCTTCACCAATTCCACTAAGAAGGTGGCATCGTCTTGACCACAAGCACGTTGATCGTTTCAGGCTTTTCTCCGCATTGGTGGGCACAATGCTTCGAACTTGTTTGCGGCAAAAGAGCAGCCAGCTCCTCAAAGCTGGCTGCTCTGCGAGAGCTCTCTCTACCACTTCACGAAACCCCTTAGTTGCCTCGAATATCTCAACAAAGTCCGCTCTATCCTCAAAATGTCGTCCCCTAGCCGTCGTCGCCCAGAAACGATGGTCCACCGCGACATCTTCCGCTCCAGACCCGAATGACAATTTCCTCTCCGGAAGTACCGCGAACTACATCGATGAGATGTACATGCAATGGAAGGAAGACCCGTCGAGTGTACATATATCATGGCAGGTCTACTTTAAGAATATGGAGAGCGGAGATATGCCGATGTCGCAGGCTTTCACGCCTCCACCCAACTTGGTTCCAACGCCTACAGGAGGCGTCCAAAACTTCATGCCTGGTCTGGGTATGGCTGCTGGACAAGGTTCCGATGTCACAAATCACTTGAAGGTGCAGCTCCTTGTTCGTGCATATCAAGCTCGAGGTCATCACAAGGCGAATATCGACCCCTTGGGTATCCGTCGCGAGGCTGAAGAATTCGGCTATAGCAATCCCAAAGAACTCCGCTTAGAGCACTACCAATTCACAGAGAAGGATCTCGACAGCGAATACACTCTAGGCCCTGGTATCTTGCCGAGGTTCAAGAAGCCAGGACGGGAGAAGATGACGCTGCGGGAAATTATTGCCGCATGTGAGAAAATATACTGCGGATCATATGGTGTCGAGTATATCCACATCCCAGACAGAGAACAATGCGACTGGCTTCGTGAGCGTATCGAGACCGAACAACCCTTCAAATACACCGTCGATGAGAAGCGTCGTATTCTCGATCGACTCATCTGGAGTTCGAGTTTCGAAAGCTTCTTGGCTACCAAATATCCCAACGACAAGCGTTTCGGCTTGGAAGGTTGCGAGACCTTGGTACCTGGAATGAAAGCTCTCATTGATCGTAGCGTGGACTATGGTGTCAAGGATATCGTCATTGGCATGCCCCATCGTGGCCGTCTCAATGTTCTCAGCAACGTTGTCCGAAAGCCCAATGAGTCTATCTTCAGTGAGTTTGGGGGGAGCGCAGCTGCTGAGGATGAAGGATCTGGCGACGTCAAGTACCATCTGGGAATGAACTTCGAGCGCCCAACGCCATCCGGCAAGCGTGTCCAATTGTCCTTGGTCGCCAATCCTTCGCATCTGGAGGCTGAAGATCCTGTAGTTTTGGGCAAGACTCGAGCTATCCAGCATTACAATAATGATGAGAAGAACCATACTACCGCCATGGGTGTCCTTCTCCATGGCGATGCTGCTTTTGCTGCTCAAGGTGTGGTTTATGAATGTTTGGGATTCTATTCATTGCCAGCCTACTCAACCGGCGGCACCATTCACTTGGTTGTCAACAACCAAATTGGTTTTACTACTGATCCTCGATTCGCCCGCTCCACCGCCTACTGTACCGATATCGCCAAGTCTATTGACGCCCCTGTCTTCCACGTTAATGCTGACGATGTCGAGGCTGTTAACTACGTCTGTCAACTGGCTGCTGATTGGCGTGCCGAATTTCAGAAGGATGTGGTCATTGATCTTGTATGCTACCGCAAGCACGGTCACAATGAGACCGATCAACCTTCTTTTACCCAACCCCTGATGTATAAGCGCATCCAATCACACGAGCCCCAAATTGATATTTACATCAATCAACTCTTGAAGGATGGCAGCTTCACCAAGGATGATATTGAGGAGCACAGGAAGTGGGTCTGGGGCATGTTGGAAGAGAGCTT
The DNA here is from genome assembly GCA_003988865.1 of Phialocephala sp. D728. Lineage (NCBI taxonomy): Eukaryota > Fungi > Ascomycota > Leotiomycetes > Helotiales > Mollisiaceae > Phialocephala > Phialocephala sp. D728. The sequence continues at coordinate 83,396 of QYAJ01000131.1, forward strand.
TGCTAAGAGCAAGGACTATCAACCAACCTCAAAGGAGTGGACTACTTCCGCCTGGAATGGATTTAAATCGCCCAAGGAATTGGCTACCGAAGTACTTCCCCACAACCCCACCGGTGTCGACAAGCAAACTCTGGAACACATTGGTACAGTCATTGGCACGGCACCAGAAGATTTCAATGTTCATCGTAACTTGAAGCGTATCCTTTCCAATCGTGTCAAGACCGTCACTGAAGGCAAGAATATCGACTGGTCAACTGCTGAAGCTCTTGCTTTCGGATCCCTTGTGACCGAAGGCCACCACGTCCGTGTTTCAGGTCAGGATGTTGAACGTGGTACTTTCTCGCAAAGACACTCCGTCTTCCACGACCAAGAGAACGAGAAGACCTACACCCCACTTCAGCACATCAGCAAGGATCAAGGCAAGTTCGTCATCTCCAACTCATCTCTATCTGAGTTCGGTGCTCTCGGATTTGAGTACGGATATTCTCTCTCGTCGCCAAATGCTCTCGTCATGTGGGAGGCTCAGTTCGGTGATTTTGCTAACAACGCCCAATGTATCATTGATCAATTCATAGCCTCGGGCGAGGTCAAATGGATGCAGCGTTCCGGTCTCGTCATGTCATTACCTCACGGATATGATGGACAAGGTCCCGAGCATTCTTCTGGACGCATGGAGAGATACTTGCAACTCTGCAACGAGGATCCTCGTATCTTCCCCTCCCCTGAGAAGTTGGACCGTCAACATCAAGACTGCAACATGCAAATTGCTTACATGACTACCCCTGCCAACTTGTTCCATATCTTGAGAAGGCAAATGAACAGACAATTCCGCAAGCGTAAGTTTTCTTTCCCCAATTGATAAGAACTCGTGCTAACTTTTGTAGCCCTCATTCTATTCTTCTCCAAATCACTGCTTCGTCATCCTATCGCTCGATCGTCGATCGAAGAGTTCACTGGTGACTCACAATTCCAGTGGATTCTCCCTGACCCAGAGCATGGCAGTTCCATCAACGAGCCAGAGCAGATTGATCGTGTGATTCTTTGCACTGGTCAAGTCTATGCTGCCCTGCAGAAGTATCGTGCCGACCAAGGCATCAAGGATACAGCCATCACACGTATCGAGCAGTTGAACCCCTTCCCATGGCAACTACTCAAGGAGAACCTTGATTCATACCCTAACGCGAAGACGATTGTCTGGTGTCAAGAAGAACCACTCAATGCTGGTGCCTGGAGTTTCACGCAACCTAGAATTGAGACCTTGTTGAACAACACCGAGCATCACGACCGCAAGCACGTTATGTATGCTGGACGTGACCCGAGTGCCAGTGTAGCAACTGGTCTGAAGGCGAGCCACACGAAGGAAGAGGCCAAGCTGTTGGAGACTGCTTTCAGCGTTGCCCAAGATAAACTTAAGGGAGAGTAGAGGGATGTTGTAATGATAGATGGGTTGGCTCGAATGCCGTTATGACTGATGGCATGGATGTGTTGCATTACATGCAGTTGTACTATTGTATAGGAAGGATAGGCCGCAGTGAGCTCTTCGTTGAGTATTAAAGGACATGCATACACAAAATTCATGATCGAAGCGTTTCAATCTGCTCGATTTGGCGTGCAGTCCTGTGTTCATAGTATGATTCAACGAGTGTAGGCTGAAATCCGCATTTCTGTGTCTAAGGCTGACGTGTTTTCGTCAGACCGAGATTAGCTTCTGAAGTCCATAGGTCTTTATAGGCCAAGAAAAAAACCCGAATATTTAAATCTCATCAAAACTCAGGCTCGTCCCTGAGATTTCTTAGGGCAGGTACCCCTTTCACGATCACGTGGAGCGTGCACGTTTCGCATTATTCGCGCGAGGCTGGAAGCCGCCATGACGTAGGTAGCCGGCGCATTCCCTGCCAAAACAAGGTACCATCGCGCTGTTGTCCAACTAGAGCTTCACTCCGAACTAAATTTCATTTCCATACAGAATGACAACAACTCTATAACCTAGATTAATTCTTCCAAATCAGTTTTCCCCTTTCCAAAATCCTTCTCCTTACTTGTCTAGGATAAAATGCGGGCCCCGGTCCGCTTACGAGCTCCAGGGAGCAGCAGTATTAACATCTCAGCGCGTTCTCAGTTCCAGCCCCAGATCATCTCTACTTTTCGCAGCAGACCAGAACTACGCTTCAGTCCCCAACTTCTTATAGCTTTACGGTATCCCATTCGCACATTCTCGCTGAGCGCAAGGAGTCATGAAGATCGTTATGCGAGTCAGGCCAAGGCACTAAATCAGAAGGGTCTAGATGAACAGGAAGATGGCTTCAACAAGCAAATCGACAATGCGATCGGAGAGGTAGAGGAGCTGCAGGCGCGTACACCATGGCATCGAGAAGGAAGCGATAAACCGCCTGTGAAGCGGATGCGTAGTGCTGGGGCTATGACCAAAGGTTTGTCCCCTTTCTCTCGTCCTGGCTCTCTAGCTCTTTACTCCTGCAATCTCTACGACTTAGGTACACTAATATCATCTGCCAGGCAAACTTCTCACCACCCCCTCTCGCCTCCTAAAACTAATCCTGCCCCTGACTACTCTCGACAAAAACACGGACCGGAAAACAATCGAACCACTCGCGCTTCTTGTCCACCCACAACAACCCCTCTCCTACCTCGAGCGCCTGATCCAATCCGAACTGCCACTCATAAAATCGAAAGATGGGAAAGACAAAGCACCACAAGTATATTTTCGCGCAGAAGACAGCGCACAAGATGAGATAACAGCAGATACGCGAGACGAAGAACTCGACAACGAAGAAGGCGAGGAAGAAGGAGAAGGAGAAAGCGAAGGGAAGACCTCAGAAGAAACCCAAGAAATGCAAGAAGAGCAAGGCAGCGACGAGCAAATGATCGACGGGAAACTCGTCAAGCTAGGCAAGATCGAATCCTCCTCGGAGAAGAAAGCAGACCAGGAATCCGACCGTCAAATCTCCCCCTCACCCTCTGACATGGACAAGCAGAAACTGGAGGAACACATGCGCGGCGGTCCGGGCGAAGGAGGCGTGGAATCCTATTCGGGCCAGGGCCGCGAGGGTTCCTCCTCGCCTTCCTCAGAGCGGAAATTCGTGCGCTGGTCCTCGTCGACCGAGATAGGTGATTTCATCCGAGACGCTGCGCGCGGGAAGGAATTCGCGGTCGAGATCGAGGGCGCGAGTAAGGAGATCCGAGTCGGGGTTCCTTCGTTCAACGATAGGACGCATTACCTGAGGGTGAGGTTACGGAAGACGAGTAGGAAGTTGGCGGATCTAGCGAGCGTAAAGAAGGAGTGTGATGAGTTAGCTCACCGGAGCGCGCAGCGGTTGGCGATGGGAGGGTTTGCGGTGTTGATTGGGTGGTGGGGAGCGATATATCATTTTACTTTTCAGACAGATTATGGGTGGGACACCATGGAGCCTATTACTGTGAGTTGCTGCTCTATTTCGTTTTGTCCTCGTGTCTCTCTTTAATCAGCTCGTCACACGAACAGCTTAGTAGATGTCGGTCAGTATCTTAGATTCACACTCGCACTCACACCCACACGCAGTATCTAGCAGGCTTGTCTACGATCATGCTCGGTTATTTGTGGTTCCTCTACCACAACCGCGAAGTCTCCTACCGTGCAGCCCTTAATCTTACCGTCTCTCGCCGTCAGAACCACCTCTACCAAGTTCGCGGCTTCGATGTCCAGAAATGGGAAAGTCTGATAGAAGAAGCGAACGCGTTAAGGAAAGAAATCAAGCAGGTAGCGAATGAATACGATGTCGAATGGGACGAGAGACAAGATGAGGGGACTGAAGAGGTACATGATGCATTAAAAGAGGAGAGGAGGAAAGGAAAGAAAGCGGTCAGGGAAGAAGATGATGACGACGAGGGGGAGGAAGCCAAGAAACCGAAGTCGAAGAAAGGGAATGGTGGGGGAGGTGGAGGTGGGGAGGGAAAGAAAAAGGATGACTGATAATGGTTGGGTATTTCCCGTTTCACGAGGATCCACTTCCCCTTTGGGAAGTGGGGGTTCGAAGGAGAGGCTCTGCCATCTTGCGCGACCTCTGCCCACTCTTTCCCCTTTTACCCCACGCTGGCGTGTCAAGCTAGCCGTCGTCATTCTGCATATGTATCCACCTAGATGTTAGACCTCAACAACAACCACAACCATAACCCATTTGTCAACCGCATACATACCCCATACCATCCCACGTCTTCCAAGTTTCTTGTTCTCTCCCTTTTAGAAAACGAAGTATAGACTGCAGAGATACCAAATTTTCTATCGCATCTCACAATCGCGTGTGCGGTTGTCGTCGGATTCCGGGAATCTTCCGTCCAATCGCATGTGATGATAGTCGATTCCCAGACGACATCCCAATTCATACATGTCATACTATCACATAACATTCCTACAACATCCCACAGTGGAATTCAGCGGCCGTTGGGTGTCGAAAGCCAGTTTTTCCGCTTCTCAGTCGAGGAGAGAACGAGGCAAGCTGATGTGTATGTGATGTGGATGTGATGAGACGCAAAGTGATTGTGACGGCGATTGTGATTGCTTCCCCGTCTTTCTCCAAGCTATCGTGAATATCGGTACCGGTATCGTCGGCACGGCAGTTATGTTCCTTGCGTTAGGAAACCCATCTCCGTGCAAGGTAAAGACCGGCAGACCGGCAGTCGCATTTATTGTTCCAAGTTGGGACGTGAGCTAATTTTCGAGACGCACGTTGCGCTTTATATTGGTATCGGTATGTAGCAAAGACAGCGCTGCTTTGAAGTTCGTACTGCTGGTGCCATTTAGCGGCAGATCTGTGGTTGGGTCGTGCGGTTCCTTCTACAGAGAATCTTGTCTGGCCCTTGTAGCTGTGACGTCGCAATGTAGGTAGCACTGACGTGATATTCGTTTCTGTTCGGTAGGTAGGTAGGTACGCAGGTAGTTTGTGTGGTTGCTGTGTTTTGAGGTAAGTGTTGAGTGGAGCGGTGAGGTGAGAGGTGAGATATGAAGGGACTAGCGTAAAAATAACATAGCCTTTAAATCGAGAAGAGAGATAGATGCCTTTATCTCTCGTCCTACGATGCAATACCACTCTGAGGACTAAATTCACGAAACAGCAAGTTCCTGCATCTGCGGCAGTGGTGATCTGACTGCACACTGTGTTTGTTACCAGGTCTCCTGAGGTCTGGAACGCAGACAGCGGTAGGTACGCAACAGGGGGGAAATCGTGGAAGCTGAAGGAGGAGAATGTGTGCGGAGGCTGCACAAAGAGTCGCTCTGCCTGACTGGAATTGATCGTGATGGAAAATGATCGAGTTGAGTAGTTGATCGGCGGTAGATTCTTCCCTGTGCTGTCCCCTCGATCGATCGATAGCAGAACACAGACCTCCTCAGCCACGAAGCCACATCCTGAGCCCTGTCGGTTTCACAGGTCTTTCATACGAGGTTGTGTGGCAACCAGTGGCTGAAACTGAAAAGCCACGAAACGTTTAATGTGCGAAGACAGAACAGCGAAGAGTATTGGTCTAGCAGTTATCTCATAAACGAGTCCCACATGCTCCTGCCCCTTTTGAGCAAAAAATTGACCAATACAGATGTTCAGAGATGAGCGTAATCGGCACGAAATCTGGACCCTCGTAGACTCGCATGGTCTTGATGCCACCGATCGCAATCTGGTGAAAGGAAAGACTGGACCAGCAACCGAAAAATTCATGGGTTGATTATCAGCCATGTACATGGAATGGCTGATTCACCGTCCACTTGGAGTCTAGCAGATCTGTCACTCGTCGCAATGACTGGTTGAAAGACCACACATTCTCGAGCTCAACGATCGTTGATATGCAAGGCTGTCTGTCCATCCCACGTTATTGACTTCCTGCTCTGCAGTAAAGGTATATATGCTATGACCTGCCACGTACCGCTGATATTCTGTATTCGAAGTGTTTGCTGCTTCCAGGAAACCCCATCTTTTCTGTTGAGACGAACCCAAACCTCCGCATGATAGTGTAATATATTGCACGCGAAGGGAATCGACCAGTCTCCTCAAACCAGCACAGCCTTATTACCAGTCTGCTTGTATTCCTCCGATGCTTCGAGCACCAAGCTTGATCTTGATTGTCTCGAAGTCCTGTTTAAACGTCTCTCACGGGATCATAGTAATTCCCACTTGGTTGGGCGCCCCCAGAAGCCTCTGCATCACCACTATCATCTTGCCGAGAAGGTTCATTGTTGCTGTACGTGAGGCTAGAAGATGAGCTTGCTTTAGTAGGTCGTCAGCGCATGTTAAAGGGCAATACAAGGAGACAAGACGGAAGCGGACCTTGCGCATAGTATGAATTACTGGTATCTGCAACCCGTCAGAGTCTAGACTTCGTGTGTCAAGGAAGTCATGGCATAGTATCATATCTGCACAGGGACTTGACTCGCTTCGGCCTCGTCCGGGAAGACAGAGAAAAGTTTTGGTGACGAGTTCGGAGGAACAACGAACAACATAAACTGCAAGATATATAACACACCAGCTGTCATCGACCCTTCTTGATAGAAGTCATCTTGGCTCGCGACCTCATTACTCTGATGACCTCTGGACTTATGGTGTTTGCCCTGCCTCGAGCCGTTGTGTTTCCTGTCCTCGCTCCCCTTGACATGAGTCCTGTTCCTGCCATCACGGTAACGGAATTTGTGGTAGAGGAACCAACGAGCAATCCAGTTCGGACAATCGTCATTCGGTGCTGCAAGTCGCCAATAGTAGTCGGTATACTCGTCCCCACCTTTAGCTATGACCGCCATAGCCTCATCTTTTGACTTTTCTAGGATATCACTCCAATCGTACGGAGGCTTGCGCTTGCAGTTGGCTTTCAGATGGCTCTTTTCGGACGTAAGCCATATGTAGACTCGATCAGTCTCTTTCTGGAAGGCCGGTAGCTGTCAGTAAGCGCCTTCCTTGAACTAACTTAGGCTTGAAGTATGCGCCAATCTATGGTGGGATTTGAAGATCTTGGGGGTTGGGAACTTACCGCCATCAGAGCATAAGTCTCCGGCGGCAGATTAAGATGCTTGAGAAGCTCATCCTTGGTTGAGCTCATAGCCAACGACGCCAGAGTATCCATGCTGTTGTTGAGCAAGAGGAGAAATTACAGCTTCTCAATGCAAGCCGTTAGCGAAGGAAGTCTAGCTAAAAGATTCGATGCCATGGTGGTGTATGTGACCAGAGTACAAGAGGCTAGTAATCTCGATTCTCGAGGCTTCACAGACATGGGATTATCTTCAAGATCGACGTCAAGAATGACCAGGTATGGGTCGGCCGCTGCCCTATGCAATCATGCATAATCAGAGAAGGTGTCTATAGGGAAAGTGGCGTGATGATGTAGTTGGGCTAGCTTAACTTGCTCAAAATGCGCCTTTCTGCAGAAGGAACTGGCTCTCGTAGTGATAGGAGACAGCTATATCTGTGCCACAAGGGTCTCCGATTGGCCGAAGCTATGGCTTGGAGCCAGAAGAGCGAAGTGGATGAAAGATCGGCTTGCAAAAACATGATTCAGGGTCTGAATTACCAAGGCTCGCTCCTGTAAGGAATCTCACGAATCAGGACTCGGGGCGTCTTCATCTCTCACGCAAAACTTGCCGTCCAATGAGAGGCATCATGGCGACATCATTCAATGGCTCGGATCATGTTCCTTCAATGCCTACGCGATGCTGAGCTACCAACTCCACGCGCGAGTGTGGAGGCGTTGATCTGAGCTGTCGAGACCCCACCAGGAGCTTTGTAGGGTGACACAATAAAAGTTCTAGCAGTGACACAAGAGGACCCTGCATGAAAGACGGCGATACGTTTCTGTAACACGTCCAATGACTATGGCATCGACCTCGACCGGATGGGCGTTTTTCGAGTCGAGTGGTTCCGGCTTCGTCAACAGTCTAGCCGTAGGTTGACTCGTTGAAGCTGACGGAGCGAAAAGCGGCAAGCTAAGGTAAAGAGCAAGAGCAGCGTGCTGCATGGTACAAGGAGCAGGACGCGAGGAGACGTCCGCAGGTGGCCAGCAACACCGTGTGCAGATTTTGGTATCAGCTGGTGACGTCCCCCCGTCCGTATAATCGTGAGTGGTACCCTCCTCTGGAGCTCAATGTGGGAGTACGAACAAGCCGGCGTATGGACGGAAGAGCAACCCCACACGGTCGATATTTGCCCCTAAGCGGGTTGCCGGTCTGGAGGGCCCATGGCATGGCTGATAAGCTCGGTGATGTATCCATTGCAAGTTGTGCATGGTGCTCATCAAGGATCACAGACACCAAACCTTTCACCACCAGGTAGGAGCGGAAGCCGTCTCCGCTGGGTCGGGATTTGTCGAAGCCTAGCGAATGTGGGCGTAGGTACGTCCGTACTGGAGGATGGTGGTGGTGGTGGTGGTGATGGTGAGGGTGATGGTGAGGGTGAGGGTGAGGGTGCATTGCGTGGGATCTTCGAGCAAGAAGGCGGGGCATTTCGACAGCACGGCGCAGCGGATGAGGATGGGCGGATGGCGGATGGCGGATGGCGGGTGGTGGTCTTCGAATCAGGTACTTGCGCCCACAGGAAGGAAGTGCCGAAGGAGAATTGTGAGCCGGCAGGAGCTGTGAGCCTCGGACCGTCGCCGGACTGCCACCGTCAGGTGCGGCAAGGCGCGGTCAGGTGCTGTGGGGTGCGGGAGGGCGTAGGACGGAGGATTCTCGGATCCGTCCTTGCTGTCTGGACTCTGATGAGGAATCTTCGAGCTCGACCGGTTCAGCGAGCAACGTGTGGCGCTCTGCGCTCTGGTGACGCCCCTACCGGCGGTGATGCAGGCCCCAGCCCAAATGGCCGTCGACGCCAGGAGGAGCGTGTCCAGTCAGTGCCAGTTGAGTGGGTGGACCGCGTTAAGATCTCATGTTGTGTTCCCATGCCTCTCCCTCCGCCAGGAGCCCGAGGTGAGCAAATGAGAGAGTGGTCGACCGGGACGGACTGACCGTAAGGGGCGCCTGGCGGAGACGGAGACGTCAGAGACCCGGCAACGACCTTCTGCAAGAGGAGGAGAGGCTGGTGGGACACTGGACAGCCGACGATGCAACCCAGACAGAACCCAGACAGAACCCAGACAGGCATGCTTGCGTTTGGGACGCTCTAATGGAGATAGAGAGCGAGAGAGCGAGAGAGCGGGAGAGCGGGCGAGCCATGGATGGCGGGGGGGCCCGTGGTGGATGGACGACCCGGCCTGCAGTGCGTACATATGCACTTCTAACGTCAGCCGCAACCCGAGGACGGAAGAGCGTCGAGGCAGAGGGCTCAATCTAACGTACCTTTCTCCTGTCTCCTTTCTCCATGCATCTCAAGGGCACGTACAAGTACCGGCGCCGCAGCCCTGGCCCGCGGGTTTTAGCGAGCCACTCAGGAGCCCGGACGCCAGCGGCCGCATGGCTGGGCAGGCAGGCCGCCCGCCAGGCCGCAAGGCCGCGAGGCAGCGAACCAGCGAAGCAGCAAGGCAGCCAGGAAACAGGCATTTAGGTTCCCTTCTCCCCTCCCCCCCAATTCCCCCCCCYCCCCCCAAGTGAAAGGGACGACCCGCGCGCAGCCTCGTCGCTCACTGGCTGCCGGCGATGGAGTGGCGTGGCCCCATGATGGCACGACTCGACCAACATCGACCTGCTCTCGAAAACCGCATCGCAGCTCGGCGCAGCTCACGATAGCTCGACAGCATCTGATAGCGTGCCTCCGCGACGCCAGCTTTTGCACTTCTTCTGCCATCCAACGGACCTTATCTCCTCCCTCCTCCCTCCTCCTCCATGTGCATTGCGACCGCGTGAACCAAGCAAAAAAGATCCGTTCTGGTGGTTGAAAAGCCCGCGTCGACGACGAGCCTGCGCCCGACATTCGGCACGGGACGCGGGGCAGGGGACCGACTATACCAACAAAATATTCGTGGCAAGCGCTCTCTGGACGTCGCTGGACGGTCGCAGTTCCAGGTCGAAGCAATCTTTAAAGGGCCGCCCACTTGGACGTGCTCCATCCTCGACAGCCCGCCAGCAATTGGGAGACAGAGACTGCTCGCAGGATTCCTGCCTCGCGTCCATCGCCGCTAAACAGCCCACTTCAGTGCGACGGTCAGCGCTGGGCACAATGGCCCCGACGCAGAATGTCGTCCATCTCCCAAATGGCCAGAATTTGACCGTTCTACCTGTATTCGGCGGTTTTTTCTTCAAATCCAATGATCTGAACATCCACCAGAATGTCTTCCCTGCCGGGTGGACAGTAATTCTGCAGACCGAGGACTATTCGGATGAGCACGACCGCGATTCAGACACCCAAGATGCAGAGCTCAGTGGTATGCCGAAGGCGAAGAAGCGTCATATACATCCGTTCAAGCAGCCGACTCTGCACCACGACAACCTTTTCATCTCGTCCATTTCGAATCCTTCCAGCAGCGACTTCAAAAGCCCTTCGAGTCCTACACGGCAGATCGCAATGATGCTCTGGGCATCACTATACTGGTACTTCCACCAACAAGTGCCACCGCCGTACTTGACGACCGAAGCATCGAAGAGCACGCCAGATGAGGGGAAGCCAAGAGGAGAGTGGCGCATAAATATCAAACGCGAGGGGGTGTTCCGAGGCCGGAATTTGATACAAAAATTGGAAAGGATGGGCTTGATAACGTCCGAGGACTCGAGTGTGGGTGTCAATCCCGAAGAGAATACACCAGAAGGATGGTCGGAGATGTTCACCTCAAGGAGGACTTTCTGGCAACTTTCTGCTAAGCTCTTCCTCTTCACTTTGACTCCGACCGGCGGATCTACCTTCCTAGGATCGCCATACAACAGCAGGCCAAATTCTCCCGTCCGTGGTGAAAATAGGAATCACTCTCCAAACCACAGGGACTCTTCGGAGTCTGTTGCTGCGTCGTTCTCAAGCCCTGGCCTCTGGTCATCCTCGACTCCTGGACCTTTTTCATCTGGTAGCCATCTACCAACATATTTTCCTCCTCCACCTCTGCCGTATATCACCTCAGATGGTATTCGCCACCCGATGCGCCCCAAACCTCCTCGCCAAGGAGAAATATTCTATACTCGTTTTGTTCCCAGTATAGGCCAATATCTTGCATTCCGAGCCGCTTCACTTTCTCCTAAGCCCGTCGCATATAATGGCCCAACTACTTCGCTAAATCCTCCTAAGCATCATCCAAGTGCGTCACTCTCTTCTATACCGACACGGGTTTCAACCGCCTCACTTGCAGATCTCACGCCTCCCTCTCCCACTCCAGAGACGCAAGATACCACTGTCATGACCGACGTTCAGCTCTTGAATAAGTGGATGAATGATCCCCGAGTCTCGAAATTCTGGGGCTGTTCTGGGCCTCAAACTACGCAAGAGTCTTTCCTCAGCACTAATTTAACCTCCAATCATTCTTTCCCAGCCATTGGGCTCTGGGACGGAAAGCCTTTTGGTTATTTTGAAATATATTGGGTAAAAGAAGACATCTTGGGGAGGCATTTAGGAGATCGATCTGGTGACTACGATCGAGGCGTCCATGTACTAGTGGGTGAGAACGACTTCAGAGGAAAGCAAAGGGTCAAGGCTTGGATAACGTCCTTAGCTCATTGGGCTTTTGTGCAAGACTACAGAACGAATGCCGTAGCTCTGGAGCCAAGGATCGATAACGAGAGGTATGACTTGAACCATTGCTTGTGTTTCTAGCTGATAATTTGTGTAGATTCATCTCGCATTTGAACGAGGCCGGATTCCTAAAAGAGGGAGAAGTTGCTTTTCCGCACAAGCAAAGTGCGTTTGTGAAGTTACGCAGAGAAAATTTCGAGGCACCTTTCTTATGATATCATAACTCACATGACTAAAATGAAAATGAACTTCCCGGCATGAAATATCCTACTCTTGAAGACCATATCGTCATATGTCCAACAAACCGAAGGACAGCAATGTTTCTGGAAATATCATCTCCTGGATGGGAAATGTGGTCGTTGGCTGCCTCACCACGCCCGTGACTTTATGCAAGGGCCACTGTCCCAGAAGCTTGAATGAAGCCTCGCGATGCACCCCATAGGGCTAGAGATCTCGAGAAGCACAAGAAATGTCTCATAACACAATCGCAGAAAGAAAACCCTATTAGCTTGGGAGCCGAAATGAAACAAGACCACTGAAATGAAGCCATGCACCCACAAAAAGAGACAGAAACGGTGCGGCACACGCCAGAAACGCCACAACAACTAGCAGTGACGCCTCACTCAAGATTTGCAAATGGCGGGGCAAAGCACTCCAGTCATTACTGGCAGCCATTTTTGTCTCCATTCTCTACCGATAATACTGTAATCTTATATTATTCTCCTCACATTCCCTTCATGCCCTCCATTTTTCAATATTTGGTCCTGCCTGGAGTACATTGTTTTTTTCATTCTGGTTTTGGAATATCGAGCCGTAACGAGTAAAGTCGGGCATCTGACCTATGTTTGTCCATGAGGAACATGCTCACCCCCATCCTGCGGAATGCTTCTTGCGCTTCTTGTTGTTGCTGCAACGTTGGCAATGCGCTTGCTTTCCCACATGAAAACCAGCCAGGCTACCAATCAAACCTCACTGCCTCAGTATGATGCCAACTCCACTGCTCGCACATGCTCAAGGAATCGTGCTCAGGCGGGAGGGCTAGCTGTATGGTCCTGATGGTCCTTTTTTCTCTACCTACGGGTTCGCTGGGTTATACACGTATCCTCTCCGACGTGGGCTAATTCGAAGTTGATAATGCTTATATCCTAGCTGACATCGCCACTAATGTACTGTAGTTCCCGCAGATCAAGCTATTGGAGCAGTACGGCTTTCCATCCCTCCAAACTCTGCGTGCATATCGCCGAAGAATAATAATACAGAACGGAGGACTTAATAGCCTTTTAGACTACGCTAATATTCTTTATCCCAGTGGAAGAGTTCCGTTCCGAGTGGCGGAGACCCCGGCATTCTCACCGACTACAATCGAGGCTTACTCTTTAGCATAGAACGCCTCTCGCTCAACCCGCGCTCCATGGGCCGTCTCCAACCAACTCACCATCTACCCTTCGACCTTCGCAGTTTCAGGCCTGCCTCTAGCTACACTGCATTGGACCGGCCGTCTTTTCGCAGTCGACTACAGCTATCAATCCAAGTACCCAAAGAACTCTCGCTATGGTGTTGCTTGTACAGCTTATTTCTTCATCCACCCATCAAGCGGTGACTTTCTCCCTCTAGAGACCAAGACGAATACAAGTGCGGATCTCGTATATGGTTCGAATGATTAGCCGTTCGCGAAAGATCCTGTTCAATGCCAACAACGTATTCCATGGAGAGATATTCCATCTCCTGGCGATTCATGGCGTCGGCCAAATCGTCCCCAGGCGGCGATGGGAGTGTTGGGTGACATGGTTTTGTTGGAGAGTCGTATGCAGCTTTTTCTAAGCCGAGTCTACCCATTTATTCGCAGCCATGACCCAGGCGTAGGATTCTATTGCATAAGTCCCCTCTTGGTCCGTCCCGCAAACCACTCGTCGGTTGGGCATCACGTGATGCAATGCAATTGTGTGACAGGGCATTTCCCGTTCAGGTTTTAGTTCAGGGGCACCGTAATCTCCCCCCCCCCCCCCCCCCCCCTTTATATCTTCATCTTCCGTCCTCTTGAACTTAGAATCTCAGACCATACAATACCATCATTTGCCCACCAGTTACATGCTTTACCACAATAGCGTCTGACACCACTAAGCATCCTGCTAGTGCCGCAGCACAAATTCTGGGACGCCTACAGTACTGCGCTTCAGACTCCGGGGTAGCAGCAGATACGGAGCTGCAAGTCTTGGAACGTGACAGGGGAATTGGTTGGACGTTAGGGGAGGGGATTGTGTGGTCATGTGGGGGGTAAGGTTTGTTTAGAAATCTCGTGAGTTGGGACTTGTCTCTTTTTCTTTCCTTTTTCCTTTTCTTCTTTTTTTCCTTTTTTCCCTTTTTCCTTTCTTTCTTTCTTTCTTTCTTTTTTTTTGGGAGGGGCTTCGGGTGGGGGTGGGGTTTGGTGCTTGATGCTTAGGGATGAGTGGGTAGATTGAGATAAGATGAGATAAGATGTGATAAGATGAAATAAGGTGAGATGAGGAGCGTGGCACTAATGGTTGGACGACATAGTTGATCCTGGAACGGTGCCGCTTTCTTCGCTGTCTGAACATGGAGGGCCTTGTGCCGTAGTTGGATTAGGATTAGAGGGAGAGTCTAAGTTCTATGCATGGTAAGGGTGCAGTCTACGGATTTGAGAATTGGGAACATGGCGTGGAGGAGTGGCGTTCGTTTGGGTTTTGTGACGCTTGCTCGCTTAGACGAGAGGAGATGGGAGATGGTGTAAGGGTTAGAAAATGTAAGTTGCGTTGCAGATGTTTATGAATTGTGAGCTGGGCTCGTGCGTGAGGTATGGAGTAATGAAAAGTCAAATCATTAGTGCGGTACAGTACAAGTTCTTAAGTCTCGATTTGATATGGAGCTGCAGAAGGGGAAGATATAGTGAATTTATACATCAATGTTCGCGGAAAGCAGAGAGCTCTGTGTTCATTATGCAGTAGATTTAGGTAACGTACTATGATGTGTGTCCTATGAATAGAATATTAATATTCACTTCGATCGTGAGTTGCAGACTGGATGATTGATATTGAGATGGAATCCTGCAATTTAGATTGCCAGGTGGGGGGCGTCCTCAAGTGATGCAATGTACTTTTGTCTTATGTGGCAATGAGGACGACACTGACAGTGCCATGAACGCATTGAAGGTCAAAAGCTGAGGAACTCATCTAATTCATATCACTATATACAGAACCATCACATCTATCTCATCTTGACACCATCTAATGAGCAGCAACACCATTAGTATGACCATTCAACTTAGAATGCACACCATGGCTTCCCTTCACTGGCGCACCATTGTTATCCGGTTGGCTTAACGTCACGCCCTTCATCCCATTCGCAGTCTTCCTCTCCTTCCCCATCCCATTATGCGTCCCATTAAACGTCATATTCGCAATCCCACCATACCCCTTCACGCCTGTCGCCTTCTCCAACCGACTCGCTAAATCTTCGCTCACCTCGCGGAAGATCGCAATCTGCCGCTTGATGATCTCCTTGTCCTGGCAATTCGCCATATGTCCCGACACATTGCCGATGAATCGCTCCTTGGCTTTGGCATCGAACACCTTCTCCCACAATACGCGGGGGGCGTTGAAATCTTCCTCGCGGATCTCAGACAGGAAGGTGATTGCGTTGCCAGTGAAGTGACCGTGCAACTTATCGAGGTTGACGGTGCGTTCGCGGAAGTGGATGGGCTCGATAGAGCTGATGTAGTTTGGTCTCGCGCCCTGGTTGAAGAACGCCATGCTACCGTCTCGCTGGAAGTTCGCCATGCGATAGTTGACGCGCGGCGCGTTGACGGGCAGCTGCTGGTAATTGACACCGACGCGGTGGCGGTGCGCGTCTGGGTAGGAGAAGAGTCGCGATTGTAGGACTGGATCGGCGGAGGGCTCGATGCCAGGGACGAGATGGGCAGGGTTGAAAGCTACTTGCTCGATCTCGGCAAAATAGTTCATGGCATTCTCGTTGAGGGTGAATTCTCCGACTTTGCGGAGAGGGAATTGCTTGTGTGGCCAGACGTGCGTCATGTCGAGGACGTTGATCTTTTGCTTCTCCCACAACTCTTCGGCTTGAGCGGCGGTCATGGTCTGGACTTCGAGAGACCACTTGGGGTAGTCGCCCTTCTCGATGGCTCCGTAAAGATCCTTTTGGGAGTAGTCGGGTGACTTGGTGGTAGATTCTTCCTGGGTCAGGAACTTGGTGCCTTGTTGGGAGATCATGTGGAATTGGCAGTACACCCATTCGCCCTTATTGTTGACGAGCTTGACAGTATGTCCAAGGTAGCCGTGCATGAAGCGATAACCGTCTGGGATACCACGATCACCCATCAAGATCATGACTTGGTGGATTGACTCGGGGTTCTGTGAGAGGTAATCCCAGAAAGCGGTCGAGTCGTCCGCGTGTGTGAGGTGGGTGGACGGATCACGCTTCTGAGTGTGGATGAAGTGTGGGAACTTGGCTGGGTCTCTTAAGAAGAAGACGGGTGTATTGTTGGCGACGAGGTCCCAGTTTCCTTCATCAGTCTTGAACTTCACAGAGAAGCCTCGAGGATCACGAGCACAGTCGTGAGAGCCGGACTCACCACCAACAGTAGAAAATCTGACGGTGACTGGGCATTCCTTCCCCTCCTGGAACATGCCTGCGAGACAGAGGTCCTCCAGGGAATTTGTGGTCTTGTAGACACCATGAGCACCGGAGCCTTTGGCGTGGACGACTCGCTCAGGGATACGCTCGCGGTCGAAGTGGGAGAGGAGATCGATCAGGTGGTGGTCTTGCAAGAGGAGAGGTCCATTCTCTCCCATGCGCTGTGTCTCGTATGGGTGAGGCATAGGAACGCCATTGCTGGTCGTGTAGACAGTGTCCTGAGACTTGGCAGATCTATCATCTTGATAGTTGCGGTAGTGGTCGCCGCTGGTATGTTGTGCTGACATGTTGGAAAAATGTTATGAGTATCAAGATGTCTAATTGAAAATGAACTTTGACTGTAGTTAAAAAGGAGGAAAGGATTTTCCAACGTCTTTCATATAGGTCTGACGTCGCCCCCAGACATCAATCATGATCTCATGGATGAAATATGCCCCTCACTTGATTTGCGGACAGGGATTTTCGACTTTGTAACAGCTTGTGGCCTAGTCGTCGCGCTGGCGTCGGCTGTTTGATGCGGATGAAAAACTAGAGGTCGAGAACATCGAGATATGTAACTTACATAAAAAGATGGAAGTATTAGCAATGGTCAGGGACACCATGCTGACACAAGTTTCAGGGGTGTAATCGCCGAAATCGTTCTCTTATTCGAATAGCCTAGATGCGGCATATCGAGACCGTCTGAGGCTCTACAGATGCACATTGAAAGCAGATCTGCTGTCAATCTCAAACTGCAGTTCGGTGGCGAGGAAAGAGAACGCGGGGGTCCAGCGTGAGGTCGTCGATTCCTCGATGGCGTTTTGATTACCTTCTGAAATCTCTGTGCCGAAAACATAGGACTCTTCTCCAAAGACTTGAAGAATCCGAGACATGTCCGAGATATTCTGTATCATTGGTAGTTATCTTGGCAACCCTGTGGTTGACCTAGGACTTGCAAAAAGGGGTCAATGCTAATGCAAGTCGACGACGTCAACATATTCAGCCAAGGGTGCATTGACCATCTTGAACCTGGAATTTTAGGCATGAGTTCCTATGACTACCGGCAGAGGTTGTGGTTTGCATTTTTATAATACATGCCATTGCTTATTAGAGGGTTGAGCTAGAAACGATTCTTTATCAAACACTGCAAAGTCTGCTGCATGCGGATCCAAAGAATGCCATTGAACTTTACACGTGGATGCTTCACGTGATACGAAGGTAAGTCGTATTTCCCTCAACCAGCAATTCACAATCTCAAATATTGTAAAGCCAAATTTCTAGTATTGTTCGAATTCGGGGCATCCCAGAGAGAGGCAAGCTCGACAAGCAAGAAAGAGCCTTCAATGTTCCTAAGACGCCTAACATCAGCACCCATTCAGGGGTTAAGCGAGACCACCAAAAGATTAGCCAATGAGACGCTTGAATTCCCTCCAGTCTCGACAGTGCCACAAAGAAGACACTGTAGACAAAAACCTTGCTCTCTTTTCCTTCCATTCTCTTTTCATTCTACCGTCCCTCACTCCAGCTATGAAGACTTTTTAGATTACATATAATTGAAAATCGATTGAAATAGCAAGGCCTACCGATAATTTTGCCTCCGCTGATCGCTTTACTTTACTTGGGACTTGGTCTGTAGTAGAAGCCTAGAGACTTAGGCGAAGTAAAACTATGCTTTTCGTCACCTTTCGCGAAAAGTGGATCTTTCATTGTGGCTGAACTTGTGGGAGTCTAATCGAGATAAGCATCAAACCGCGGAGGTTGCTTCCCACGATTTCCTTCTGTCTGCTGCCCGACTTTCTCGAGACAATCGATTGATGTACTCTTTGTCTTTTCGATAGTTGAAATCGGCGTCTAAAACTTATCGGTGGTGGGTGAAGTGAGGTTTCAGATTCCGGCGACTTCAGAGTGTCGTTCGAAACTGTGATTTCGAAATACTTGGTGGTTGACTCTTTCTCTCGCTCAACCAGCAGATATCTATATTACTTGAGTCATTCATATCGTCAAAGCCCTTACGTTGGCTAGAAGCAAGAAATTCTTCCTTTGCAACAGCTAAACCCGCCACACCGCTTCCAATTATTGCCACTCTCGTTGGGTTTCGTTGTTTTGTACTAGTCGATGAATGCTTCCTTTGCGGTCTCGTTCGAATCTCTTCCAATTGGTCCTGTTCACACTCACCTAGGTAGTCGCCTAAGGCGTGAGGTCCACGGAGTCTTTGGCAGCCATAGCAGATATTCCAGAGAAGTGTCAAAGGGAATATGAATACTGATTCGGGGTTGGTACGAGAGGAAAGAAGGAGGAAAAAATGCTAACATCCTGTCCGAGAGACGAACGGAAAATTGCCCATTTATATGCCTTGTGACTACAGTCTCTCGAATATCCTTCAAAGTCCAAGGACTTCCTCGAATCGATTCGAAGCACCATGATACTCAAAGAACTTGACATGGATAGAAATATCAACTTTAATAATACCCTGTCATTGTTAATTTGTTTCGAACACAAAAACATATGTTCATACATGAAAATATAGAGAGTTCGCAAGTCCGACCATTGTCAGAAGGTCAAATTCCCATTCTTGAACGGGATCAGGGCCAAGATAATGGCTTGCACATAGTAGGCCTCCCTTGTGATCACATCATCAGTCAACAATCCAACACTCCCATTATGCTGTTTCGAATTACTCCTCCCAAACACCGCATCATCCGCATGCCCCAGCTCCATACCCCCACGAACCAGTCGCGCCACCTCTTCCGGTTGATAAAATGACGCTGTCCGCGCTTTTCCAGTTCTCTCTCCTTCGCAGTCGATTACCACGACCCAAGCGAATGACTGCAGAGTTCCAGCTATCTGGTCAGGCGTGTCTTCGACACCGCCTTCGATGCCGACCCAGTAATCCGCTTCCGGCTCTTGCTGCCGAGCGTTTTGAGCACGGTTTAGGGCGCCTTGGAGGGTTTCATTGTCAGAAAATGGCTGTTCGGGGACGCCTGAGGGAACAGTAACGCCGTTCGCTGTGTATGTGTTGAGGGGAAACATGCGCTGGAAGCCTTCGAGCGCTGCGGCAATTTTGACGGGATTTTTCGAAGCTACGACAATCTTTAAAGATGCTGTAGATTGGGAGTTTGCGGAATCCATGGTTGCGAGGCAGTGAGTTTGGTCAGGGTGCGTCGGAAAGAAATGATCCAATATGAGTAACTGCGTGCTCGGAACGAGTGGGTTTGGGTGCTGAGGTCAGCGTGTCAGGGAATGATGCTGCATGTGTCTTAGGTGGTACCAGTCGGAGAGTATGTTAATGGTGGGTAAAAGATTGCATTATGAGGTCTAAGGTTCTAAGTTCTAAGCGGGAGATTAAAGGTGCCTGCCCCTGAACTAGCTCAAAATGAGGAACTGCCCCGCTTGCACCATTGCACGTGACTTCCAATTGGCATTATGGTCCTCGTTACTTATATCACCTCCACTTGGCGATTATAAGACGTCTTATTCAAAAGATATAGGATACCCAGATGAAAAGGTAGATTAACGTCAAAAAACTGGATCTTCTTAGAACTAAGTTTTTTCTGGTGGGCGGCACTGTTTCGACACAATTTGCATCATCGCCCAGAGAAGGTCAGCCAGGGGCCATTTAAGTAATGCCAAGTACCACAGCAGTGGGCTCTACCTCATTGTCCAAGCATAATTCAAATCTGTATAATTATTACCCTAATTTCTTGATTTCGAGTCTGAGGCCCCTTTCTCCCATAAGCGAGCTCGCTAAATGGATCAGGGATTACCTAGGTAATAAAGTCAGTATTCTGAGAAGCTAGGTGCAACGCAGTCAAGCCTGTCGGTGGCATCTCAAAATCAACCTCACTTTGAACTCTTCGATTACGAAGTAGGAAATTGACAAAATCTCGTCTTCGGTTTGGGGATATCTGAGGCGTCGCCACTGTAAATTGAAGTACGTTTAGGCCATGCTCGGTATCGACAATAAGTGAGCAGTTACGGTCCAATAGGAGCTGCAGAGTGGATATATCGCTTTCGGAATAATCAATTGCGAGTCCAAGAGGTGTGCGACCGTCTTGATCCTCGGCATCGACACTCGCGCCATAGTCAAGCAGAAGCGAAGCAATTCGAAGATCACTGTCGTAGTACATAGCCGTATGAAGCGAGGTCCAATCACAATTATCGCGCACGTTAACATCGAAGGATCTCTCCGCTAGGAGATACTCTGCTATAGCAGCAGTGTTCAAGCGAGCTGCGTAATAGAGAATAGTATCATCATCTAGACCGGCTGTGCGATCCTGCGAAATATCTTCGTCCACTCTGGCTCTAAGTAGGCTAGAATCAGGGCTATTCAGATACGAAACTGCCTGCTCCTCAGGAGGAACTACCAATTTGAAGAATGGGCTTTGAAGAAATCTTTGACCACCAAACATCGTTTTCAATATTAAAAGGCCGAATGAGTAGACGTCACATCGCATCAAGGAAGGCTGAGCTTCCTCACCACCTGGGTCGTACAGTTCTTGAGGCGCGCTCTGCAGACCCACGTCAGGGGCATTCAAGACGAGAGTTTCTCAGTTCCCTAATATGGAAAAGCTGAGAGATCAGGTACTTCTATAGTACTGGCTCCAAAGTCCGCTAGCTTTGCAACGGCACCCCTCCCCGGCAGTCTGCAATGCTGCATCGAAAAACTAAGGCACTCTCGGTCTTGACGCCTCCGTGAATGATTCCAGAGAGATGCAGTGCCCGTAGACCTTGACAGATGTCTGCGCAAAGGCCCCTTATCTTTGTGGCTGACACTGGTTGCCTCAATAGGTATGACTGCAAAGCCCCCAGCTCTGCATATTCCATGACATATTATGGTCTGAACCAGTTTTCTTGAATCCTTAAGCCGAGAGCTAGTGGGGTGACAATATTTAGGTGATCTGCAAAGAATACTCCAATTATCAACTCCCGAAGCACGACATCAAATCCGTTTTCGAGTATTAAATCTTCCGGACGACGAGCGTCACCTAGCGAGATGGTGAACTTTGCTTTCTTCACAGCAACCAGCCTCCGTCAGTCGACTTCTCGATTGCTCTCTATTTGCCGTTGGGGTTGCTTCTGTTCTACCTAACCTAAGTAAGTGGTCCACACCTCGTATGTACAACCTTCTCCGAGGAGAGAATTCTCTGTATCTAATATCTTTTCGGCACCAAGGGCTTCAATGCTCCGACCGAAGAACGGCAACCAACGGAAGAAACGTAGAAGAGAAGATTTATCATAGGTAATGTCGAAATTCCCTTCATCTTTGGGTCGCAATTGTGTCCGTCGCATGATGGTTAGGATGCTGGCCCTTGCCCCGTTTACTGCCTAGAAATATTTGGTGAATTGAAGCGAAGAAGCATCGGATCTTTCGTCAAACCTAGGCTATTGAAAGTTAGCTCTCCTAATAAACCGAGATGAGCAATGGCAATGATTATTTGATGTTACTCTGTTGAACTTCGCAGCCTCACTGATAGCTGCACCTCTTTGAATCTTTCCCTTATCTTGGCGTGGCGTAAGGCTCACCAATAAGAGAAGTATTCCGTAATATCAGAAGAAGAAAAAAGAAAGGCGATCGGTGTGCAAGTCCTCAGGCATGCATGCTTTCGTCATGTCAGGTGGTTTCAGCTGGCGAATTTTCGCAACTCCAAACCTCGTACCCTAAAACAGGCAGACAAATCTCCGCTCCGCCACATGTAGCATTATACATATGTTCATCTTGCTTCATCTTTATATTTATGATGTCCGTGGAACTTGGTTTCGCTATCGCAAAGCTGGAAGCTATCCAACGTGTACTACTAGAAGCCGATAAAATTGTCCAAGGCAGGCTCTTGGATCAGCATTCTGAAGAATCACAAAGAAGAATCTACTGGGTGCTTGTGGAGCTGTATCTGCTGTTCATCTCATTTACGCAATCTAAAGCCAAATACAGACTGGAGCGTGCCAACCTTCCTCCTTTATCTAACCTTAGGCCGATCGAAGGAAATTTCTAGCAGCATCTATCTTCAGTATCGACCAGCCAGCAGGTCCAACGCATACGCGGAAGGGTCCGTGGTACCGCCGAATAGGATGGGGGCTTTCCGGTAAGAAGAAGGCTTTTAAGGTCATTGGTGATATGAAGAGTGGCTTCAGAGGCTTCATGACGAGTTTCTCCAATTCTGGTGGCCTCTGCCACCGATCGGGAGTGTCTAGTCGCTGATGGCACTGTCCAAGGACGCTGATGCCGAAGTAGTTAGGATATCTGACAACGCTTCTACTTCCTTACTTCTTCAAGATAAACAACCGGAGGATGCCAAGAATGTGTGACTATCGAGGAGCCAAGTACGTCTCTTCAGACCTTTCAGCAAATTGATAATTCGATGGCGCATGGCAAGTGGGAAGATGACACAAACGTGCTTGTGGAGTATAAAGCAGACGGCCAGGACAATGCAGGTAACATTGAGCAGACAACTCCTGACCGCCTCGCCAAGCTAGGTCTTCTGCTCAAGAAGCAGAATGATGAGAAATTCAGGGTTTTAAAGCTGTTGAATCTTGGCCACCAGTTCCTCGACCAAAGAATCGGTTTCGTACATCAATTCCCCAAGAATGCAATCGAACCGCAGACGCAGTGATTAGAAAAATTTCAGACGTCGACAGTGGACTAAAATTCATTATAAAGTCTTGTAGCCTTGGGAAAGCCGAGAGAAGGGAAGAAAATGATCGAAGGCAAGTAGCGACTTGTATTCCAAAGTAAAATCACGCTGACAGAGGCAACATCACTGAAAATTGGAGATTATTGGCAAGAGCCTGGAACTTTCGCAAAACTGAACCATGTCTTTTTTTCACAGTGGAGGCTTATTAGGATATTTAGGAATAGCGCTAGACCTCGTGCTCGGAAGGAGACCCTAATTCGAAGTGGTCCGGAGCGGGATGTTTCTCCGTCGTTGCATTTCACGTGGATGCGCTGCTTGGCTGTGAGAACCCTGCACAAAAGGAGGCGCAAAGTGGACGGCTGCAACGGCGCGATGGGGAAAGTCATGGTGACAGAACGATACAGAAACGGGACATTCATTTGAAGGTAGTACACCGATAGGTGCACACGGTATGGGCTGCCTCTTCGGTCTGCCGCTGCGCAGAGTATCTACTGTGAGGCGGCTCGGAACCATGCCACCAAGGTTATCCTTCTCGGCGTCAACGCTGTGGCACCTCGTACCTCGCACAAGGACGTATGGTGCATATAAGGCTGTAGTAACGTCTCCGCATCTATGGGATTTCAGTTCATCCCATCTTTCAGCGTCTTGTGGAACGTCGTTGTACATACATCATGAAAGCTTCGTTGTTTCTCGTCATCGTCGGTGCGCTGCGCACCATTGCGAATAATGCTGGGTCAGTGACCTACACCTACCAAACTTTCACCAACCACAAAGTTCAGACTGCGACGACCTCCTTTCCTCTGCTGTCATCAACCCCTGGTCCTGGTCATGCAAAGTCGAGCTACGTCTTCAATCCTAAAGACAATGCCTATCCCACCTTCTCGAATGTCGTTGGGCCCCTCGCCACTGATGCACCATTACCCGGTTTGCCCAATGCGACTACACTTATCCAAGAAGCGGGCTTTCTGATCTTGAAAGGAAAGGTTGCGAGCCCAGCCAACTGTATTGCATGTCAGCAGATTATGGCAAGCCTTGCAGCTCGCATGAAAGTGCAACAAGAAACACTCAGCAACATCGCCATTCCCTTCTGTACCGCGCTTGAATCAGCCCTTCCGATGCCAATCTGCATTGGGCTTCTCAAGATTGGCAGTACTGACATTGGCGGGATCTTCCCAGCTATCGATATGATGGGTCCGGATGGTCAAACTCTGTGTGCTTTCATGTTTGGGACTTGCACTCTTCCTGCGCCTCCAAAATTGGATATGAACGCACTTCTGAAGGGCAAGACGTCAAAGCCTAAGCCACGACCCGTGAATAGCTGCAAGAAAGAACCGCTGAAAGTCTTGCACGTCAGCGATTATCATCTAGACACGCGGTATGTCGTTGGGGCTGAAGCTGAATGTGCCGACCTTGTCTGTTGTCGCGTGATGCCATACACGAATGTCTCAGCACCTATTTTACAGCCAGCGTCGCTGTTCGGAAACTACCTTTGCGATACTCCAGAACCACTTGGGACATCCGTCTTCCGCAATGTACCCAAAGTCACGGGTTTCAAGTGGTCTGACTTCTCCTTCGGCATCTTCACGGGAGATCTCGTATCTCATGATATTTGGGAATTGACGGAGCCATACGTTGAAGCTCAGAGCTTGGAAGGTTTTCAACAGTTCTTCAATGGCATGGGTGGTGTGAAAATGTACCCAACTCTAGGGTAAGCACTGCAAAATTCTGCAGATCCACGGACAGACTAACCTTAACTCAGAAACCATGATACTTTTCCACATGCATTCACGTCATTTCCAAACCAAAACGGCATTCTTCCGGCAAATGCTTCCTATCCTGTCCAAGAAGAAAGCATCTACCAAAAAGTCGCCAATGCGTGGGAGAATTACGGATGGCTCAGTTCTTCGGAAGCTCAAGAAGTTGTATCAACAGGTCTCGGCATCTACAGAGCTGTAACTTCTGAGGGTTTGGTCATCATCTCGCTGAATAGCGACGTCTGGTATTATTTCAATCTCTATGCATACATTGGAGCCAATACAGTCGACGCGACTGGGATGTTCCGAATCCTCATCGACTATCTGCTCGAGGCAGAAAGCAAGAATCAGGCAGTCTGGTTGATTCAGCACGTCAACGTGGGCGGCTCTACCGATTATGAAGCACTGCCAGCTGCTACGGATCTTTACTATCAAATCATCGATCGATTCAGTAACACCATTCGAGGAAACTTCTTCGGTCATACTCATGAGGACGAGTTCGGTGTGTTCTACGCCAATAATGCCACCGTGCAGACCGCTCAAAGTGCCGTGGGTGTGGGGTATATCATGCCTTCCGTCACCACCTACACAAATCTCAATGCTGGTTTCCGATATTACCTAGTCGATCCTGACACTTTTGATATCATTGACTCAGTCACTTTCTACGCCAATGTCTCCAACACCAACCAATGGGCCAAGAACGGCGAAGTCACCTGGGAATTCGAGTATTCTGCTCGCAAGACCTATGATCCGACTGGCAAGCTGCTGGCACCAAATGCCCCACTGACTCCAGCATTTTGGCATCAGGTCACGGAGGAGATCTACACCAACGAAACCATGTTTGAGACTTATACGGATCTCAGAACGAAGAAGTTCCGTCCCTATACACCAGTGACGGGTCTTCAGAAGAACTTGACTTTGTGCGGGCTGAGAAGTATGAGTATACCAATCTTTGAGGAGTGCCTGGGCACTATGTCCAGCACCACGAGCTTCCTCTGAAACAGAGCTAGAAACTGCGCTTCTAAATTTAGTTGCTATTAAGTTATATGTGAGTAGAATGAGGGAATGATAATGATAATGTTTTGAGGCTCCTGATGACCTACTCTTTTCAGTCCAAATTTCTTTTCTCTACAACGTTCGTTTGTGCATTAGCCCAAGAAATTTCTTTCTTGTTTCAACTTTTCAAGTCGCATCAGAAGGAAGGTGTCTCTCAACAGTATTCATCATCTCATGGCACCAAACTTTGAATTCGCAGTCACTCTAAACCTGTTCAACTACTTCCCAATCACTATTATCCTCCTCAATCATCTTGCAAGCACTGAACTCTCCTTGAACTTGCCCTCCTATCTCATATGTCAACATCTCTGAGCTATTCCATGGATTCTCAGATGCCAGAATCGAATCTTCGCCAACTGAGGTTGGCAGAGTCTCGCAAGCCCTAAATTCCTCTCCAGCTTGCTCTCTCGTCTCACCCTTCCCTGGCTCCGGATACTTCTTCAGATGTTCAATAGCCCAAACCAGATCCTTCCCAAGCACAGGCGGTATTCTCCCATCTCCCGTCAGAGTTCCCAGCCCCGCAATCTCAAAGAATCCTCCAAGCCACTCTTTCGTCTCCCCCGTATCCCACTCAATATCATGAAATTTCTTACGCTCATTCCTGCGCCTTTCTTCTCTTTCACTTTCCCATTTCTTCTGCACTTCTAAGGGAGGGAGTGGGATTTTGTTTCGTCCAGAGTAGATCCGGGCTAGCGCTATAGCTTGATACTCGAAGCTTCTAAACGTCAGGACTCGTGGAAGGCCCACGATCGCTAGCGTCGAGAAGTCTTGGAAGAAAGTATGCCAATATCCATTGATGAGTTTGTTGGCCTCGTAATCCCACAACAGACGACCATTAGCCTTGGCATTCCAGAATGGAAACGAAGCTTTGTATCCTGTACAGTAAATGATCTTGTCGATATCATCCAGGTAAGTGCCATCCTCGAACAAGATTCTGCCATCAGAGAGGAATTTAGAAATAACTGATTTCCATGCGATTCCGGTGGGGGGCTCGGCGCCGTCCCATCTGGACTTCGATCTTCGGGATTGATAGACGGGATGGTGAGCTGTTGAGACCAACTCAGCTGTGACGTCGTGACCTGATGCGGAGTTTCCGATAACGAGGACTTTTTGGGATGTGTATGGAATTGGAGATCGGTAGTATTTTGAGTGCATCACTCGGTCGGGGTACTTCTCATTGTACGCCTGTAATCCTTTGACTTCGGGGATCTATAATCATCAGATAAATATCATCAAGATAGCAGAGGAAGGGCGGAGGGGCAGGGGTGGTACAAAAGGAACTGAATAATGGCCATTTGCTAGAATCACCGCATCGAAGACTTCTTCCCACCAGACATCTGCGTGCCGAACACAGTCGTATTTTCGTAGCGTCAGCTTCCACCTCTCACTCCTCTCAGAAGCTGATGGTGAGATTCGAGAGACGTCTTCAACTGTCGTATTTAGCACGAGCAGATGGTCGAGTTCATGAACCGAAAAGTAGTTCTCGACGTATTGACGCGGGATGTGGTGCGGGACGAATGGTCCATATGCAAAACGCTGATCAGAAAAGCACATTGCTATATCTGGGACATTAGTACTATATCATCCATTAGCTTATCTTCTCATTTCCAGAGGGGTACAGCCTGACGTAAGAGAAGCGTATATTGGTGTTTTGACAAATCGCTCTTGCTGGTTAGGAGACGTGATTTTCGGGAGACTACTTGGAATATCCAACGGTGGATCTGAATCTGGTGGTAAGCTTCCTGGGGTAATTGCTAGTCTTGGCGTCGGGTCTGGATCGTATATCCTACATCGTGTCAGGTGATTGCAGAGTTGTGGGAGATCCGGAAAGGAGCTATCAACCATGTTCCGCCAGGAGTTTCTCTTCTTTCGAAGACTCGTATTCGTTCGAAATAGTTCTCTGCTTTGAAGGCTGCTGCGGTTATCGCCCCTGCATGTTCGGTCAATTGGTTATCTTGAGCATGGGATAAGTCATTGGATATGCTACCTGCTGCCCCCGCACCAATGACGGCAACTGACTTGATGCGTTCTTGGCTACTCATAATAATGCGAACGTTTGACTTAAACCAGGCAATTACTATAATCCTTCTAGACAATGTCTTTCGTGAGTCAATTACTTATCTATTGAGAAGTGGGATTGTAGGTGTTCGCCATAGTCACGTGCAAATACATCATACGTATGGACTTACCTGCAGGTGGCTAAGACACTTCGCTAACATATAATTCCAGTTAATACTGTAATAGACTTCGACCACCAGAAGTACCAGCATACTGTTAGCTCGTCCTTCTCACATATTGACTGCTTCAACAATTGTTCACCGTAGCCCTGAATGGCCATGCACTGTTGCTTCATCTTTCATAGGTACCATGCTTGTCTAGTTTGCACTTGTTATGCGCTACCAATTCTTGATCTCATTTGTGGTTTAGGAGAACCGTGAATTTTATGTTTGCGCCAGCCGTATGACTGCAAGTCGGGGGGCTTTTGTGCCTCGCTCAGCGAGGCTGTATCCAGGCATCACTCCACCATCCAAAATATTCCAATTGAAATTTCTCCCCAAACTCGGCCTTTAAACTCTGGAATATCCACAGCTTACTTGCTTTCAACATTAAGGATGTCGACTCTGCTCTCTCTACCCCCAACGCTCCTCATAATCCCACTCGAGCTTCAAGGCTCCATAACTTCCCACCTCAGCATACCCGACCTCCTCGCCCTCCGTCTAACATGCACTCATTTTGAGACCACCATCCCTCCTCCAACGCACCAAGATCTTCTCATCACCGAACAGACACCCTGGGCCATGAAGCGCAAATTATACTCATGCATGGATTGTCTTCGTCTGCGACCCAGTAGCAAATTCGCCGACGCGATGAAGAAAGGTAAGAAGGGACTGAATGGAAAGGAGCCACATAAACGCTTCTGTGTGGATTGTGGGATCGAGCCGAAGAGAGGGCAAACGAGGTATTCGCCAGGAACGGAGATCGTGGTTGATGGCGAGAGAAGGGTCTTTTGCGACTGTTGCAGAAGGTGGAAGGGAGGAAGCGAGGCGGGGTGCCCAGGGTCGAGGGAGTGTAAGGCTTGTCATGATTTCTCTTTTTCATGTGGATTTTGTGGGAAGGGAGAGATTGTGGAGAGTGTGAGGAGAAATGAGAGCAGAAGGAAGAGGGGAAGGGTGAGCTTGGATTCGGATGATGAGTTGCCGGAAGAGTATGATGAATATTTCTGGGAGTGCTATGATCCTGCTGATTAAGACACCTTTGGGTTTCACAGAGAACTGAAAGAACGAGGCGAACGAGCGAGGCATGAAGTCCGAAAAGAGGGGTCACAGAAATACTGCTTGAACTGGAGTCATGCGGGGGAAAGAGGTTGCAGAATTACTATAACTGAGCCTAAGCTTTTATGCAGCTAGAACTGCCCTAGCGTAGTGTAGAAGCTGTTCACGTAACGCCAGGCTCTTCTACTCCCAAGAATACTTGTGCTGGCCCTCAGCACCTTCTTTGTCTGTCCTTCCAAGCTTGTTCTTTCTCATAGAATCTCGATGGAAGGAATCATGGAAACGCAAAAGGCTGGAAGAACGCAAGGTAGGTCACATGACACCTTTCTAGACTTGGGAGAACTCCAGAGTATCAATCTCGCGGGGTTATAAGTCCATGGTGATGATGTTGCCACGCCCTTTTAACTGGAAGTGTTTCGTGAACACGAAGCAATTCATACGATGTAGTGAGGGGATGAGAAGTATCTGAATTCCAATACCAAATTAACCACCATTGAAAAAAGAGAACATTAGAGCAACAGTCATGAGATCATTCATGGGGCGAAGGCGTTGATGCACAAGGGAAGGATGAAAGTGGATGTGGCAGAAATGTCTCGGAAGGTGTTCGGCCAGTGGGTAGGTCCGGTGGACGTGCACATGAGCTCATGTGCACCTAATGTTCACCCGACATTTAACCGTAGACCTTATTATCAAAGTAAAATGTCAGTACTCTTGCA